>VXBT01010233.1:111528-233291 GCA_013400235.1 Oriolus oriolus | reverse complement strand
CCCCGGGGCTCGGGGAAATCGCCGGCAGCGCTCCGGGAGCCCCGGGGCTCGGGGAAATCGCCGGGAGCGCTCCGGGTACCCCGGGGCTCGGGGAAATCGCCGGCAGCGCTCCGGGAGCCCCGGGGCTCGGGGAAAGCCGCCGGGAGCGCTCCGGGAGCCCCGGGACTCGGGGAAAGCCGCCGGGAGCTCTCCGGGTACCCCGGGGCTCGGGGAAAGCCGCCGGGAGCTCTCCGGGTACCCTGGGGCTCGGGGAAAGCCGCCGGGAGCGCTCTGGGAGCCCCGGGCCTCGGGGAAAGCCGCCGGGAGCGCTCCGGGAGCCCCGGGGCTCGGGGAAAGCCGCCGGGAGCGCTCCGGGAGTCCCGCGCATCCCGGGCAGCGCTCAGCAGCCGGCGGGACAGCGCGGGTTGGGCTGATTCTCAGCGTCCGATGGAGTTTGGAGCACTTTCTTAAGGGCGATGCTCTAGAAGTTCCCGCTGAGGGAGTGATAAGTAGACGGGGAAACTTGAGAGAGCGGGGAGCGCTGCGGCTGAGTCTGCCCGTGTGACAGACCCCGGTTCTCCAGAGCCGGCAGCTTCCGAGGCACCGGGCTTTGCCAGTGTGAATCCAACCAGCACCATATGGGCTGATGCTTTGCCAAGCCCGTTGGAGGCAGTGGCAACACTGCTAGGCGGGTACTGAGGCAAACCAGTCTGGCTTTGTGAGGACAGTTCTTTATCCCATTGAAATGTTAGGAGAGAGAGAGCAAACGAAAAGGCTTTAAGTTATGTATATTGCTATTAAACTATGCAGGAAAAGAGTGTAATTCTGGGGTTTAGGGAGTATTTTTGTTATTTGGGTAGTTCAGTATGAAGTACTGCTTACGCTTACCTGTGCTGCTTATTGCTCAGGCAGCAGGTAGAGTATTTGCAAAGCAAATTTTAAGGCTGGAGATTTACAAGTGGGATAAAAGTTTGCATGAGAAAAGGAAGCCTAGTTCTAGCTCTTGATGTATGATGCATGTGGAGCCTGCGAGAACCGTCTCTGCTGTGGGCTGGGAGATCAAACTCTGTGCTGAGGACTTGGGCTGGAGGGGGACTCCTGGGTGGTGCCCACAGCCCAGCCTGTCCTTGGATTTCTCTGCTTTGGGATTTTTTTGTGGTGCAGAGGGAGTGCAAACATTGAGCCGCTCCTCTATTAGGACACTTGAAATCACAGTGGGTCTTTCAAGAGATTCCTGTATTGGGAAGGATGTCCAGTTATTAAATGGCTTTTACCCCAAAAGCAATCAGCAGAGCTACTGACCTCACACACCAAGATTTTTCAACAGTGTCCTATCAGTATTGTCATTTTTTTCCTGCCCCATTGAGGGTCGTTTCAAGTCCCATCAGAGCCATGAGGGTGCAGTCCCTATGGATTTCTACTTTTCTTTACATTCATCCCCACGCTGCAGCCAAAATTGCATTTCCACAGTTAAGCATTTCAAGTTTCTGGTCGCTGACTTGTGAGCACCTGAAAAGGCTGATATCTATTTGCTAAAAAAAAAACCAACAAAAAAAATTAGGAAATTCAGGGAGCTTATTAGTTTAGGGGAAATCATGCAGGTCTTTGCCCTGGACATCATCTAGAATTAGAGCTGGGAGCTAATGCTGAAAGGTTGGGAAATCCCTGTGTATGAAGTAGGGCTGGATGTGTGTGTCTGAGACTTGCTTGCAGCTCACAGGGAGGGTGCCTTGGTCATGCTGAGAGCTCTGCAGCACTCCAGACACAGCTCTTGTTTACCCATCACATCTTTGCACAGGCGAGAGCTAGAGGGAAATCATTGTGGAAGAAGGAATTAAAATCCTGTGCTCATCCCCTGGCTCACGTCTGCTGTTCGTGCTGTGAGGATCTCCCGCTCTAAGCTCCTGCTTGGAAAAATAATTAATGAGGCACTTTATACAGAGGCTGCCTGTGAGTTAGCACCTCCAAGGAGGAAAAAGAATTGTGAAGAGCATTTTAAAGGGAAACAGAGTGCAATCCAGCCAGCTCACCAAACCTAGTGCTGCTGTTAGGTTGGAATCTGTGAGATTCAGGCCTTGCCTGTCTTACACACCTGGGTGTGATATATTTGCAGAGGAGCTCTGTGGTGAACTCCCCTCATTCCAGGAGGGACCATGTGGGAGCACTGAGTCTGTAGCTTGAATAAGCAGTACATTTTTAGCTGGCTTTGTGAAGCTTGGGTGGGTTTTTTCTGGTGGGATGGCAACTTTTGGGATTCTTTTCCTCCACAGGTGATGCAGGGGTGTCCTCGGTAAGAAGGAAAGGGAAAGACTTGCTTTTTGTGAGCAGAATTGTCAGTCCATAGTGCTGGAATGGGACAGCACTGGAGAGGGAGGGGGATGGGGAGACAGCAAGCCCAAGGAGTCCGCAACACTCTTCAAACTTTGTGCATTTTGGGATGCTCACTCATATTGGCTCAAATACCAGTAGCCTCAAGACAGGAAATCCCGAGTATTATTTCAGGTGAGAGCTTGGTGTAGTTCACAGTTGTTTTCATGATGGTGTAATTTAATTTCTTGTTGCCGTAATGATAATTTAATTTGTCTGAAATTAAATGGGTTGTGAAGCCTTGCAGTTCACTTAGACAACATTTAAGCTAAAGCACAATGTAATGAATGGAAATGATGGGCTGAGCATTAAAGGTCCTGTACAGGGCAGAAGTTGGACTTGATGATTCTTGTGGGTCTGTTCCAACTGTGGATATTCCATAATTCCATGTTACAGCTTCTACATCAACACAGGTACAGTTCTACAGGTTTTCTGACCTCCAAAAGTCTGTCTGCTCACGTTGTTTATGGGATCAGAGGAGAACCAAACGAGGACAAGAATTATGTGAGATGTAAAATTATGCTGAAAACATGCAAACCCAGTCAAACAGGTGCCTCTATAACGCCTCAAGAACCTGCCCTCAGCACAGGCACCCCCGGGCAGAGCCTGGGAGCCGCTTTGCTGTCTGCGGTTCCCTTGGGTGAATGGGGGTGGGCCTTGTCAGACCAGCTGGAGAAATGAATCCCAGAGAAAACCAGAGGGCATCCCACGTGGTATCTCGGTTACTGAATGTGAAGCCTGGGATTTCCACCTAGAACTGCTTCCAGTTCCCATGCTCTTAGGGAAGATGTGGTAGGACTGAACCAGCCAACTCACAAAGCTGTGTGTGGTTGTACACGGGGCAGTACTTGGGCAATATCATGACCTGAAAAGTCAGCAAATGTAATTATTGACCTGGTAATGTGCATCTCCTGCAGCAAACAATTCCTGAGAAGAGAATAGAGGATGCCAGTGTGTGATTCCCAGGTGGCCTTCCCAGGGAAATGGAGGCTGTGTTTGAAACTGCAAGGGCAGGGATCTTCCTTGTGAAGTTTGAATCAACTGCCTAAACACTTAGCTGGGGATGAAAATGCTTTGCAAAACAATTTTTACACTCAGAAAATCTCGGTATATATTTATGTCTCATGAAGCTACATTTTGCAAGCCATCACAACATCTTTTATCTTTGTCGAGTAGAAATTAATGAAAATTGGTCATTGATGGGGGACGAAATTGTGGGTAAAATGCCAAGACTTGATATTCCTTACTCATACCTGAAGGAAATTAATGTCATAGTGAAATAATGGAAAAATGAGTTAGCAGGGACTCCTCTGAGCAGTGGGGACAGTTTGTGTCTCTGGGAGAAGGTGTGTGGAGGATATTTAGGGGGAAGTGGGAGAAATGCTGCAGTGCATGTGGTCTGGCTTACTAGTCTGGAAACCTTAGCAGTTTCAAAGGTGTCTTCTGTGCTGTGCAGCACAAGCCTGTTTTTCTGACCAGACCTATGGAAAAATACATTTTTCCACCTATTTAAGATCCATAAGATATTTTAAATACACACACATTGTAAGCAGTAAAATGATTTAAAGCCCTCCAAAAGGAAAAGAAAATTTTATAGTAATTCCTCTAGGTTTTGGACTGGGGCCTTGAAAAAGACGACTTGTGGCAGAGATAATCCTGCTTCGTGCGGTTTTGGTGGGACTACATGAGGATTATTCAGGATGTGAGTGAAATGGATTTTAAAACATGGCAGTAATAATTAGGAGACTGGGAGTTGGTCATGTGAAAAGAGTTTATTAAACAAATGTGTGCTCTCAGTTTGATGAGGCATGGGCTAAACTTATGATGGGAGTTGTTTGCTGGGTGAATTGTCTAATGATGCTTAAGGAGTGCTACACCCAAGAGGGAGCGGTCCGGGGCGGTGGTGGGGAGTTATGGGCTCAGGGTGCAATCGTGAAATTCAGGAATCAGCTGAAAATTCAGGAATCAGCCTCCTAAAGCAACTTAGTGGTATGTCCTGAGAGATTGTGCCAGAGGGGTCATCATTGCTGATGGAAAAGTGTTGCTTAGTGTCTCTACTAGCAGACAGGAAACAATCAAGGACGAGGATCTCACAGCGGGCAAAGATGGAAATGCCCTTAAAGTCTTGATGATTTTCCATTTCTGCAATCTCAGCAGCGGAAGCAGTAGGGTACCAAGCTCTGCTCTGTCACGTGAAGTGTGTCGGGATTAATGTTTTTTAAATTTGCAAAAGTGGAAAAATTTCAAGCAACCAACACCAGTAATTTCAACAGGTGCATCTCCAAAACAGTTCAGCACATGAAAAATTGAACTTCTCTGAAGGCTCTTTTTTCTTAAAGGTGCTTGGTGTGCTTGACCATATCCTGGCTACTCATTTCTATAAACAGACATCTGTCCAGAGGATGAGGCTTTGTAGTCATCTGCTTTGGATCTGTTTGTTTAAATGCAGTTTCTTCCTTCCCTTCTTTTCCATCTCTTTCCTCCCCCAGTCAGGTGGGACAGCCCAGCACAGGGCACAGTGGCAGTGCTGTGACCCTGTGGAACCTGGCATGCACCCTGTGGATTTCCTCATTGTTCAGGAAGTTTTTCCAGGCAGACCTTCCAGACGTTGTTCTTTTGAGGTGACAGTGAAAGCTGTTACTTAATGTCTGTAAGAAACTTCTTTCTAGCCATTTGTTTTACTTAGGAATTTCAGTGTGGTGTTAATTAAGTCAGGATTTTGCACAATGATCACACACTGTAGCTGTGTTCCTGCAAGATGCAGCGTACTTGAAAAAGCAGAGAGACTCCTATTCTGTCCCATTTTAGAGGCTGAAGAGGAGCCTGGTTTACTCTTTACTTGAAAGACCAGATAGGAAATGGGTCATTAGCTTTCCAGGAAACCTGCTGAATAAATTCCAGCAGTGGTATGGAGATGAGTCCCACCGACTCGGAGGGACAGAACCCAAGCGCCTGATACAGCTCTGGAGTGGAAATCTCAGCCAGTGTGCACAGAGCTGGGTGCAGGAGTGCTGGAGGATGGACGAATGACTTGGAATTAATTGTGGAAAAGCTGGCCTTTATTTGGACAGGCACTCAGACTGGATGTTGGATTTTCTGCTTTAAACTGTCACTTATCCTTCTGGTTTTAATTTGGTGTGTGACTGCAAGTACAGCAGGGTTCTGTACAAGTCTGGCTACACTCCCTGCCTTTGCTTCCAGCCCATTCCAAGCTGGGCTGTGCCGTGCTCCAGAAGTTCTCTCTTCCATTTTCTGCAGGTGAGCATGGCTGTGGCATCATACAGAGCGGGAGTGTCCCATCCCTGGAAGTGTCCAAGGCCAGGTTGGCCAGGGCCTGGAGCAACTTCCCAGTCTAGTGGAAGGTGTCCCTGCTGCTGGCAGGGGGTGGAATGAGATGGGCTTTAAGGTCATTCCAACCAAATTCTACAAGTGTGGGGTCTCTCTGGACTTAACAGCATCTAGTTTGTAGCTCTTCGAGGCTACTTTTCCTTTTCACCTGGTGAGGTTTATGGTAAAGCTGATTGGATTTATCTGCAACTCCCAAAATCTAAGGAAGAGGCAGAATAATATTTTCATCCACAAGCATGTACTAAATCCAGAATTCACGGTAGTACCATCTAGTCCAATCCAAATACGGATAAATACCCACGGAAGGAAGAAGTGAAGTAAAGTGCACAGGAAATTCAGATTTCAATAAGCATGTAAGATTCTATTATATGCACCTTGCAAAGTTTCCAAGTTCTTGAAGACTGTAAGAAATGAGATTTTTAAAGGAAAATCCTTTTGGCTTTACTTGTTTTCTGAGAAGTTTTAGTGCTCAGAGAGATTGTTGCTTTTGGAGGCAGTGGCAGATTTTCATCCCATAGTTTTGATAAATGGTGCCTGCCTGTGCTGGAAAGGAGAGGCAGCTTCTCTTTGGGTTTTATGGGCTTTAATTCAAGGGGCCAAGTGCTTTTTCTTACCTTTCAACTGAATGCAAGCAAAAGGCATCCAGGGATGTGATTGATGGGAAAGGTATTTGCCACCCATGTGAACAGAATTTACTGTCCTTGGTAACTTTCAGATTCAGCTTTGGGAGACTGAGGCAGGATGTACCTTCTCTGTTCAACTTCCATTGCTCAAATTGTTCATTATTAACTTCTCTCAAAAGCTCCATGAGCAATTTTGGAAGTTTCCAGCCATGTTATCTTGCAACAGGCATGGTCAAGATTTTCCTAATCAAAGCAGGAGGTGAAATTTTTCAGTTTTTGTTTGTTAGTTTGTCAGTAGAAGGATTGTCTGTGATCACACCCCATTTACCTTCTGTAAATCGCCTGAGGTTTTCCTAAACCAAGAAATCTCAGTTCCCATTTTGTGTCCCAGGCTCTATGCCTGTTCAGCAGGATCATCTCAAGCCCCTGCACCAAAGCAACCCACGTACAAGAATTACCCTTAAAGATGGTGTGCTGCATCGCTGGGTCCGAGAAACGAAAGGTGACTTTTTTCTGGTCTTTTTTTGGGTAATGTGAGAGAAGGGAAACCACAGGGTTGTAGGGGAAGCCATGTGGCATTTTTCATGCTTTTCTTGTCACTGTAGAAGAAACTACCTATAGTGTTGAATCAGGCACAGGGATCAGTGGAAAGAATATCTCAACAGAAAAAGTGAGAAACATGCTCATCCTTGCCCCAGTGTCTGTAATTGAGAGACACACTGTTAAGCTTGCTGTGCCTTTGTACTTTATGTTTTCCAAAATCTTGAAGACTGGAAGTTCTTAAATTAGTGCAGCTTGGCCACAAATTGTAAGATAATTTTTGCATCTGATAGACATTTTATTGGTATCAAAGGGAGAAAAAGCAAGCTCTGAGATGATGAAAGCAGCTTTGTTGGTGGTGCCTTTGGGCAGTGGCAGCTGCAGAGCCAGTGTCTAGGTGGAGAAGAATGATATTCATAAGGAATGTGCTTTTAAAGTACAGCTTTTTCCTTTGCATGGAATAACCATGCTGTTCTCTTCTCACTTAGAGAACAATTAAAAGTGCTTTCAAGTTTTTGAACGCACTTGCAAGCATTTGACTTGCTTTTGCAGTTAAAGGACAGTGATGAAACAAGGCCAACTCTTACATCAAAGCAAGATTAAAGTTTGTGCAAATGGCTCAAGCTTCTGTGAAGAAAGGGTTCGCCTGCTGGAGTCCCCTAAAATCTTTATCTTGTGTCTTTCTAGTAGTCTTACATACTAAAAAAAAAGTTTGCTGCTGATTCTACACTGAAGCTTACCTTGGTTTGTATAACCTAAGATTTTAGTGACTTCATTTCTCTAGGTATTTAATTAAGTGTTAAGTCTTCAATTCATAAGCCTTTCATTTTCATGCTTCTGTGATATTTGTTAATAGGTCTGACCAAGTAGTTGCTCTTACACTTTGAGTAGTACTGAAGCTTTAAGCCAAAATATTTAGGTCATTGTAGTACTTCCAAAGTTGTTGCTTAGTTTTTGCTTTTTTTCTAATTGCAAGTTTTTTAAAGCTAGGGAATTGTCTTAGCTGCAGTGCAGGAAGCAGAAAACAAAAGCGAGGCTGACTCTTGGGCTCTTCTGAATACATGAGTGAGAGGTTAAAAGCAGTACAGTTTTCAAAAGTATGTAGATAGTTTTTGTAAGGTTGAAATTCTTTGAGGAAACAAGTGAGATCAGGAGTATTTATTTTCTAAGTAAATTTTCTAAGCTAAAACTAGTGCTTCAAATGACCTTTGGGTGCTGTTTGTGACCAGACGGCTCCTAAGCCTGTACTTGTGCCATGCCCCGCACCCCGTGGCAGTGCCACAGGGATGACACCCACGTTATGTGTGACACTGCCAGTGCTTCAGTGCACTCCCTGTTGGGTGCCCAGCAGCCCAGTGTCTCCCAGGTGGTTTTTGGGGTGTGAACAGGGGAGGCACCGCTACGGCCGTCGGAGCACGGCCGCGGCGCTGGGTGGGTGCTGCTGCAGGTGCCCAGCCACACTCCAGGGCCTCTGAGGGACCTGAGAGGCGTGGGCCGTGCCACCCTTGGGTCAGAGCAGCGTGTGAGACCGCCCTCAAGCCAAGCTGCTCCAGGGCTGGCACAGCTGCAGCCATGGGCTGCGCCAACTCCACTCCTCGATGGAAAAGAGCAGCAGGTTTTTGGCTTGCTGTGCACTTTCTGTGCCTTCCCGGGAGCGTGCCACAATCTGTCCTCCAGAAGGAGTTCTGCTTTGCAGCTTTTTTGCAAAGTGAGTGTGTCAGACCATCTCCAGGTTGGGCTTTTTACATGTCACTGCTTAAAGAGTGAGCGTGGAGCATCCTCCCATTGGCAGTTCCTGCCGAGAAAAGCCGCCCACGGCAGTGCCTGGCAGTTTGTGGGCTCTCCCCGACACCACCAGCACCAGTGATGCCTTTTCAAACCAGAGAGCTTGTAAGGAGATCTTTGGTAATGCTATGAGACAGTCTGTTCGTAGCTCCCCAGAATGCTGGTGTTTTTCCAGGTTCATTCCGTGTTGTGCTTCTAGGGTCAGGGCACGCTTTGGGTGTGGCTCTCACGTGTTGCAGCAGGTAACCTGCAGAAGAGGTCATTTACACCTCTGTTCCACGTGGGCTGTCGTGTGGGATGCATGTTGGCCCTCACAAGGAGTGTGGCACAGGCATCGTAAGGTAATCCTTGTTCCTGGTTCTTCACTGTGTAAGCAGGCAAAGCTAAAGCAGAGGTGCAGGGAAGTGAAGACACGGGACCAGGAGGAGCAGCCTGAGCCAACCCTCGGAGCAGGGACAGCCCCTGCAGCAGCTCCAGCTGCACCCTGCTGATGGATCCCAGCAGGTAGAGTCAATGACTGGCACCACGTGCTGGGGACCAGCTGGACCCTTAAGCACCCAGGACCATGGAATCATAGAATTATGGAATGGTTTGGGTGGGAAGGGACTTTAAAGCCCATCTCATTCACCCCCTGCCATGGGCAGGGACACCTTCCAGCAGCCTAGGCTGCTCCAAAGCCCCGTCCAACCTGGTCTTGGACACTTCCAGGGATCCAGGGGCAGCCACAGCTTCTCTGGGCACCCTGTGCCAGGGCCTCCCCACCCTCACAGGGAACAATTCCTTCCCAATATCCCATCTAACCCTGCCCTCTGGCAGTTTAAAACCACTCCTCTGTGTCCTGTCACTATCTGCCCTGTCGTTCATTTTTTATAAGCCCCCTTAAAGTTCTGAAAGGCTTCAACAAGCTCTCCCTGAAGCCTTCTCTTCTCCAGGCTGAACAATCCCAGCTCTCTCAGCCTGTCACTAAATACTTTCACATCCAACCTTAGAAAAAAATACCTGCAGCTTCTGTATGTTGTAAAACCATCTGGGGTTTCCCCTGGAGGTTTATGTTCCATGTGAAGGGAGCTGTAGGTTTTGCAGGGCTCAGAGGCCACCTCTGGCCATGCATACCAGATCCCTGCTCACTTCCTGGGATGGCCCATTTACTACTGATTTTTGGTTCGTTGTGCTTGGGACCTCAGCCTAAAAATCACCCTCATGTGCTGTATTTGGAAATTTGCTGCCTGCCAAGGAGCTTTTCCTTGCTCTTTTCAGAGGTACAGGCGCGATGCTGCTTCAAATTTACAGAAGATGCCAGCGCCATCTCACCACTCAGCATCTGTCTCCCTCAGCCCCTCTCATCTCCTGTCTCAGGAAGGCATTTCTAAAGCTTCACGTGGTATTTCCCTTCCTCTGCATGAAACCACAGTTGCTATTTGTGCTGTGATTCTCTGCAGGGCATTGTTGTGACGTTGGTAACTGGAGACACGATCCTTGGAGCAGGATTAGGGATGTTAAATGCCTTGGGTGAGCGTCGTCTGAAGACCAGCTTGCTCTTACTGAGCATGATACAGAGGATCTTTATGTATTTTCACTTGATATTCCAATATTGCAGTGATCACACTAGAGGAAAGGCAAGTTTTCATCATCCCCAGGCAAAGATTTAATGGCGAGGTCTGTGCAAAAGAAAGGAAAAAAAGGCTTTTTTGCTCTTTAAGGGTATTCTGTAAAGTAATATCACTGTGATTTAGTCTGCCAGACACTTTCCAGGGTTTGCAGTTGCAGATGAGGCTTTGCCAGCCCTCAGCAATCCAGACTGAAGTTTCCGTGCTGAGAATCTGTCCCAAATTGCCATTTTGAGAAAACTGCAGCTAAAATGGATGAGGGTTTTGGGGTTTTGGGGGGTTTTTTGGTTGGTTGGCTGGTTGGTTTGGTTTTTGGTTTTGGTTTTTTTTTGGTGATTGGTTGGTTGGTTGGGGTTTTTTTGTGAATTAAGCTAAAGAAAACATGTTTTCCTCTCTTTGGCTGTTCTTCTGAGCAGCTCAGGCATGTCCTGCAAGGAAAGGAAGAGTTTGGGGGCCATAGAGGTGGAATAAGGGAAACTGGAGGCAAGTGGGAAAGGAGGTTTCCAACCACTACCCATGTTCACCTGCTGGACTAAACCCTGTTGTTTCCATGTTTGCCCTCTGTGCAGGCTAGAAAAAGCTGCAAAGCCCACAGCTGGCAGCAGCTGTTCACCCCCGTGGGCAAAGCAAACACAACTTTGTACCTTACAGGCTTGAGTGTGAGTGGAAAAGCTCCGTGGGCCTGAAGCCCTGAACGCATCGCTGGTGCTTGACGGAGGCCAGGGTGCAAAGGCTTATCTCTGGTGTATTTTTCTACTGCTTCATTCAGAAGGAAGCCCCAGATTCGTTGTCTGGGTTTTTTTCTTTCCTTCTGAGATTTCCTGTACACCTGCCAAGCTACAAAGTGCCGTGCAGGCATTGCTCAGCTGATCTTCCTGCTGAGATCCTGTGCTGCTGTTTGATTTCATGCACGAGGAGTTACGGCTGTTAATTTGGGGCTTGACAAACCTGGTGCTTAATTTTTTTGGGAACTGATTGTTTTGATGCTCTCCCCAAATTTCCAGTCAGGTTTTCTGGCTGTGCTCAGGCACTCTGCACTTCTCTAAATCAGGAAGAGAAGGTGGCAGGAGCCGTGTGGCAGCTTCTCCTATAAGTGACACGTTTCACCCAGCTTTATATTCTGTAGTAGACATAGATCTGGTTCTCTGGGGTGGTATTTACCTGCTTTTAAATATAAATCAAGTTCCTGCTATTTCCAGCTCACTATGCCACAAACTGTCAGAGCTCTGCAATGAATGGGGCAGGTACCACATGAGGTTGATTAGAAGATGGTATTTTTAGGAGTTATTGTAAAGGAAAGTCTTTTTTATTACTGCTGCTTGCACTCCATCAGTCTTAGTTCTGAGCCCAGGAAGTAGCAGAACTACTGACACGAGGACTGTGTGAGGTGAGTGATGGTTTGTGAGCGTGGCTGAGGGAGGGATGTCAGGGCTGCACTGATATGTCTGCAAGGAGGAGCCCCCAAATTCTCCAGACTGTCAGCTCATCACAGCTGATGGTGGCTTTTATGGTGTTTTTGGAGGAGAAAAGGTCAGTCATAGAATGGCTTGGATTGATCTAGTCTCGTTCTACCCACTGCCGTGGGCAGGGACACCTTCCACTATCCCAGGTTGCTCCAAGCTCTGTCCAACCTCACCTTGGACACTTCCTCTGGAACAAATCTGTCCTTTCGACAGGACAAGAGGAAATGGCCTCAAGTTGTGCCAGGGGAGGTTCAGGTTTAACAGCATGAAAAGGTTGGTCAGGCCTTGGCAGGGGCTGCCCAGGGAGGTTTGGAATCCCTGTCCCTAGCGGTGTCCAAGGAAGGCCTGGATGTGGCACTCAGTGCTCTGGGCTGGTGACACGGTGGGGATCGGGCACAGCTTGGATTTGATGGTCTGGGAGTGTGGCAGTCTTTGGCAAGAATTCAGAGATGCAGCAGCACACGAGTCCAGTGAGAGAATGAATTATTTATTAATTTTACAATATCATTTATATATCCTAGTTCCAAAAAACCATTGGACAGTGTCTACACCTGTCCTGAGGGGATAGGCTGAAGCACCAGACATTCACTTCAGATTATTTGTCCCATGTAGCTTAACAAAAACACTAGATGTGAAGGTTATTTACAAAAACCTATCTTACTATTTACATAGCTTGCACAGCAAAGGAAAATTCTCACAGATTTAGTGCAAGGAGATGGAAAATTTCTCTGCTTAGCAGCTTTTCAGCATCTACATGGGAGTGTTTTCCAACCTGAATGATTCTAGTATTCTATGTTTCCATGATGTCCTACCAAACCCAGGGGAAGTGGTTGGGAGGAAGAGTGCCCAGAACAAAATTGAGGCTATATTTGGTGTGACACACACCTGAAATTTGCGACAAAAGAAGCTTCTGGGGAAGAATGTGGAGACTGGGCTTGGTGTGTTCATGGTGATCCCTTAGGAGCTGTGGCCACGTAGTGGTGACATCAAAAACTGAGGCAGCACTGGGTTTGTTCAAGGAAGGAGCTGAGTTCCGAGTGAATGAAGGAGGAAGGCCCCATCCGAACTCAGCACCGACTTCCCTTACAACTGGAAAAAACACGAAGCAGCTCAGCACATCCCATACCAGAATGGGGATGACTAAAGCTGATACCAGACCGGGAGACAAAGGAGTTACCAGCATAAACAAACGTCCCACACCAACGTGTTGCTAAGAGTGTAAAATACTACGTGGTAACTTTGAGCAAAAGCTTGTGGTTTTTAGTTACTCATCTCTTGCTACATGGCTTTTCTTTTGCGTGCCTTAAATGTTCAGGCAGCAGGAAGTGTGGTCAACTGAAATGTTGCTACGCTCTTTGTGTAGCTCTGGCATTGGCAGGTGTTACTTTTGTGACCAGAAACCAAATTCATGCTTGCCTTGGGGGGGTGCTCCTAAACCTGGATCTCGCAGGGTGTTGGGGCTGAGCAGTGGAGGGAAGCACTGGCTGGGTTTGATTGTTACCATCTGCAAAAGAGCTGCTTTTAAAATAAAATCCAGCCTCTCTGACAGCTGAACGTCTGGAGTTCTGCTGTTGGAAGGGACGAGGGGCTGCCCCAAAACTCAGGCTGAGTTTGAGGATGTTGCACAGTGTTGGGTTTCTGTGGCCGTTGTGTTCGGTCCCCTCGGCTGAATCGGTGCCAGGGGTGTGAGCGTGCACAGGCTTGGGAGGATGTGAGAGCTGCATCTCAGATGGGGCCCATCTCTCTGTTCAGAGATTTAACTCTGTTTGGATGATGAGAATGGAGACATCTGTAAAAAGTAACAGTCCCCCTTCCTTCCAGAATAAGGCTATGAGCTTTCCAGCTGTTGGCTAAGACAGGTTTTCCTGTTGAAATAGCTTTTGTCTGAAGTAAGTCTAAAACAATATGGTTATAGTAACTGAAAATATTTCTTTGTCAATTCCAGTTGTAAATCCAAGTGTTTTGATTCATTGTTACTTCTTGTAGCAGCTGTTTGATTCAGAAAGCCTTACAGAATCTTCCAATGAAGTGCACGCTGCTGGTAAAACGCAGTTTTGCTTATATTCTGTATTTTCTTTACCATACTGTGTGACTAATTTTCTTTTATCTTCACAGTGAAGTCTCACAATTCCAGAACACACTCTTGCTTTCCTTCAGAAGTCCCATCATCCTGAATAATGCAAAGACAAGCCCATAACATTAATTCATGTGGCTGTTGTTTGCAACCACAATGAAACGCATTGTGCCATATATGTGTCAGCTGACGCCATCCTGTATTCATAAAATATGCTTGGGATCTTTTTTTAGTTCTGCAGAGTTTAAAAATGAGCTTATTAGGCATCTCTCTGATGTGTAATTATTCTGGGCTGAATAATGTTAATCAGAATATATGCAATTTATATACAGTAGACCAGCAAAGAAGAGTGTACGTTCAAAAAATAACTTTGTCAGAGCAGAGTTGCAAAAAAAGTGAATCTAATGCACTTAAGAGATTTCTATTTTCATTTAAATACCTTTTTTAAAAGAACCAAGCCATGTTTGCTGGCTCAGGAAACAGTTTTACTTCTGTATTGTGGGTGTGTCTTGAGCACATTTCTGTGTTTTCTTTCAATTTCAAGATATGGCATTTTACAAATCAGAGATTAAGAGTTTAAAAAGCACGGCAGGGTATCTGCTCAGTCTAGAAGCCAGGGCTCCATGATGTCCTCTGACGTTGTTGGTGTTGCTCTGTACTAGTCATTCTTGAACGAGATAAGATCTGATGCTTTCGTGTTTCTATCAGCAGGTTCTTCTTAAGCACACTAAGCAGACATTTTTAATACACTCAAACAAAAATTGTAATTTTTAGAACATCAGTTGGCATTTCGAGCTTCAGCTCGGCTTCAGAGGTGCTGAGCACCTACCTGGCGCTGCTGGTTGGTACCAGATGTTCTGGAAACAGGAGGAGTTGCCTCACACTGGTGGCAGCGAAAGTAGTTTTGAAAAATGCCATTGAATTTTCAATGTGTGTATCTTCTTAGAGCCAGAGGTGCTTCTAAAGGGGAAATGATTACAATAGAAGGACCTGACCTTGTTACTTGTTCAAAAGGGCTTGTAAGAAGACTGTTGTCTCCTGGACTGTGGATTTGTGGCTGTTGGCTAAGGCACATGTCCCTCAGAGGGACCTGCCTGCAAGCAGAATTGGAAACCAGCATGTTAAATCTGAGGCCTGTGTTTTGTTGTCCTGACCTCGGCATTTCTGAGACTTGCAGAGAAAAAGTCCTGACTCCATTTAAGCCCAAACCTTTGGAGCCAGAAGGTTCAGCCTGACTGGCTTGTTTTAGAAGATCTGATACACTTTTGCTAGTGAAGCTCAGAGTGCAGCAGAGACGATAAAATGCATTTTTTCAACACTGTCTATGTGGTTTTTCACTGGAAATTATAAAAACCCCATGAATCGTGGTGGGTTTTGTGAACACACTTTTCCAGAATTCCTGGCTTGTTCTTGTTCTATCACCCTTTTCACTGCTCTGCTTTTTCCTTAATCAGGAGCCTGCCTGTTTGTGTGAAGCTGCTGGGTTTATGCAAAAGCTGTGGTGAAACAGTTGGTGAAACGGTTGGCTCAGAGATGCTTGAAAGGGCAAATTGCAGAGAAACAATGTCCCAGAGTAGCCAAAAGTTCTGCTGTTGCGTGAGTAGCACACAGTCTGAGCAGCATCTCGTTGGAAGGGATGATTGATTGTATAGCAAAGGTCTTTGGGAGTAGTAACAAGGGGTGGAAAAGTCTCTGAAAGGTTGTGGATTCAGGAGCTCTTGAGGGTGTTTTGAAGCCACACTGGATGCTATTAATTGAGAAAATATTTTGTAGAAATTCAGGGCTCATCTTTCATCTCATCAGGCTGGTGAAGTCCCGTCAGCCGAAATGAAGACAGAACATGGGTTTATGTGGTTTTCCCTGTATTTTTTTCTCAGAAAGCCACAGGCTGCCTTTAAGCCACCCTTGAAGAATGCAAACATGGCTTGAAATGTAGCTCTAGTGAGGAAATGCAGGCAGCCTTTGGAGGAATTCAGGTTTGGATGAGACTCAAAATGAGCGTTGTTAGACAGGGGCTAAATATGTTTAAAGTCACACTACTAGTGATTACTTCTGCATTCACCAAGTGAAAATGTGATCTGATATACATGAATTCACCAGATAAAACCCTTATCACACAGCTCTTGCATGTTGCATTCTTAGGGCTACTTTTTTCTTGGTGCCCTAAATAAAGCATTTTGCAAAACACAGAAAGATGAAGAATTTAAGTTTTGTTACAGACAAGTGAAACATACTCTCCTCCAGGAGGAGAGAATGCATCAGCATCCACAGTGGCAGGAGCTCAGCTTGGATTGATGGGGAGAACTTCATAGAGACCTTTGGTGGAAGAGCTGAGACTTACAGAACTGGAGCTCCATAACCAGTCATACAAAGGCAAGAGCAGTGAAAGCAAACTGTTAAATGCGCTGCCTGAAGCATGGCCACTATGGATATAAACCCAAGCCTTGAACATCTTCTGGTTAGGTGTAGCCACAGGTCCTGGTGTACAGGCAGGTCTTTTAGGTGTGTCTGTACATGGAGGGCCATGAAGGCCTCGAGAGGCGCAGGGCCACTGTGAACCAGCAGGAGAGCTCTCACCGAGCCACTTCCCAGTAAATTCTCAGGAACAAATTTCCTCTTCTTAATAATAACCTGCCCAGCTGCCTTTCTGAGCCCAGACCTCATGTGGTCCCGCTGTGCAAACACAGCACAGGGAGAAGGTGGTTTGGATTTGTTTTTTTCCTTTCAAGTCATGTTGTCACAAGCCCTTTTGAATGTGAAAGATAAATGGAGAGGAAATGAGGCAACTTACCTCCTTTTTTTTTTCCAAGAAGGAAGGAGCTTTGAAGCATTGGGGTGGAAGAGCTGAGTGGCCAAGGAGCCTCAAGCACAGGTTTAGTGAGAGGGACAATAGCTGAGTGGAGCTTCTTCCCAGGAATTCCTCTCAGAAATGGAGAAAACAAACACCAGTGGTAACCACTGTCTTCTCAGTGATGCTTTCATGAGTGCTTGAGGAACTGAAAGTGGTGCAGGAGGAAGAAGAATAATGCACAGCACTTGGCATGTCAGGTGGCTGGATGGAACCCCTCTGAGCTGACTGCGCTGAATAAAAGTGGACTTTGGTGAAACCAGCGCCACGGAGGAAACAAGGCAACTCGGACCTGCAGAGCTGTGTGTCACCACCTTCCCATCACAGCAAGTGACACCGTGGCTGTGCCTGGCTGGGAGCTGCAGTCAGACACTCAGCGGGGCTCTGGCCTTTCTCTGAGTTATGGTTAAAAATAGCAGCCTGAAAAAGAAAATAAATACTTTTGAACAGTGTGCCGGAACAAAGAGGCCTTAAACCCCCACGTTTGCACAGGAGAGACTGTAAGAGGAGTGTTCCTTTGTGTGTGTCCTCTGTGGCATTTACATCAAATTCTTTCTGAACACAGTTCTTTGTTTTCCCTTTTTCCTTAAATTCCCCTGACCTATGCCCTTGTGACCTGGGAGTATTTCTGCCTCTGGTGATGCGGGTTGGTGGCACTGGTGAGTTGTAGGAACAGCAAACCTGGGGAATGTAAAGGTAATCCTTCATCTTTGATACTGCTGCAGCTGCAGAAAGTTAGGGGTTGTTTGGATTTTTACTTGACTTCTTCTCAGGATAAAATTTCAGGAATTGCTCTCGATTTGCTAGCAGAAGGTGTATTTTTATTAGTCAGGTCCCAGCTTTAATTTAGAAGGAATCAAAGGCATGAACTCTGCCAAGTAAGGAATGATTAATAAAGTTTAATGGGTCCTTTTAGCATTGCCAAAGAAAAACCCCAGAATGTTTAGATCACTTTGTTTGATTCTTTTACAGTGCTTTGGAAATACTGGGATCTTGATTATGGCCTTGTTCAACTTTGAATGGGAGAAAAGAGGGAAAAGGAGGCCACTGGTAGGTCTCCCATGTTGAGAAGCCACAGGCAGCCAGAGGGCCATCTCCCATCTTCTGTTTGTCTTTTCCCATTTATTTTGTTTTCATTTGCCTCATTTTCTCTGCTTCTTCCCTTGGACTGTCCCTGGACCAGATTTAGCAGGGGATTTTGGAATTGTTTCATCAGTTTCACGAGGGAAGAGGCCAATTCTGTTCCTTTTGCACCCATTTCACAGCTGGAAGAGAGCAAAAGGCTGTGACCTATCCTGAAGTGGGACTTGGGGCAGCGGCAGCAGCAGAAGGGTCAGAGTAAAGTGTGAGCGAGAGAACCAGATCAAGACTGAGGAGTGAGAGGAGATGTGGTCAAGGTCTCCCTTTCCAGCAGCATCAGTGCATCTTCCTCCTTTCATGCCAACCCTTTCTTGAAGGAGCCTGGCTCAGGGGGCTGATGCTCTGCTACCACTTCCCAGTGTTTCTGCACTAATTCGAATTATAAAGCTGTTGCATCACAGAGCTGTAGTTCCCCTTCCCCATCTGTAATAAGCACAGAAAAAAACTGTCTTACACAGGGTTGGGTGAGCAGCTTCATGTAATAATTACACACTTGTCTTGTAAACTCTGTACCTTAATTGATGCTTTTTAGCAGCCCTGTGAAGAAACCTTTCGCACAGGATGAGGCGCCAACGCTTCCTCCTGGCTGTCCTGCAGAGTGAGAAGTCCAGTGAACAGTGTGGGTTTCCTGAGGGACATTACCATCCACAGAGAGGGAGAGAAGGGTTTGTTTGTGAAAGGGGAGACCTTCAGTTGCATGAGTATAGACCCTTTTAATGCTTGGCAGTATCCCTTGCAAAGTGTGAACGCAATCCTTTTTTAAAATCAGTTTATTTCTAAAGATTTAGCAAATGTTTTTAGAGCTATTATGTTATTTTTCTGAACACGAGAACAGACTACCAGCAAGGAGAGTTTGTCTAGTTTGTCTTAGCTAAGGCTTTGAAGGATTAACCACAGTGTAGTGCTGTGGAACATTTTTGTCTTGTGGGTTGTGTCAGCCTTGAACAATTCCTGCTGTAGCATCTGCGTGGCCAGCGAGGTCCATGTGACATCAGAAAGTGATCCCTTTGTATCACCCTGCTGTGTAACAACAAAATATGTAATATATTAGAGAGATTTTATAAGCTTCACTTGAACTTCTAAGTTTTATAAAGTAAGTTCTCCCATCCTCTGCCCAATGTTTTGCTCTGACAAGTTACATATTCCTGCAGTCATATTCCAGTATTATAACGTGAAACTAGCAAGAGCCTGAACAAGTGACTAAATACTCACTGCAAAGGAAAAATTTTTCCGTTTTTGTTGTTCAAGGTTGATGTAAAGTTTGAGGTAGAGTAAAAAAAATTCTTTGGAATGTGAATTGCATTTTACATACTCCTCTTCCTGTATTATAAAGTTTTATTAGAAGCTAAATATTATATATATATATATATATGCATATATATAGATATAAATAAATAGGTTTTGTCCTTTTTAAGAGAGGGGGAAGAGGAATAAAATCAATTATTGGTTTTCACAAAGAGTTGTCTCTTTGTCCCCCTCAAAATGCCCTTTCACAGTTGCTGCCCTACAGAGGACCGAGGCGAGGAGGTGTTGGCACAAGCAAAGCAAAACAGGTGAAACTGGAAAGCTGTTCCCAACTGGCACAACTGTGACATGGGTATGGCCTTGGGCTTCAAAGATCTGAGTGGTGGGTGTTGTTTGGGTTAAAATCTGTGTATATACCCGGGTGGTGTTGTGGGGCTCAGAATGGCAAGAAGGGGCTCTGAGGCTGAAATTATTTCCTGTGATGAAATCAAGTGGCGTGGTTGTGTTGGGAGGTCATAAAAGTAAACGTCCTTGCTTTGAGACCTCTGTTTAGTTTAGAGATTAGTCTTGCTTTTACCCTTCTTGCATGTAGGCTTAGCTGAAAATCCTTTGCAGATCATGGTATTTACTCATTTTCAGTGTATACAGGAGCCAAAAGAGAAGCAAACACCTTAGAATTGATAAGGAAAATTGCAAGAAAAGAAGCTCCAACGTTGCTGTTATTCTCATTTTGTTACTCCGTTTTGTGGAGTTTGTGTGTTTGTTGAAGAGAAATGGAATAAAATCCTGCCATGGAATAATGTAGCCTTCTGCTACAGTGCTTAAAAATTGATGCCTTGGTGGGAAATGCAGTACTCTGAGGAGTCTGTCTGGGCTGGTGGTGAAAGCAGTTGGATTGGTGAGGGAATAAAGGGAGTTTAAAGTAAGGAAACCTCAGCATAAATGAAGACCCTAATGGAAAGATGTGTGTATACTCATAGCTTTGGCCAATGTCATGTACTCCCTCCAGTAATTTTGTGATAGAGCTATGTAGTGTGGCATAATTTGGCAAACTGATTAAGGAAAAAGAAATTAGTAAGAATATCTCCCAAATCTGTATGAGCACATGCCAAGTGTTGCATGGAAATAAGCTTTTGAAGGTGTGTGTATCTGTATAAATATAAATATATGTATATATATTCAGAAAAAAGCTTCAACTAATGTCATGAAGATGGTTATTTCTGTTATCTGTGTCTCTGTGTCTTTCTGTTACTTTGTCTTGTGGATGTTTGGGCAGTGAGGTAGCTGTCACCCGAAAGGGAGGGAAGGGGGAATACATCATCCTGATTTAAAGGGTGATGCAGCATTGGCTTACATCTTTGGAAGGCTGTTTAAATGTTCCCAAGAAACATTTTTGTGTGGCCTCCCGTGACGTGTAACGTGGTGCTGAGATCTGGATTGGAGAAAGGTGCTCGAGACATGCCTGGTGTCTGTGTCTCCAGGAGTGTCTCAACTTGTGGCTCAGGGAGCCACAAAACTTGAAAAGCATTGACCTTCACCAAATTTATTTACCACAGTTGGTAGTTCAGTTTCATGTGACCCCCCAGGAATTAGATTAGGTTCATTTGGTTATTAAATCCCAAGTCCTTCTGGTGCTGTGAAAGAAGCTAATAAATAAAGTCTTGTCAGACCTTATTCTAGTTGAACGTGACTATGAGTAATTGTTTCTAGACAGAGCGTTGCTGCTTCTAACCCCATTACCAAGAAAGGACAGATTTCAGCAGCCTTTGAGATAAGCTTATCTGACACAGTGTTAATCAAACCCTTGGCTTGTTTCGGCCTGATTAACCACAAGCACTGGCCTTTATGTAATTCATGATTATTAGGATTTTTTAACCTGACAGGAGTGCAAAGGCAACTCGTGAAATCTTCCTTCTCCCATAAATAAGGATTGGGCAGTGGGAGCAGGGGAAGGGAAAGCCAGCTGCAGGAATGAGTCTCTGAGTTTGACCCAAGAGCCACTCTGTGTTTGTGCAGGATCTGTGCTCCGCTGTTTGTTCTTCATTTTTAATAATCAGACAGCATTCAGAATTAACTTAAACCAGCAAGCTCCATAGTTAGATCACAAGCTACTCTTCACAAAACAAGCGTTTTTTGTAGATTGCATGAGGTCTCACTCAGCTCAATCTGCTCCCTCTGAATATGAGCTGCTCCTGAAGCTGCCTGGAAACAATGTACATATGTAAACCTATGGAAATCTATGGGATAATCGTCCATCTCGGTATAAAATTCAGCCTCGTGTAGTGGAGCACTTGAGGAAGAGCAAAGTATAGGGGTAAAATTGTAGAAAGGGAGATCTGCAAGGCTGGAAGGGAGCCTGTTATTTTTGGCACCTCCTTTGCCACGGATCATGTCTGCATGAACTTACAAACGTGTTTGTTTAGCTTGCTGTGAACCAGAAGCTTCGCTTCTGGTGGAGCACAGATTTCACACCCACGATCTCAGCTGCCAAACTTGCTAAAAAATCTGATTTTTTCACAAGACAGCACCAGTTTTTTCCTATAGAGAAGATGGACCAAGCACCCAAGGAGTACTTATGTGCTGAGACTTGAGGAGAGGCTGATCCGAGGTGTGATGGGTGTTATCCACTCTGCACTGAGTTTTGGGTGACTAACAGGGATTTTGCCAGCATGGCAAACAGGTGATTTGAGGGTGTGTGCACGTTACAGAATTGTAAGTTTTTATTGAGAGCAGTCTCCATTAATATAAACCAAGGCTGGGATAAATAATTGGTTTCAGTATTTTACTGAGTGCAAACCACATGTTCCTGCCTGGGAAAGAGGGGTGGCTCCACCAGAGCTGCTGGGTTTGGCTGAGTGCAAACAAACCTGTGAGAGGTGATCCAGCCAAATCAGAACCTGGGATTTGTGTCTGCCATCCCTTTTTGTCATAACAGGTACTAAGTCATGACTCAGAATAATTGAAATACTATTTCTGCAAATAAAGATCAAACTGAGTTCTGCTTTCAGCAACAAAGAGAGTAGTTTACATTGCCTTCCTGGATAAAGTCTGGGAGCACTTGGATTTTAAACACTTCCCGGGTGGTATTGTAAGTACTGCACAAGGAAGAAAACCATAGGAAAGAGGGAATCACTTGTAAATCCCACTACACTGTCACATGTCCCAGAGCACTGGAAGGTGGTGGGCACTGTCAGGATACGCCAAACAGAATCACTTTTAGAGGTTTTCTGGTCACCAGGTGCATTTAACAACTGATAATGGTGCTTGCAGTGAACAGGTGATCTGAGGAAAAGCAGTTTTTATGGTGAGCGGCTGCTTCCCTCTCTTCCTGTCGAGCATCCAGCCCATTTCAGAGCTGCCAGTACTGACATCCAGCTTCCAGGGCTTAGGCAGAGCATCTGCAATTTCAGACGTTTACCTCAATCAGAGTTGTGTTTTTCTTGGACTTGGGATGAAGCCGGCCCAGGAGCTGAACACTGGAATTATTTTGTTAACTCATTTTGCTGCTTCCTTGATGGGCTGTGAGAATAAGACTGTGTTTATGGATAGAAAAATGGATGGATGGATGGATGGAGATGGATGGATGGATGGAGATGGATGGATGGATGGATGGATGGATGGATAGAGACGGATGGATGGATGGATGGATGGAGATGGATGGATGGATGGAGATGGATGGATGGATGGATGGAGATAGATGGATGGATAGATGGATGGATGGATGGACGGACGTACGGACAGTAGTAACTGAAAAACTCAATTTGCATTAAGGCACACAGTATATATAGTTTATCTGGTTTCTAGTTTATCATTTAAAAGCATGTCCCCGGTTGTGGGTTACATCCTGGCTTGTGAAGCACTGTGTGGGTATGATCAGCCAAACGTTTTAGATTGTCTTCTGACAGCTTTGCTCATGGCCTGGTGGAGGAAATAAGACAAAGTCATTTGTTCCTGTTCTGTCTTACTGCTTCACTTGTTTGAAATGCTGGGTGTACTGACATTCAGCACACACAGTGCTTATTTCTTGTAGGTTTTATATTGTCCAGGATTTGTTTTAATATAGGAAATCATCTACTTCTTTTACATTCAAGTCCCCTGGGGCTTAAATGGTGTAAGAAGATGTATCAGCCCCCAGACCTTCAAAGACATTTGTATCACTGATCATGGTATATTTGGAAAACCCTTTCCAAAAGGTGCTGAGTGCAGGCAACTCTGCTGTGAAGGGGATTGTGAACATTTTGCTACTCTTGGAAGGGTCATCTTACTGCCAAACACTAATATTTAAGTGAAATAGCTTTTATGTCAAATCCTTCCCTCTTTCCATTCTTAACTTCCAAATAGCTGAAGCTCTGGGAGTGTGAGCTATCCCTCTCTTGTATGCCAGCCAAGAAGTTACTGTTTTCTGACCTTTTTTCCCAAGTTTCCCTGACCTGCCACGTGGCAGCATGTTGAGAGCAGGGAGGTGTGGCAGGGCAAGCTAGATGGGCTGCAGTGGGAGCCAGTGGCTAGACCAGCAGGAATTCATTCCTGGGAGAACTTGCTGGAGAGTGCCCTTGTTTGGAAAAGCTGTATGTCAGTTATTTCAATAAAAGCAGTGAAACCCACACTATAAAGTTGGGCATTTGAGGCCATTCTGTGGGCCCAATGACTTGGAGTTACATACAAGTGTCCCACATGGGTGACACAATTAAGAAGGTCAAAGGCAGTGGAAAAGCAAGAAAAAAACTGGGGATGATTACTCATTTCCAGGGGGGAAACAGGTAGATGTTTCTCTTGTTTCTCAGTGCAGTGATGTTCGTTTTTAGTCTTAAAAGAGGTATCATAACTCATGCTAAAGTTTTGTGGTCATGTGCAAGGGCAGTTCTGCAGAGCGGGAGGTGCATCATGAAGCATTAGCAAAGTTTATTCTGGAGCAGGATCTAAACCCTCAGCCAAGGAGGAGCAGACCCTTGCCATGTGACAGAAATCCTTCCACCTCCATCACAGTTGTCTTTTCCTGTTGGTAATTTCGGTTCATGGAATCACAGAATATCCCAAGTTGGAAGGGACCCACAGGGATCATTGAATCCAAATCTTGGCCCGGCACAGGACCAGGAGGTTGCATGCAGGCTCCTCCTGGAGCTGATCAGACTCCTCATTCTCCTAGGATAAACATCTCAGCTGCTGGGATTCAGATCCCATTTATACGGGCTGGAGCTGTGCCGTTGCCAGACCAGCCAAGTGGGAAAGTTGGCCGTGCTCCATATAAACAGCTCTGACTAAGCCAGCCACACTAAATTTGGAAAAGAATTAGGGGAACTCATTTTTCAACTGCCCTAGAGTATTTTATCTCCAGTTGCCCCATGTTATCATTTCATGGGAAGAGTTTCAGTTACTCAGGACTGTTTCCATCATGTTTATTTTCAGATAGTGTATTTTTATTTTCTGTAAACCAAAAGAGTTTAAAGATCCATTGAGGAACAATGGATCAAGGGTCTGTCTGCTTCTCTTCCCACCCTCAGGTAGCACTACAATTCCTGTTCAGCCGAGCCCTGCAAGGCCAGGTCCTCATGGGGTGCCACTCACAATCTCTTTAAATAAGCTTTTCTTCTAATTTTAAGAGGGAGGAGTATTTTTAATGCAAAGCTCCTTTGCAACAAATAGCGTGAAGATTGGAAGAAACAGCCAGAAACATTTGCCTCTTGATTCATGTTTTGGTTTGTCATAAATATAGTCTGCACATAAAAAATTGCATCATCAATGTCCTATTTCTGATGTATATGTTGTGAATGGCAGAGTTTCTTTCCCTTCAGTCATCGTGCTTTAAGCTGATCTAAGCAGTACTGACAGTGAAGAATGACACTTCTGAGGCCATTTAGCCTTAATTGAAAGACTTCGCCAAAATTACAGGTATTTCCTGAGATTGTTGCAAGTTTTTTCCCAACACCAGAATTTTATTCTTTGTCCCACTTCCTCTACAAACTTTTACTGCAGGATGCAGGCAGTTGTCAAGTGCGGTGCAGTGTCCCAGAGCCCTCTCTAATAGATTAAGAGGCTGATGCGAGCTGGAAAAGAAAAAGCTGCAGTGCAAAACAGGGGCAAACCCTGAGCAGGAAACTCTGCTGGGGCTGGGGCCAACAACATCCTACTGCTGGCTGGGACCAGGAGGAAAAAAAATGCTGCAAAGAAGGTTTTGGGAAACTTTGTCCTTATTTGGAGAATAAGTCTATGCCTCTGCCCAAAGCAGGCTAGTTTTTGTAGGGCCGGGATATTCTGCTTTAGCAGCACCATATCCTGCTATTATACCCAAGCACATCCTATAATCAGTATGTCTCCAAAAATCCGTCTTAAAACGGAAGGTTTGGAGTCCAGGTTGTCACTGGGTGCTGTCCCACAAGCAACTCTGTGAAAGCCTTACATAAGTGGTGAATTGACTCTGCTCCTGACATCCCTCCAGCGGAGTGGGATGGCTGTGCCAGTGCTGAGCCCGCTCCTCCATGTGCCTGGAAGAGGGCTCCAGGGCGGCAGGTCTGTCTGCCAGTGCTGGTGTGGGATTGCAGTGGGGCAGCAGTGGGGCAAAAGGGGCTTCCAGTTCAGTGGAAGGCAGCAATCCCATTGGTGCTTATGCAGGAGAATGCTCCAGCTCACCCCTCTGA
Organism: Oriolus oriolus; assembly: GCA_013400235.1. Lineage (NCBI taxonomy): Eukaryota > Metazoa > Chordata > Aves > Passeriformes > Corvidae > Oriolus > Oriolus oriolus. The sequence continues at coordinate 207,637 of VXBT01010233.1, read as the reverse complement.
GCTGGTTACACGGGAGTGGCTGGAGTGAAAGGTGGTGTTATGGAATGGAAGCCTTGCCATTGCCCCTGAACTTGGGGGATGCATCTAATTCTGCATCACACTGGAAATTCCGCTGCAGAAGCAGAGGAGCTGGCATGTAGGTTTGTCTTTTCATGCACATCCATGTTAGGAAATTATGGACTAATTGATAGAATCCCACTATGGTTTGGGTTGGGAGGGATCTTCAAACCCATCCAGTCCCACGCCCTGCCGTGGGCAGTGACACCTTCCACTAAACCAGATTGCTCCGAGCCCCCTCCAGCCTGGCCTTGGACACTTCTGTGGATTCCATTTCAGGAATGCTGTGTGCCAGTCCTGGTCTAGGAGTCCATATAAAGGCATTAAGAAATCTTAGTTTGGGAATTACCATTTTTTTCTCATACAGAAAATTTGATGTTTTCCCTCCCCAAACAGAACAAAATGAAATTTTGAAAGCATCAAAAGTTGCTTGAGATGTGAAATTACATTTCTCTGTTGTGTGCTCAGAAAAAGCCCTTTGGCATGGAGTTCCCTAATACCAAGAAGAAAAGGATCTCTCCAGTATCCAGGATGTTTGAGTTGCTCTTGAGATCATAGGCCAGGTTCTGGTTTTTGCATTGCTACAGACTCTTTCAGTTACATATATGCACAGGCCTTTAATTTTAGCTTCACTTCCCTGTCTGCAAAGCACCAGTATTTCTTTGGTAGGGTTAATGAGTTAATTGCTTGTAAATTGTTTTAAGGTTCTCAGAAGTGAGACCTCAATGTGTTTATTGCTGTTGCTGCTACCCATGATATCTTGATCACAGCAAGACAATACTAGATTAGTGTTTATTGCAGCACGACTGAGGATATGTTTACATTAAAACAAAGATGAGACTGCTGTGCCCAAGCCTAGAAAAATCCTTTGTAGAGCTTTGAGTCAGCTTTAGAATCTCAGTAAGTGATAAAATTGGCTCCTATGGCTGAACATTAGCCAGTGTCACTGGTTCTCTTTGAAAACCCTTTCACCCCTTGACTACCCTTGGCTCTGGGGCAGTGTGTCCCAGGGAGAGGCAGAGAGCATCTTTCCTTAGAGAAATGGATTTGGGGAATTCTTTGCTTGCTCTAAGAAGAAAAAACAAAGTCCCAAACCCAATGGTTTCCTGGACAAATTCCCTCTGAATGCATCTCCAAGGGTTTCCTGATCTGTGCAGCAAGTGGCCCTTGGTACACTCAGGGGTTCTTTTCATGGAGTCATGGAATGGTTTGGGTTAGATGGAACTTAAAGCCCATCCAGTGCCACCCCCTGCCCTGGGCAAGGACACCTTCCACTAGCCCAGGCTGCTCCAAGCCCCATCCAGCCTGGCCTTGGACACTTCCAGGGATCCAGGGGCAGCCACAGCTTCTTTGGGCACCCTGTGCCAGGGCCTCACCTCCCTCACAGAGAACAATTCCTTCCCAATATCCAATCTAAACCTACCCTCTGACAGTGGGAAGCCATTCCCCCTCATCCCATCACTCCATCCCTTGTCCAGAGTCTCTCTCCATCTTTCTTGTGGCTCCCTTCAGGTACTGGAAGGTCATTATTAGGTAACCCTGGAACCGCCTCTTCTCCAAAGAGAAGAATTCGGGTCACTGGTGAGAAGTGCCTTGGTTCTGTGTTGCAGGTTGTGAAGCCACGTACATGAAATACATTTAAATCTCTGTTTCACCTCAGGGAAAACAGAGGCCACCATCAAGAACTTCAGCCCCCACTACCGCCGCCAGTACGCCGTGGCTTTCTGCAGGCACGTGCAGGAGGAGCTGGAGCAGCACCACCACTCCCAGTCCCGCTTCCTGAAAACCAGGGTAGGAGGACACTGATTTTCCTGTCTGTGACCCAAGTGCACACAGCAGTTTGCACGTGCAGATGTTGGATTTGGGTCAGTTCGGTTTGGGATGGAGAAGTTGCATCTGGGTGCAGGTTTGCAGGTTTATTTTTGAAAATTTGTCTTTATTTTGGTCTTGTTTAGTTGTTTATCGTGGCACGAGGAGAACCATGACACGAGTTTCTGGTACAAACAGTTGGACATTTGGACAAAACTGGTTCCTGCCTGCTGGTTGCAAGGTTCTGCAAAATCTAGGGACAGAGATCATACTTTCAGGGAAGAGATTATGTAGGAAACGGAATTAATCCTGTCATCCGTGGCTCAGAGTTCCTTAAAGAAGATGGCAATAATTCCCTCTGTGGAGTGAACTATGGAAAGCTGGTTTTTATTAGAGGGGAGACAAAAAGAGACACAAAAGTCTCTTTATTAGAGGAAAATGCAGACAACTAGCCTTCAACATTAAGAAGAGACAAATTTAAATGTTCTGAACATGCTGGAAATCATGGATTTCCAGTGCTCTTGAAATGAGTAGGTAAAGCAGTGAGGTGAGATGTAAGAGGTGGGATAATGGAAGAGCTGTGTCTTTCAGAAATATGCGTATCAGTTGCTACAGCACAGATACAAAAGCACTACAAAGAAATGGGGAAAAATTTACTAGTTTTTAATAAAACCCTGCTTTTCATATCACTGAAATATTTATATTATGTAGTGGAAAATGGGAGGTGGTGAACTCCAAGTCATCTTGCAGTCTTGCAGGGGTTGGAACTAGATGGTCTTCAAGGTCCCTTCCAACCCAAACCATTGTAGGATTCTCTGATCTTGCATTCAGCATGCCAGCTGAAAGGTAAATAAATAAATCTCTGTCTCAGAAACCTGGCAGTGTTTTGGAAGGCAGAGCTCCTCTGCTGCTTCCTCGGCTCAGCTACAAGAATTTGCTTGTGTCTGTAGAACTTTCTGAAATTAGAGACATTTATGACTCCAAATTGCATTTGAAGGCTCAAAAGCCCTTGGAGCAGCATTATGGAAATGTAGAGATAAAAGCTTCAAGATGGTCAGTGGTGCAGAGGAGTCTCAAATGTCACCAATTGTCCCTGTAGCCGCCGGGGGAAGCGGGGACAGTTCTGTACGAAGCAGAGCTGCTGCACTTTGCTGAGGACCTGAAGAAGTGGAAGGAGAGATATGTCGTGATCAAAAATGACTACACTGTGGAGTGCTTTGAGACCAAAGAGGTGAGTGCTGCTTCTTTGGATCTGTTTGTATACTCCCAGATAAACCAATAGCAAGTGGATTTGCTGCTGCTGCCTTGCCTTCAGCAATACGAGGTGAAACCTTGTCCTCGTCAGGGTGGCTCCAGTGGAAGCCCCACAAGGATGGCTGAGGGTACAGCCAAGTGCCCTGCCTTGGCCAGATATGTTTGTAAGAACTAACAAATCCTTTTAATGGCACTTGAACCTTCCTGTGCCTGTCCCAGAACACTTCTCATCTGTACATCCTTGTAATACATCCCTGTGCTCCTGCAGCTGGATCTGAAGTAGCAGGGTTTGGGTGGCTCCAGGCTGACTGCAGTGGAAGTTTTTGTCTGGAAGCTGCCATAGTCAAACTAGTCCTGGCTGACAAATCCAACAAATTGGGCTCAGGAGAAAATCCCATCCTTTTTCCCTCCCTTCCATCCCTGACTCCTCACCACAGCAGGTAAGCACTGAGAGGATATTTTCAAATATGTTTTTCACATTTAACCATGTTTTACATTTGACATGCCTAGAGAACATGTCCATAATTCAGCCTGACAAAAAGATACCCCCCCTTTGGGCAATATCCCCATGCATTAGAATCATAGAATATTCTGAGTTGGAAGGGACCCACAAGGATCATGGAGTCAGCTCCTGGCTTTGTCAGTGAATTGTGTATTTTATGTTTTCTCCCTCCTTAAATCTCTGTTTGACAGTACTTCCTCTCTGTTGATTTTCCAGGCCTACCAGAAGGGAGCCAGCCCTAAATATCACATTATACCTGCAGGAGGCAAAGTCCTGACTTCAGAAGAAGATTACAATTTGCTGTCTGATAAACATTTTCCAGACCCTGTTGGTAAGTCCTGCTGAAAGCTGAACGGCCAAAGCCCAGGCTCTGTTCCTTACTCTGTTCTGGGTAGGCTTTGAGGCTTCACTTTAAAATGGGGCAGCAGAAGATGCCCACAGCCCTTCTCCCAAGTCCAAGCACAGCTCCAGAGTGGATGAACACAGCAGATGCTGTAAGCCAACATTCAGAGAAAGGCTGGCTCCCTTTCTTCCCAGCACAAAGCTGCTGGAAGCTGTGCAGAAGCAGGGCAGGAACCACAGCACCATTGTTCCCGGGCTTTGTTAATATTCCTGGTTTATTTGTTTCCATTTTTAGATGCCAGCTGTCTGTGTTGACTCACAGCTGATAGTAAGTCCCACAGAGAGGGCAGGAAGGTGGCTGCTTCTGAGTTTGTTGTTTCTGGGCCAGGAACTGCTGTGGTCCTGCCTGCCCCCACTCCACCAAGATGGAGAAAATTCAGGCTTTATGGGAGCAGGTCTCACATTGCAGAGTCAGGTTTGGAGAATGGGATGCCACATAACGAAAGGGATAAGGGCAACTTGAAGACAAGGATTTTTTTTTTTTTTTGAGTCCTTTAAATCCTTAGGATTTAAAAGTTAGGTGCCCCCTCACACCCTTTCCCAAGGCACAGGGTGGTCAGAGGGGCTTGGAGCTGTCCTGTGTGTGTCACCACAGCTCCACAGCAGTTGGGGTTGAGTGATGTGGAGCACCCTAAGGGTGCTCATCGGCTTCCCATGGTTGTCCCTTCAAAAAGAGCATCACTTCATCTTTATGGCCCTACTCCCCATCTGTGTGGTGCTGAAGACCCTCTGAGGTGAACCTCTTGTGTCTGGGCTCTCGATGCATGTCAGTGACTCCAGACTGGGTTTGGTCATCCCTAAATGTGCTGTCCAGCATCCCCTGTGTGCAGGGACTCGGGGCAGGTGGGAACTGGAGGTATCTGATGCTTTCTTTACATCACCTGCGAGGGCTTGAAGTGACAGTTTTTAAGGGCAGTTGTGTGTGGAAGTCCCGGAACCAGGGGAAGCACTGCTGTTCCAACATGGTTTACTTAATGCAGTTTGTTTCTGTGAGAAAGTCCATGTGCTCCTAAATGGTCTCTGTGTGGAACAGACCAGAGCTCCCCACTAATTTACTTATTTGCCACAAAAGCCGTTTCCCTACGAGCTGCAATCCAGTGAAATACTTTCTCTGAAATTTTGCCAAAACTCTGTAGTTTTTTGCCACCTCGAATACAAAGCAAGAGGCCATCAAGTTGCTGTGGTGTAACACAGGGAGGTGGTTGGTGCCAGCTGAGTGTGCCCATCCCAGCCATGTCCCCCTGCCCTCTCGGAAGGAGATTTCCCTGCTGGCAAAGGTCTGGCACCCAGGACGACATCTGCAGCTCTCAAACAGAGGTGTTTTTGTGCAGCCTCGAGTGAGAAGGAGGCAGCTGCAGCCTTCGTTCCACTCCCGAAGGAGTTCCCAGTGTACCTGTGGCAGCCCTTCTCCCGGCACAGCTACTACTGCTTCCCGGAGCCAGCGGCACAGAGACGCTTCAGCGCCGTGCTGGGGGACTGCGTGAGGCATTCCAACCATGGTGAGTGTGGGATGGGGCTGTGTGGGACATTCCAACCACGGTGAGTGCGGGATGGGGCTGTGTGGGACATTCCAACCACGGTGAGTGCGGGATGGGGCTGTGTGGGACATTCCAACCACGGTGAGTGCGGGATGGGGCTGTGTGGGACATTCCAACCACGGTGAGTGCGGGATGGGGCTGTGTGGGACATTCCAACCACGGTGAGTGCGGGATGGGGCTGTGTGGGACATTCCAACCACGGTGAGTGCGGGATGGGGCTGTGTGGGACATTCCAACCACGGTGAGTGCGGGATGGGGCTGTGTGGGACATTCCAACCACGGTGAGTGCGGGATGGGGCTGTGTGGGACATTCCAACCACGGTGAGTGCGGGATGGGGCTGTGTGGGACATTCCAACCACGGTGAGTGCGGGATGGGGCTGTGTGGGACATTCCAACCACGGTGAGTGCGGGATGGGGCTGTGTGGGACATTCCAACCACGGTGAGTGCGGGATGGGGCTGTGTGGGACATTCCAACCACGGTGAGTGCGGGATGGGGCTGTGTGGGACATTCCAACCACGGTGAGTGCGGGATGGGGCTGTGTGGGACATTCCAACCACGGTGAGTGCGGGATGGGGCTGTGTGGGACATTCCAACCACGGTGAGTGCGGGATGGGGCTGTGTGGGACATTCCAACCACGGTGAGTGCGGGATGGGGCTGTGTGGGACATTCCAACCACGGTGAGTGCGGGATGGGGCTGTGTGGGACATTCCAACCACGGTGAGTGCGGGATGGGGCTGTGTGGGACATTCCAACCACGGTGAGTGCGGGATGGGGCTGTGTGGGACATTCCAACCACGGTGAGTGCGGGATGGGGCTGTGTGGGACATTCCAACCACGGTGAGTGCGGGATGGGGCTGTGTGGGACATTCCAACCACGGTGAGTGCGGGATGGGGCTGTGTGGGACATTCCAACCACGGTGAGTGCGGGATGGGGCTGTGTGGGACATTCCAACCACGGTGAGTGCGGGATGGGGCTGTGTGGGACATTCCAACCACGGTGAGTGCGGGATGGGGCTGTGTGGGACATTCCAACCACGGTGAGTGCGGGATGGGGCTGTGTGGGACATTCCAACCACGGTGAGTGCGGGATGGGGCTGTGTGGGACATTCCAACCACGGTGAGTGCGGGATGGGGCTGTGTGGGACATTCCAACCACGGTGAGTGCGGGATGGGGCTGTGTGGGACATTCCAACCACGGTGAGTGCGGGATGGGGCTGTGTGGGACACTCCAACCATGGTGAGTGCGGGAAGGGCTCAGCCTGGGACAGTGTCACCCACCTGGGAATGCTGGAACAGCTGTGGGAAAACGCAAGTCACGCATGAATGGTGCTTGTCTTCAGCACCCTGCGGAGTCAGTCAACACAGCCCTGCTGCTTGCTGTGCTGGTAGCACAGTTAGGTGGGGTTTGGGGTGCAGTGGGGGTGAGCTTGGGTAGAAAACATGGGAATTTCTTTGGAAGTTGTGTAATGACATAAAATCCCTGAGAGGTGTTTATTACTAAGGCACAGCAAACCCTCACCTGCGTTTGCAAGCTGGCAAATGCGTCACAGCTATAGAGTCAGGAATCATGGAGTATCCTGAATTGGAAGGGGCCCAGGAGGATCATGGAGTCCAACTTGTGGCCCTGCACAGACCATCCCAAGAATCCCACCCTGTGCCATACAGGACACCAGGTGTGTACAACATGGAGGGAGTGTAGTCCCCCAGTACATCCCTGTGTTGTTACACACACATCACTCCTGATCAAACATTTGGCCTTTCTGCAGGTGTTTCAGTGGCAGCTCAAGCCCCAGCCATGGTTAAGCCTTGTAAATGGTCCATGAATGGTGTGTAGGACACAGTATTCACTGTCTGCACAAAGATAAATTATAAATGTCACTTTCTGGGTAGGTTAGACTAGAAAACTTAAACGCCCCCCCCCCCAATTTATGACTTTCTAGGATTATAAAATCAACTTTGCTCCCATGAAATTGGAAGATCATTTATGAGTTGAATCCTTCAGAAAAAGAAATGCTTTCCTAATTTTCAGATGACTTTTTTTCCACCAAGATGCCCTCACTTCCTCACTGGTCTCCAGGGTCTTCCATGCCTTTAGTGTCACTTTGGAGTCCCATCTGCTCCTGCTGCCCTTGGTCAGAGGTGGGAACATTCAGCAGCTTCTCCAGCAATCTTGGCTGCTTGGGTCTGAAGCCCAGGCTTGTGGATAAATGAATTGTGAGTGCAGGGTGTGAACAGTCCCTTTTATTTACAGAAGTGGCTCCCGGTGAATGTTTTTTTAGCTGTCACTTTAGTCTCCTGGTCATCAGCTTCATCCCATTGCCCTCAGACAGCATTCTTCTGCTGTCCTCCCTGGATCATTCTCGACCGCCATCTCTTTTCCCTTGTCTCAACTGCCAAAGGCATTCCTGGTTTCCTTTAGGACTCCATTCCCATGAGGAAAACACACATGACTGCATGTCTAGGCAGTTTCCTAAGACATGAAGTTACTTGTGTGGTGCTCAGGGGTGGTTGGTTTCAGGGGCCTTCTTCACAGGACACGTGGGATTCCTGATCCCGATGCTATCCAGGTGGTGTACACGCCCCATTTCTGGTCCCAGTGCTGTCCAGATGGTGTACAATCCCTAACTGCATTCCCAGTGCTATCCAGGTGGTGTACAGTCCCCATTCCCAATGCTGTCCAGGTGGTGTACACTGCCCTGACTCTCTGGACTTGGCTCCTCACCAAGATTTGGTAAGGAGATGGGGACACGGTCAAGTTTTCCTGGCACTCTATGACTTGAAGCCTGTTCGTGATGTTTGGGGATTTTCATTTTTCTCCTGGAACAAGTGTAATGGGTTTGACAAAGCTTTTGGCAGCCTGGTTTTTCCTTAAAGTTCAGCACATCACTCTAGGGGCCAATCCTGAACTGGCAGAAGCTGGGTTTAGATGACCTAAGAGGTCTTTTCCATCTCCAAAGCCTGAGAGTCTGCACTTCATTATATTTCATATGGCTCAGCTATTGCTCATTTATGCATCTGTTCCAGGATTTATTCCTCTCAGCTTTTCCTGTGGTCCAGTTTTTATCTGACAGACAATGCCTCACGGCTCATCCTTACTTCTGCCCTATGGGGTGAGAAGCAGATAAAAGAGAGCCTGGATTAGGATCTACTGTTGTACCAGGAGAAGAGTTTTAACAGCTATCAGGGAAGCAGGAGCCCCTTTTATGTGGATTTCTTGTAGTTATGTCATCCCCTGGAGACCCAGGTGCTGCAAGTGGAAAAATGATCACTGACAAGCACCTCAGTAGGCTGAACTCTGCCCTTGGAGAGAATTTTTTTTCCAAGGGCTTCATATTGATTCCTATTCATTCCCACATCACTGAAAAATATTAGTTTATTAATACTTTTTAAAGTATTTTTTGCGAACACTTCTGCTGACAAAAACAGGTGTCTGAGCAATCTGACAAAGTTGCAGCTATGTGCAGCAAAGCAGTGGGTAGTAAGGATTTTGGTAGAAAATTTGACTGTGCTCTTTTATTAAAAAATAGTTGAAAAGAGAAAAGAACTGTGAAAAATCCTTCATGTTTGATTGTGAAATATAATTTAGTAGGCTAGGGAGCACGGACCAAAGCAATTCTCACTCCACCTCTTCCCAAAGTGCCGAGTTCACGTTTGCCAGGGCAGATTTGGCAAGGGCAGGACAAAGACAAATGTCATGTCCGATCAGAAGTAGCCTTTCTGTCCCTGCTGTGATCTGCCCCTCCTGGAAAGGAATGTATTGCACTGGGCTTTAGCCAAGGACTTGGAGGAGTTCGTGGGTACAGTGTGTTTTCTTTCTCCCAGGAAGCAGAGTTAAACACGGAAAGCTGGAGTGAATCAGCGCTGGGAGCCGCCCTGGCATTCAGCTGCTTCCTGTCCCCAGAGTCCCTCTGGTATAAATTCCCAGCCCAGCCTGTGTTTCTGGGATTTCTGGGCAGAGCAAAAGCGTTGGGATTTAGTGAGCACCACTGGGAAATGGCATTCAGATGTTTGGAGTGTGGATTGTTGTGCTGCTCCCCTCTCGACTTTCCTCTTGTCTTTGCCCTTTGTACTCATTGATGAGGGCTTGGTGGTTTGAGGAGACAATGATCTCCTTCACCAGCAATGGCACATGAAGATGAAATGCTTTTTTTAATTTGTTTTAATTTGTGAGGTGGTGTGATTGGGGCTAATTAATGAGACGACAAGTACCCAGAGAGCAGCAGAGGAACTCCATCAGCCTGGTGGGTGCAGGGGGTCCCTGGAGGGGGCTGCTGACTGTTCTCTGCTGCTTCCAGGGAGCCTCTTCTTCCCAAGTGTCTCTGCAGGTCAGACCCCCAGCAGTGTAGGATTTTTAAAATTCCTCATCTTTTTAAAGAAGCTCTGCTTGAGTTTAGGTGGAGTGTGGAAGAAGTGGTTTAGCATTTTCCTCCGATTTCCTAAGCTGCTCTTGCCAGGTTGGATGGCAGTGGCAGCATGGGGTTCTTTGGTTTGCCTTATCTCCATGATCTGCTTTGATCCACAACTGGACTTACCTGGTTCCACCTCGCTCCCTGTTTCCTTAGTGAAATGCTGAGAAGTGCACACCTCACATTTGGGGTAAATCTGCTGCTGAAGTGGCCACCTAGCCCCCAGTGGGGATGTTCCATCAGTCCCACAGCGGCAACAGTGAGGGAAAGGCTCAAAACACTCGCAGGGCTCTAATATTTCCTATTCCCCAGGCTTTAATCATTTATGTTTGCATGCCTTGAAAATCAGACTGAGGGATCTTCTGAGTACTTCTTCAATTATTTGGTTTTTTAGGAGGTCTTCTTGCTTCCTATATGAGTTTCACTCGGTATTTGCTGTTGGAAGCGGAGAACCCCGACCACTTGGTGCTGGGGTAGAGGGAAGTCCTGCATGATGGGAAGGAAATGACAACTAGCTCATTCTGGGAGACACAGTTTCACTTCATAATTTTATTTTCTTTCGTCTGGTTTGATTTCACATCCACATCTTGACAATCACCCTCCTGACACAGGAAGCTGAGGGACTTTCAAAACCATATCCTGTCATCTTCAATTTCAACAGAAACAACAACAAGAATTATTTTGAGCAATAAATATATTAAAGAAGTATAATAAAGAAATACATTAGGCAGGAGAGAAAGAGAAAATGTAGTTTTAAGCTCATGCAGGGCAGTTTTTTTTCCATCTCTGACTTTTAGGGTCACCATTATAAGTGTCTGCATTTCCTTTTTCAGCTCTGAATTTATCTGACAGTTGTTTCTCTCATAGTTATTTCTAACTTTCCTATGTTACATGTCTATAGTACCTGTATAGGACTTAACAGCTCTTGGACTAGGATTCAGAATAATTCCGGGAGCACTGATGAAGGTTGAGAAGCTGACATGAAATCCTTGAGCTGGGGGATGAATGTGCCTATATATCTCTATATACAGAGCAGAGCAGCTGTCAGGAGTCCAGATACCACTTTGGAAGGGTTTCTGAGTCTTCATGCCACAAACTGGGTGGCCTTTCTTCCCCGGAGAGGGAGATGAAGGGAAGGATTTTCTCGTTGCCTGTTTCCAATGGATGTGGAAGGAGCAATTAAAGGAGAACTGAGGAGGAAATTGCTTTTTATGACATTAAAGAAAAATGTCCTTGTGCACTGGGATGAAAGTGAGGCCTTTTGAAAGGTTTGTGTGGTAATTTGGGGTGGGAAAAAGTACAAATGGAGACAATATTTAGCCCTCCATCTACCAAGACTTGTGTCTTGGATCCTCTCAAGCAGCTGCTGCACTTGGGTTAATTAAATCCCTTTTTGATTAATAAGACCGCCTGTGATCCGCATGAGTGACTGAGGCTGTGGCTGGTCTTTCACCAGACACATGAGGTCCAAATGGACTTTTCAAACTGATGTGTAAACATCCATAGGAATATTAATGTTGTCATAAGAGACAAAGCCATTTCACTAGAAATACCTTTGATGAGGCTTGTGGGGTGTTAAAAAAAACTCACTAAAACTTTTAGGACATGATATAGAAAATTTTTTGTAATTTAGAATATTTTGCTTGAAATAAGACTATTTCTCCTCTTTCTAGGATGTTTTTGCTCTACAGCATGAGTTCATTCAGTCAGCATGGCTTTTGCCTTTCCAGCCAGCCTGGTTTCCTATACTGTGGTGAGGATTTTCAGTCTGTAGGAGTGACATTCATTCTGAAACACCAAGATGATGAATAATAATTGCCATTACATTCTTCCTACCCCTCTTGGGCTGATTATCTTCTTCTTACATACTACCAAGCGTGGGGTGGTGCAGGGGAGCCACTGCCCTGAGCCCACCACCCCAGCCCATTTTAGCAGCTGTGAAGACTCCTTTGTGCAGAGTAAGATGGTGTTCAGGCTGCAGCTTCGAAGTTCTGCAGCAGAGAAATCACAGAATCATGGAATGGCTTGGGTGGGAAGGAACCTCCTACCATGGGCAGGGACACCTTCCACTGTCCCAGGCTGCTCCAAGCCCCATCCAGCCTGGCCTTGGACACATCCAGGGATCCAGGGGCAGCCACAGCTTCTCTGGGCACCCTGTGCCAGGGCCTCCCCACCCTCACAGGGAACAATTCCTTCCCAACAACCCATCCAGCCCAGCCCTTGGACAGTGGGAAGCCATTCCCTGTGTCCTGTCCCTCGACCCCTTGTCCAGAGTCCCTCTCCAGCTCTCTTGGAGCCCCTTTAGGTACTGAAAGGCCATAATAAAGTCACCCCAGAGCCTTTTCTTCTACAAATTCCCACCTGCTCCGGCAATATTGTAGCTGGTTTGGAAAGCACTTGGAAAATGCCAGATGTAAGCGATACTGTGATTCTTTGTGTGTGTTTATGCAGTGTTCATTAATTTTTTAGACTATGAAACCCAAAGCTGCTGGTCCCCCTGGGGGAAGTTCCTTGTGCCCTGTCTGGTGCTGCTTTGAACAGCTTTAATCTGGGCGCTGTGTGCTGATAACCAAACAGTTAACCCTGCTCAGTGTTGGTTTGGTGGCCACAGAGGGAACTTGTGCTGCAAAGCTCTATTTGCTATAAATACAGCGTATTCTTACAGAGCTGTATCATGTTTGGGAGTGACCTCATCTAGCTTCTGTTGGTGGTTAGCAGCTTCACACCACGTGCTCTGTGGATAATGTGACAGCACACTGCTCACAGGAAATCTCCAGAGCTGGGAGGCTGATGCCTCTCAGGCCCAGGGCATTCGTTCTCAGTTTGGATGCTACCAACACAGGACAGCACTTTGTGAGGGTAAAATGTGTGTCCTTTTATTTAGAGGGTCATTTTCAGCCGTGCTTGAGCTGTGTCCCAAGCCCCAGGTAACCTCCCTTTTCCTGAGGTGCAGTTCCTGAGCTTTCCTCATCTCCCCATGTTCAAAGCATGTTCCTTTTCTTACCTGCCATCCCCAGTGGGTAGGGACCATTGCTTATTTTTTGGAGACAGAAATTTCCAGAGTTCAATTTTGTTGGAGTTGATGGCTGTGGCCATTTTTCAGCCGTCTGTGGTATCTAAAAAGCAGGAGCTCTTAGAATGTGCTGGAGCTCATGTGAGCTCTTAGAAAGAGAAATCATTTTTTATCATGCTCATTTATTTTTATTTGAAGGGCATCCCCTAATTGTGGTGCTGGAAGGTTGGCAGAGTGATTCCTTCCCTGCAGGAATGTCTCTTATTCCCTGATTGTCTCCAGCTGCCTCCATCCCAAATCCCTGGGGGCTGGTGGAGTGGGAGCATTGTCTTTGAAGTGCCAGTACAAGAGTTAGTATTATCCTGTCTCTTTAGTTGTTTTGGGGTTGTGTATTTTCAGGTTTTTTTAATCAGCTTTTGTTTTAAAAGAACTAAATTTTTTAAAAAATCAGTTGGAAATTGATTATTTTTTTAATTACAGAGTGTGTATAGTGGAAAGCAGGGGAAAAGCAAGAGTCTAAACATACTCAAAAGAAGCAGATGCCAAGGTGAGAGGGGAATGACTTCGAAGGATGAGAAAATTGGGAAAATGTAATTAGCATTTCTTAGCATGAAATCTATTCTCTTGAGGGCAGCAGTGTCTAGTGGAAGTAAGAAGGGGTGGAAGCACCAGCTTTTGAGACTGCACGTCAAATTCCAAATATTTCTTTATCTGCCTCCTACTATCTATTTGTAACATCACAAGAAGGAAGGCCCTGCACCAATACCTATACTGAGATTTTTTGTGTCCCAGGAAAAGGCTCTATAAAGTGACCAGCACGAAGGAGTTACGAGAGATGCTTTGGCACTGCCATCACCAGAGCCAGCTCTCCATCAAATAGATGAGGAAGCAAGGAAATAATATCGTGAGATCACCTAAAATCAAACGCAGTTTTTACTCATTTATCATATTCCAAAAGTTAATAGTAAGTGACATTCTCCTCCTCAGTGAAAGGCCACCAGACTGGACTCCTTGGTCATCTTCATCTCCTTCCAGTGATTGTTCTCCTGCCTCCTCCACTCTTTGTCCAGAGCCTGTGGCTTTGGATGATTCGAGGGGATATTTGTGGGCCCTGCTGTCTTGTAGGAGGGAACTAAAAAGTTGTGAGTTTTTTGTATCGGTTGTGAATGTCTTGTGTTGGGAAGAGACTTTGGAGAGAGCTGCAGTTCCTGAGGCTGGTGGGCCTGAGCCCGGCAAGGCCTGTGGGCCCTGACATGATCATCTCCTACAGGAACAGCCATCACTGGGTGCCACATTGTTTTAATATCCATTAGTTACCTGCAGGAGGAATTCCAGGATCATATAAATTATATTCCCTGCGTGTAGAATCTGGCTGGGATGCTGCAGGAAGCAGATGAAGCCAGGGTGGATTGCTCCCAAGTTTTGGTGGTCACATGAAGGGCGTTATGTCAGAGTCAGCATTTCTTTAATTAAAACCCGTGCTCCGTGAGCTCAGACTTCTGGATTCTGGTTTAACACTTGTTCAGCTACATCTTTGGGCCTCAGCCTTGTGTGAAATGTCAGCCAAAAGGCTGAGTTTATTCTCCGTGGCAGAGCTCACTTTGGTGAAGCACTTTATCCACAGTCAATAGACCCTTTCACTGTTACTGGATTGCAGCTGAGTCCAACCATTAACCCAGCCATGTTCACCACTAAACCATGTCCCCAAGTGCCATTAGTGACAGTTATTGTTCAGAGGGGCACGCAGGTTAAACGGGATGTTGAAATAATCACTTTTTAGCAGCCATGTCAATGTTATAAAGGCATCTTCCTTTGCTTGTAATTAAGAAAAATCATCATCTGAGTGATTAAACCTCCTCACCAGCAGCCCCAAGGCAGCAGTGTGCAGTACCGACAGATGCACTGTTTGAACTGGAATGTTCAAATGCAGATTTCATATTATCTGGATTTGCTGGAAATCCAGTTTGAGCCAGAGGCAGCTGCAGCACTCAGCCTCTCTGGTAACGAGGCCCATCTGTAGAAGTTCTTGCACAGAGCTCTTCAGTGTTCTGACTCGTGTGAGACCATTTGATCTGTGGCTGTGGATGAGACCCAATCCACCAGGGCAGTTAATTCCTGCCGCTGTCGTTGGGCACACGGGAAGTGTTGGTGAGTCACAGATGTTGTCTGGACAGTCTGTCCTGAGGGGCTTTAGCCACGTCCATCTCCAAGGGTGCAGCTGTCCTGCCATGGACAGGGCTGGGAGAGCCCACAGGACCTTGGGAGTGGAGGTTTGCTCATCACTTCCCAAACATTCACCTGCCAAGGGACAGAAGGAGCAGCTCATAGCCCAGGGCACCCTGTTAGGAGACTGCCAGTCCCAGGGCAGCACAGGCATGGGAGACAGCTGAGACAGGGAACAGGACCCTCCAAGTTAACTCTTCTGCACCAGGTGCATGTGCTCTCAGTGGGTGTCCAGTAGCCTGGTCCTCTGGGTATCATTTTGCTGAGTTAAGGTTTGACATAATTAGGTTTTTTAAAAGAGAAATTATTCACCGCAGGGAAGCTCCTTCCTACAGAAAGCTTTCTGCAGTCCTGAACAAACTGAGCCATGCCACTGAGACATGTGCAGGTTTGGGGAGATTTATAAAGTCATGGTGCTTCCAGTTGTCCTTCCATGTACCAAAATCAAAGGGAGCTTTACAGCAGTTACTCTTGCATTTATGAAAAGAATCTGTGGTTAGCAATATCTGTTATTGAAACTGGGCTCTGTGCTTGGATATGTAGAGTCTCTAGGTAGGTTTTCTTTTTTTAAAAATCAAACAGAACAAACAGAATTTTGTTTTAATCTCCACACATAAGGTATGTTATGTTCATTAGCAGCTGGAGAAGGTGCTTGGGGGATTTTCCAAGTGCAAGGCATCCTGGATTAAGCACACAGTACTGGTCTGGGTACCTATAAAGCCTCACTGGCCTTTTGCTGGAGGACACTCAGTAACCTTCCTGGCTTTGTGTGGGATTTGGGTAAGGGAGACTGCAGCCAGCAGTGCACCGAGCTGCCCTAAGCTGCTCCCCTCCCTATGACCAGCAGGACACATGGATCACTCAGGACAGGTGCCAGGATGGCTGAGGGGAAGCCCCTGTGAGGGCTTCAGGCGAGGGGAGCGCCCGTCGTGCTTTCCCCGGATGCACACTCGTCCCTGGCACCGCTGGGCTTTGCCACCTGCCCCGTCTGCAGCTGCAGCTCTGCTGCCACGGCCCAGCCGCTCCCTCGCACGCGAGCGGGGGCTCCCCGACAGCCCAGCCCTTGTTTCCCTGGCCTTGCTGTGCCTGCCAAGCCACCCCCCTCCTCCAGGCTTTCCGGGCACTGCTGGATGGGGCGGGCAGCACCCTGGCTCTGCCCTGCTGAAGTCGTGCAGGATGTGCACGGCAGCTCCTTTCAGCTGGGTACAATTCCCTTTTCTTAAGCCCTGCCCATGAATGTGGTTCTGTCTCCTGTGGCTCGCCGGCAGCTTCTGCACAGCACGACACTGGATGGATCTATTTGTTCAAAGCCTTATCACTGAGGCAATCTTTTCCTCCTATGGAAAGTGAGAATGAAATTGCCTAAATTAAGCAGCTGGAGCAGCCTTGAAGGATAACGCTTCCTTTCTGCTTGGAGCTGTTTTTGTAGCAAGACTGCCGTGATTGTGTTTGTGTCCTGTGTTTACTGGCATAGGAAAGAATGTGTGATTGGGATTTTATGGCACTTACAGCTTGATGTTTTTCCCATGAGCTATTCAAATGAATCACTGTTGGATTTTTAGCACCTTCTTCCCACTGCAGTATGGGCTTGGGGACAGTCAAAACAGAGAGAGAATACTCGCCTGAGCATGGATTTAAAACTTGGTGATCTTGGAGGGCAGACTCTTGTCAGCACTGATGCATCACCATCTCAGCAGGTCCAAGATCCAGCCCCTTGGATGGTCTGTTGTCCCTTTGGGTTAGGAGGGAGCACAGCTGTGAAGGAGGAAAACATATGAGTCATGATTGGAGGGCTGTGGGAGCTGCAGTTTTCCCTCTCTGCAGCCAAACCAGGACCTCTGCACATCAAAATATTCTGAGTTTTATTTTGGGAGGACAGAAGTTTTTGAATGCGATGCTCCACCTCAGTTTCTCAGGTGGAACACTCCATTCTTTCATTAAAGCTGTGGTCAGAGGATGTTCTCTCAGCACTGAATAACCTGACTTACAACTAATACTGATATTTTAGTGGTTTGTGACTCACTCTGACAAATGCTATAAATCCTGGAAGTAGCAGTGAAGGTAGGGTTGCGATTTTACTTGGCTGATTTTTTTTTGTTTGATCATCGTATGAGCTTTGGAGAATTTGTGTAATGTCTTTGGATCTCCAAATATCTGCAGATGAAGAACAGTATCAAGAGAGTAGCATTGAGAGAATGTTTAGTGCCCCTGAGTGTGTTTAACAAACCTTCCTGCAGTCACTGCAGCCAGGTGAAACTCTGAAAGGGAAAATTCTGACATTTGGGCGCTGAGCAGATCTGAAACCATGCAGTTTTCAAACAGTCGTGTTCAACCTTCAAGGGTGAAGCCCTGATGAAGTTAATTGTAGGTTTCTGTAGCTTTTATTTTTGTTAAAGTACATGGAGGAGATATTTCAGGCATTACTGTGGTGTTAATCCTCCATGTTTCCCATAATTTCTCTAATCCCTGCATCGCCCTTGGCATTTACTCAAGGCTCCTGTAAAGCTTCTCTCACGAACAGTTTCATGAACAAGCCCAAAGAAGTGTTGCTTGACAAGCAAGGCTTGAGGACTTAGTCCTGACTCCTCTCACCATGATTGTTTGTGTGTATCAGTGCCTTCTAAAGCAGCATAATTCCCTTTGAGAGAATCAACATTCTTGTTCTTCCCTCCTTTGTTCTCAGAGTGCACAACAGGACTTCAGCTGCTCGAGGCTGCAGTAGATCATCTTGGAGAGGGGACAGTAAGCCTTTGTGGCTTTGTTTTCCCACAAGATAATAATCCTGATGCTCTGATAGTGAAGACACAGCACTTCAGTCCCTGAAGTGTTTGGGGGTGGATTTTTCACTCAGGTTTGCCAAGCAGTCGCACTGCTCCATGTTTTGAGGCCAAGGTGTCCCCAGGCCACCACGCTGTTCTTGGGAAGAGCTCCCATCTGGCAGCAGTGGCCTTGCACAATAACCAGATACTCCAGAGCTCTGGTTGAACATTCCTGAAATATTTAGGGAAATCAGCATGATCTTGTCAGAGTTTTTCTTCTTAACTGGTATGAGCACTGGTGCTTTCTTTGTTGAGGTCTGTTTTGTTGTAAAGCCATGAAAAACCATCTTGATCATCAGTTTCTTAACAAAACAAAGGAACTAAAAGGTTACTGGGGAGTGTTAACTCAGGATTTAGCAATTTATCAAGGCACACCACTTTCCACAATGAGCTGTTACCGTAAACTAAAGAGGAAGAATTCCCAACTGTTGGCCGTGGCACACGCTGTCAGAGTCTTCCCATGTGCCACCTTACATTGCTCACAGGTGTAAAGGCAGGGGATGAGCTTTCCTGTGTTAATGCACTTCTAAATCTTAGTGAAAGCCCAAGGTCTCCAGGCATTCTGGCTTAGTAAATTATTTTAAAATAGTACTGCTAGGTGCGTGTGGCATGGGAAATGGATTGGGAAAGGGTGGTTATTTTTTAAAGGTTATTTCTGGGTAAATCCTTTGTTACTTTTTGTTTTCTCCAGACTTTCTCAAACAGACCACGTATGAAGTGAAGGCGTTCCTAGAGGCCATTCAGTTCTTCCGGCAGGAGAAAGGCCACTATGGCACGTGGGAAATGATAACAGGCAATGAAAAAGAGGTAAAAGAATATATTCCTGATGGGGTTTTTTTTTGTTTTTGGGTATGGCAGCTCTAAGGATAGTGAAGATTTTAAATTCTCTTGGCAAAAGATGGCATCTTAAAAAAGAAAATTTAGTAGATAGAAATACCTATGATTTTAAGATATCTCTTACTCATCTGTAAGTGATAATTCTTTTTTAATAAGAACTTCTGAAACACAGTCGTACATAGTAACAGTTACACTTAAACACCAAAAATCTGTGTACTTCTGCAGAAATGAAATGCTAAGCCCAGGGTCTGGGTCCATACTTGGGCACCCGGCTTTGGAGCACTCATTGTAGCTTAGGTTACTCCACAGTCCCTCTGGCATCACTCCACATGTCTTTTAGGGCATTATTTGCACCCTGATTTATAATTTTTTTCCAAACACTGAGCACTCAGCAGCAAATGTTTACTTTGGTGCCAGTTGCTGGGTGTTTTCCTTGATGAAATCTGGCTTCCCTTTGGGAAAACGGAAAAAACCTTAAGGAGAGGGGTTTGTTTTAAGGAACTAGATTATTGTTTTAGAAGAAGCCTACCTTTGAAAAGCTGAAAAATGTGGAATCTGGAGAAAAATCTATAAAACAGGGTCTTTCCCACTGCCATCAAGTCAAGGATTGAAGTTCTGTGCTAACATCTGATAATAAATTCTTTACTTTAAGGAGTTACATGCGGGTTTTTCTCTTCTCCCCTCCTCCCTCATGTTATGGAGCTATTATAGTGCTAGTTTCATTTTATGTTTTATTCTTCCTATTGCTTGCCAACAACTTACTCATAACCCATATACCTCAAGAGAGCTGTAATCAGAAGACATCCAGCCTAGTTCCACTATTATCTTCTTAGCAATAATTCATTCTGTAAGCATAATGTGTTCTCATGGCCTGCTTGGACCAAACATAATAATTATTTTAGGCAAATATCCAAGCTAAGTGAGTGGTTTGGAGCAAGCAGGCTGCAATTTGTTGCTGTAAAAGTCCCTGTGGAATGCCAAGAAATGTATTTGCTGACACTCATTTGTGATGGCCGAGTCCCCGCAGTGTCAGTGCACACTGGGGCTGCGGCACGGCTGGAGTGGGAGCACAGGCCCAGGCACCTGAGGGAAGATCCACCAATGCCCTAAGAATGTTCCCAGAGAACTCAAGATCCTTCACAATATCAAATCATGGAGTCACAGAATATCCTGAGCTGGAGGGGACCCTCAGTGACCAACCAGTCCAACCCCTGGCCCTGACCAGACACCCCAACAATCCCACCCTGGGCATCCCTGACAGCGGTGTCCAAACACCCCTGGAGCTCTGGCAGCCTCGGGGCCGTGCCCATTCCCTGGGGAGCCTGGGCAGTGCCCAGCACCCTCTGGGGGAAGAACCTTTCCCTGATCTCCAGCCTGACCCTCCCCAGACACAGCTTCGTGCCTTTCCCTTGGCTCCTAAATCTGTTTGATCTGTTGTCACGTTTATTGTTTGTGATAGTTTGGGTTATTCGTGAGATCTTCTTTAAGGGAGCCATTTGTTTAGGACCTGAATTAGTGAATTGCTTTTGACAGATATTGGAGTCAGCAGAGCTGAACCTGAAGTGCTGCTGTGGCATTATCTCTAAGTATTTAACTTAAATGAAACTACAGTAAAAGTGTATTGCTTATTGGAGGTATACTGGAGGCATATTACAGCAGGGTATTGTGTGTTGTATTTCTGTAGGGGCTGTTCATGCCCTATTTTACACTGGGCTGCAGTCAGAGCCCTTCTTCGCTTGTGCTGCTCTAGTTCCTACCATTTCCCTCTGCTGGTGTTGGTACATGCCTGAGATCCCTCTGGCAGCTGTAATACATGAGGTGCAGTGTCTGGAAGCACTGACACAAATGAAAAAGCCCTGGCATAATGAAAATGGAAAGTTATGGGGTGTTTTTGCACTCTGTATTGGCTCAGCCAGCAGGTGAGTACAGCAGGGATGTGATCCTGAATGTGGACTGTGCTGGGCTGCTGGTGCAGCTTTCTCAGGCCAGAGACAGGGTCTATAAATAAAAACATGGAGAGGGAGGCCTAGACTCCCAAAATCAGATGCATATTAAGTCTTGCATATTTATTTGGTGCATTTGAGTGGGACAGGTAAGGAAGGAGTTGCAGTTCAAATCTAGGCAGAGAGAGTGCAAAGCCTCTGTTGGGTAATTCCTGGCAGCTTGGAGGGACAGCTGAGCCACTGCCTGCACACATCACTCTGTGCTGCAGTGCTCAGCCTTCACGTGAAGAACAGGGTGTGAACTTGTCACTTTTGTCTCCTGACCATACAGATCCTGAGCAACCTGGTGATGGAGGAACTGCTGCCTAACCTCCAGACAATGATCCTGCCTAAAATGAAGGGAAAGAGGAATGACAGGAAACGGGCCTGGTTTGGGGTAAGGACTGACACTTGCAGAGTAGCTGTTGCTCATAGCAGCTCTCTGTGGGTGCTGATTCTGATCTCTGCTTCTCAATTTGATTTGGGTCCAGATCGTAGAGGAAACCTATGGCTTAGTCCAGCAGCAGGTGGCAGAAGGATTAAGTACCTTGAAAGAAGAATGTAGAGAATTTACAAAAACTCTTGAAGGGACCATTCGTTCAGACATGGATCAGATTCTGAACTCCAAGAACTTCTTAGCTGGAAAAATCAAAGGTTAGTGGAGGAACAGCTGTACTTTGGAGCAATTCTCCAATGTTTCCCATTGTGTTGCTGAAATTACCAGATGAGCTTGTTTTGAAATCCTTGTGTGTTTTGAGAAAACCAACTGGAGACACCAATTTTCAGACCACAAATGAGCCTCTGCTGCCTTTGATGGGAACTGATACCTGTGGCCACTGTGTCTGTGAAAATACCAGGTCTTCTCATATTGGAGCTAACAGGTTTTGAGTGTCCTTATGAGGGTTGTTCATTCTGCTTTCATTTTCACTCGCAGAGCCTTAGGTAGTGAAGATAGAGGTCACATGAGCAGAATTAAAAGTGGAGTGGTTTTGACCTGATCTCTAGGAATGCACCACAAAACCAGGTTCTGGTTATGTGACAAGTCCATGGGCTTCCAAAGAATATTTAAGCCAAAGGGCTTCTTAGGTGGTTTTTAATTAATGTGAAGTAATCATAATTTTGTTATGAATATAAAAAGGAATGTAAAGAGCAGGCAAAATGTTACTGATGTTGCTTAAACTGGCAAATAAATTAATAAATAGCTGGTAATCATACTCAGAGCTGCCCTTTCCTCTGCCCTCACGGTGCCCCCAGTTGCCAGTGTTTGCTTAGGTGAGGCTTGGGAGGAGAGTTTTCATTGTCACTCATAAAGCTGTGAACTCCTTTCACACCCTCATCACCTCTGTGGAGGTGTGACTCCAGGGAAAACTACGAAATCATTGAATTAGCTATAAAGAGATAAGTTCCAATTACTTTTTTCACTCTGTCTCTAAATGCAACCGTTGTCCTGTGTGACCCTCCAGCCAGCGTTTCTGAGCCTGCCCAGAAGTGCTGCACGGAGAATATCCAGCCATTTCTCACCTCCATCCTGGAGGAGCTCATGGGCCCCGTCAGTTCCGGATTCACGGAAGTGCGCTCGCTTTTTGATAAGGAAGTGAATGAAATCATCCAGGACTTCCAGAAGACCAATGACATGACCAGGCTAAAGGAGGTAAGACAAAACAGAGTTGGAGCCTTTATATCAGCACAAGGATGTTCTGGCTAGACCTTGGCTGGCAGCAGGGTTTGCTTTCCCAGGTGGAAGCACATGAGCACTTGGTTTTGTCGTTTTGAAAGTCTTGTGGTATTTGTGCAACTGGAGTGCAGATACCAGAATTTGGGTTAAGGCCAAATTGTTACATTCTCTATTAAAAATTCACCTCTGGTTGCTTTCTCTCGAAACCTGCATGGTAATGCAGAACGTGGATCAGCTCATGACCCTGCCCTTCAACTCGGTGAAAATGGAGCCCTGCTATCTGAAAGTGAACCTGCTCCAGGAGCTCCTGCAGGACCTCAAGAGTCGCTTCAAGGTCTATCACATTGATTTTGTGATTCAGAGGACACAGAACTTCATGCAAGAGGTACTGTAAGATCCAGTTTTTCCTCCTGGGAGAACAGGTTAGGTTTGTCCTGCTAATCTGCTTCAAAGTGATCTTGATAAAAGCTGCGGAAAGAGCCCCAGAGTGTCTCTCAGGCAAGGCACAGATAACAAAAACTGAGAAAACCAGCTAGAAGCTGCTTGACACTTATATTTGTGAGGCTCTGTGTGTGTGAGTTGTTCAGCAAGGCATGAAAATTTTGGATGGATCATCTGTTCCCCTGAACTTTCAGGTTCTGAATTCCCAGTGTCTCAGCACCCTAGAAAGTTGTGTGTGTAACCAGTAGGGTGGCTAAAATTCACCTGATTCCCATTCTCAAGGCTCGATTTTGCAGGAAGGGTCTTAAACGTGTTTTACCAAAATGGAATGGCTCCTCTTTCGTAGCTGATTTTCTCACTAATACAAAGAAAAGCAATTCATGTTAGAAACTTGGAGACAGACCATGTGTCAGGGTGTAGGTGCTTTATCCAGCCTCACTTTCCAGGGGACTGGTGGAGATGATGATATCATTCCAGATGAAAAGTGAACTCCATCTCTTTGTCCCCACTTGTGTGTGTTGGTAAAGGCTATAACTATGCTTTGCCTGGATTCCTCCTGGATGCCTGGCCAGAAATCTCTGAGGAGCTGGCCAGCAGACTGATTTCAGTTGCCAGATCACAAGGCACATTTGGCCTTGGAGCTCTAAATTGAACCCTGTGATTTTAATCTGTATTTGGGAAATTTAATAATCTGCTCAGTAATCTTGTGAAATGGAGCTGGTCCAGATCTATGGGGTGGGAGTTATGAATATGGAAAACAAGTGTCTAGGACAGTGCTGGGATAGGGTTTTCCTAAAAGCAGCTCTTCTGAGTACAGCCAGGACCAGCAGCCAAGGAATTATTCAGAAGTAAAATTCTGATTTCATGTCTGGGTCTTTCAGGGGGGAACCATTCCAAAATGCTGCCAAATAAACTGGCTTTCACTTAGTGAATACCATGAGTCAAGACAAAGAAGCAGACAGAAAATAAATCCCATATAAACCAAGAGGTCATTTTTTTTTTCTGAACAGAACATGAGTCAAAATTATCAAGAAATAAGTTAAATTATAGCACGAGTTCTTCTAAACATGCTGTTATTGCATCTTCCTCTTTAAAAGGCTGGTATTTCCCTCATAAAAATATCGTGTAGTTTCCCTTTGTGTCCATGGATGTTCATTTCATAAATAAGTAAAGTCAGACATGTCTGTGTTGGTATAGTATTTGGCTAAAATGTACCTCGGGTGGAGGGTGGAGCTGGATTCCTTGCCTTGGGAGCTTGGCATCCTCTAGTGGCCAATTTCAGGAAATCTGGGAGCACGGTGCTCAACTGGCTGAAGGAATGCTCCCCCTGCATATCTGCCTGTACTTCTCCCACAAGAAAATGTTAAAATTTGAATGGGAACAGCTAAAGAAAAGGCAAAGCCTCATTAAATAAACTCAATTACTGCTTGCAGAACTGTTTGTCTGAAATATCTTCAGAGTAGGGGTGTAATATTCTTAATGCATCTCTGGATAAGCTGAAAATATGGTAAATGCCAGCTTAGCATAATTCTGTTAGAAATGATTGCACTCTGTGCGATTTTTGCTGATTATGATTCGTATTATAATGAAAGCTACTGAAAATTATGTGCAGTATAATTAAATACTATTTATTAATGATTAATGATAGGAGTCAATGGGAGTCTTTTTATTAGGGATAATGAGTTTTGACTGTGGTCTGTATACATAGATAATCAATTCTACATCTTGGCTCTGTCACCATCAGTTTGGATGGTGACATGAGATCAAATCTGTACAAGAAAGCTGTGACAGCATGATAATGATACCACAGCTTTAATTTTATTTAGCTATTGCAGCATTTCAGTGCATGTTGCTCTTCAGAGCACCTTCTCAGAAACACAGTTTGAATTAACAATTACACTTACCATGTTTGCAGAAATTTGATATTGCTGGTCTTTAACAGATTTTTTAAATGACTGTTTTTAGCTGATGGAAAATGCCGTTTATACTTTCGAGCAGTTGTTCTCTCCAAGCCGCCAGGCAGACTCGGCCAAAGTTGCAACAACCATTGAAAAAGTCAAGCTGAGAGTGCTGAAGGTAAATGTCATGTAGCACATTTGCAGGCTGCCTTTTTGGAAACAGAGAATATATTTGATATGAATGTACCTCAGTATTTGAAAGAAGATAACCTTTTACCATCCAGCTGAAAATATTGATTTGGTGGCACTTAGCAAAGCTGCTCATCTGGGAGATAAAACCTAGTTCTGGGCAGACACTTACAAAAGTATTTGCATGTGCAGTCCCTTTAATTGTAGGTAAATCAGATTATTAATATGCTGTGGATCTGAATAAATAATTTTTAATTAACTTTATAATTAGCCTGCCACTAGGATTCGTTACTCTCAGAAAAGGCAGTGCTGAAACACCCAGGGAGGGCAATCGGGAGCTGTTTCTAGCCTAAGAGTTAAAAGAAGGGAAAAGAGATCCCAGAACAGTAGATTTTAGAGTGGTTTTGTAAAAGCTGGACTAACCTGCATGGCCACTCAAACCCCTGGGCGTCTGTGATGCAGCAGCTGCAGGCTGACAGGAACCAGTTCCCTGTGGGAGTGGTGAATAACCCCAGGCACGTGTGGGCTTGTTTCTTTCTGGTGTGTTTTGGCAGCAATATGACTACGACAGCAGCACCATCCGCAAGAAGATATTCCAAGAGGCTCTGGTGCAGATTACCTTGCCCACAATGCAGAAGACACTGGCTTCAACATGCAAACCAGTAGGTGTCTGTGACTAAAAACCCCAAAAACCCATAATGAAAGGCAGGGGAGGAACAGCACCTTGGCAGTAAGTCCTTAACACTGTCAGGCTGTTTTCTCTCAGAGAGCTGTGCAGATTTCCTGCCTGCTCAGTGCTTTGATTTGCCACTTCATGGGTTGGGTAGGTGTGGAGCCCAAGGATGATTTCAGGAAACAGGGACACTGGGTATACACCTTGCTTTCTCAAAGGCAGTGGCAGTCCTTTGCCCATCCCTGGTTCCTTCCTTCCCTAGAGATCTGAAGTCCCTGAAACTGAGTTCCTCTGGACAGTTGGGATGCAGGGATGAGCTGGGCCTTGTGTTCATTCCCCTGCAGCAGCACCCGGAGGCACGGCCAGGACTGTGCCCAGCCTGTGCTTAACTCCTTCAGCAAGAGACAGCCCTTGCTGTCAGTGGTGTTCAGGGCAAGTGTTGCACAACAGTCAGGGAGTAATCACAGAGAGACCATCTCTGTTTCCCTAATCACACAGGGCATGTTCAGTCAGCAAGCATCAGTTTGGTGGAGGTGTTGGGTGGTATCTGTGTGGCTGCAGCAGGGCTGGTTGGAATGCTGTTCACCCAGGCTCAGAGTGAATAGTCTGAACCCTCTGAAAGCCCTGGGCACCCTCCTGCCTTGTCCTGTGCCTGCTGAAAGGGGACTGCCCCAAGCCATCCTGGCCTCCTGCCCTTCTGTTTCTATGGATGTTCATCTGCTCCCGTTGGCTGAGCTCTCACCCCCAGTGTGCTGCTCTTGGTTGTGCTCTCAGCTTGTTCCAGTTTCAAGAAGTTTAAAACCAGGCATTTTGCCAAATTACACTTGCGAGTCTTTGAGTGGGGATTGTTAAAATTTACAACTTTCAAGAATATATTTAAAATCAGTCTCTTCTCTATGTCACTCGCCTTTCCTTAGGATCTCCAAAGTGGTAAGTCTCTTGTAGAGTGTCAGCAGTGCCTTCAAGACAGTGCATGGGGACAAGCATTTCATCACCTGGAATATGTGTGCAGACAGCTCATGTCTGTCACAGAGGAAGCAGTGGTGGCACAAACTTCCACAAGCCCTTTCTGTTTAGCTTCCCACCAGCCTTTTGTGTTTGTGCCTCTGCAGAAATGAGCAGCCAGCTCTAGAAGCCAAAGTGTGGCACAGCTGACAGGCCCTGCCAAGTCCTGACCTTTCCCCTGAAAACCTCCAGGAGTTTTTGTGTAGGTGCCTCTTCTAAAAGTGGGCAGAGGTCACTTAATGTACTTTTTATAGACCACCAAGCAGCTGCTTAATGATAATGATTGAGTTATTGTCTAGACAGCCTGTTGGGTATAAATCAGTGAGCTCAAAGTGTTACACACCTATTAGAAAAACAAAACCAAACCCCGCGTCTCCTGTGCACTGTGGATTTGCCTCCTTGGACAAACAAGCTGTGAGGCATTTCCTCAGCAGCTGTTTGTTTCAGCAGGCAGTGATCTGTAGTGCTTTAAACTGGCTGTTCTGCAGGAACACTGTTTGATAAGTACATAATTGATTGTGGACACAATTAGCTCATGGAGTCATAGTTCAAACAGTGCTCCCCAGGAGCTGCCATGGGGTGTCAAGACCTGCTCCATGGCATCTCCAAGCTATTTGGTTGCAGTAGGACTCAGAATCCCTTGGTTTTCTCCATCTGTTCCTTTCTTCCCTACCTGCACAGGAGCTGCAGAGATACGAGCAGTACATTTTTGCTGATTACACGAGTGTGATCCAAGTAGAGAACGTGTATGAAGAGATTTTATATCAGATGCTGCTTGAAGAGGCCCTGAAAGGTGAGAACATTCTTGAAGTGACAGGAATAACATTGCAGCCTGTGGCTCATGAGCTGTTCCTTCAGAGCTTCCCAGAGTCCTCACCTGTCTGTGAGGTGAGGGCCCTGAACACAGGGCTGTTCCTGTCCCACTTTCTCCAACACTGGTGGTTACATCCCTACAGTGTTTTTTCATTTGGCTCACTGAGGATGTGTTGCAAGCCCTAAAATCTGAGTTATAGGGCAGCTTTACTAAACCCATGGTACTCAGAGTGATGGCTTGGCACAAACCTTTTTCTAACAAAATGTCATTATGGCAACTTCACTTGATCTCGATTCCCTGGGCCAAGGAGGGAAATTCTGTCCTTACTTCAAAGACTTGGTGATGACTAAATGGCAAGACTATTCCAATTGCAAGACTATGCCAACTGCAAGACTAAGAGAATTGCAAAGACTAATGGCAACAGAGATTAATTTTCCCACATGAAATGAACTGCTGGATGCATTTTCCATTACTCACTGATGCCAGTGCAGTACTCCTTGCAGTTCTCTCTGCTTAAGTGTCAGAAAACTAAACTATTCTTAGTAAATATTATATATATATACTTATAAAATACTTGTATCTCTCTATATGTACCTGTCTGTCTATACCCTGGATAAAAGACAAGCAGATGTACTGCACAGGATGTTTTCATAGACCATAGGCATTCCTGTTCCAAAAAGAGCAGTATAATAATTGTAACCAGCACACTTTTATTGGCATGTTCAATGTAAATCCTTCTGCACTGAAGCATTACCCTTGTGCACTGTGGGGTCCTCTGCTTCAGAAATGCTTAGGTCAATACTAAAGTGCCATTATTCAAAAAATAAAATCCCCATCCCCAGAAAAGAAGTGTGAACTAAAAGGCAGCTGAAAATGAACATTATTGTTGTCTTTAATATCAAAATGTACAACACAAACTTGGGAAAGCACTGTACATTCCTCCCTGTGCCTCTGTCAGCCTTCCCAAAGCATTTTGGTGTTTCTGTTTTATTCAGTGATCAAAGAAGCAGCCGTTCTGAAGAAGCACAACTTGTTTGAGGATAACCTGAACGTGCCCTGCGAGAGCGTGTCCAGCCTGACGGAGCTGAGGACCCCCGTGGGATCAGCACAGAGCACCCCCGCCAAGGCACCCACAGCCGCCCGAGCTGAGGGGTCGGACACCGAGAGCCACGGGGACGAAACGCTCGTCGTGACAGGGAAAATCGTGTGGGAGAAGGATGCTGATGAGGGAAAGTCACCAGACAAAGAGGCAGGCGCCTCTAGTGCAGCTGGTGATCAGGCCAGCAGGAGGGAAGCAGTGGCTGTTACAGACATTGGTGACAAACAGGAGTCCCCTTCGGCTGGCCGCACTAAACAAGGAGCTGCAGAGGGAAAAAGCGCATTGGAGAATGAATCAGAGTGTGTAGCGAGCGCTGAGAGAGAACTCAAGGCACAACAAGAAGCTGTGGAGGAGAAACTAGCTTCTGGGACTGACACTGCAGTAAAAAATTTTGGAGCCAGCCCTAAAAAAGAACTTAAGGTACCTGAAGGAGCAGCAGAGGAAGAGATGACTTCAGAGAGTCAAACAGTAACGGCTGCTGCATCTGTCAGTGGCACTGAGAAAGCGAGCACAGCACACGGAAAAGTTTCTGAGATGAAGCTCACTTCCGCACCTGAGAGTGTAACAGATACAGAGATTTTAGGGAGTGTGGAAAAGAAAAGCAAGGTAGAAAATGAAATTACGGAAAAATTATCTCAGAGTGAAAATGCAGTAGGAACAGGGTTTGAAGGGGATAGTGAAAAAGAAAGCAGTGAAAGTACTGAGACAAAGATTGTTTCCGAGGATGAAAAGAGAGGGAAAGCAGGGCTTGGGGATAGTCCTGGAAAAGAAAGCCAGTTGGAAGAAAAGGGTTATAAATCTCCTGATGATGTGAATGAGATAAAGAGTTTGCTGATGCTGACAGTTGAGATCCCAGCAGATACTCCAGCTGAGAACATAAAGGAGGTCTGCGAGGGTGAGCTGCTGAAGTTGCAGGAGCACCATAATGGGAACTACGAGTTGAGCAAAGTGGCTGTGGCAGAAATTCAGGTGAGCCAGAAGATGAGGAGTGAAGATGCAGCAGAATGTGTGGAGCTCAAGGAGGAGCGACCGTCCTCAGCCAGCCTGGGGACAGATGGCACGAGTGTAGAGAGCGTGCCCAGGGGGGCACAAGCGCCGTGGCTGGTGGAGAGCTCGGCTCCGCCTCAGGAGGCAAAGGCAGAGGTGGAGAGCAAGCCAAGTGTGTGGTACACGGGTGCGGGAGGTGAGGGGCTGCAGCCAGAAGAACACACGGGAAATGCGGTGCTGTATGGGGAGGAAGGGGCAGGGAACAGCCACGCTGTCCTGGGAGAGGCAGGGACACAGAGCTCCTTTCCGAGCCCTGCTGCAGATGCAGCCACGAGGGACGTGCCCATCCTGGATAGAGCAAACCCGGGCCCAGGACTGCTGGAGCCGGTGTCCCTGGTGCCGCAGCAGCGCCGGGGGCAGCCCGGGGCAGAGCGCACGGCACCCACAGAGCCTGCGGGGCGAGAGGGGGAGCCCGGAGATCAGGCATCTTCACACGCGGGAATTCAAAGCACAGGAGGAGAAGCGATTCTCCCAGAACAACACCGAGAAGATGGTTCTGCACAGCAAAACTCTGAAGAGTAAAAAGCAGCTTTCAACCCAGCCCTGCAGGACCTATTTGCTCCAGTAATGCCTGTTCAATTGTGAATACTTATTCAGGTCGGGGCTGGAGGAAATGGGCTTTGTTGTGGTGTCCCCAGCTCCTGCAGGTTTCCCACGGGTCCCTTCCTGAGGGATGGGTGATGGGTTTCCTTTTGGTTAAAACCAG
Source organism: Oriolus oriolus (assembly GCA_013400235.1). NCBI lineage: Eukaryota > Metazoa > Chordata > Aves > Passeriformes > Corvidae > Oriolus > Oriolus oriolus. Next base: position 177,244 of record VXBT01010233.1, on the reverse strand, counting down.
ATTACCGCTGAGGAACCTCATCTGTCACTTCAAATTTGCTCCCTTTTAAAGCTAGAGAAAAAGTCTGAAAATGTGACCGCTGAATGCTTCAAACACCCAAGCATCATCAGCTTATTTTAACAACTTAGCTGTTCTTAGGGACGCTCTTGATTTTTAAATGCATGGTTTTGACAAGTACTGCTCTGATTCTGGTGGTTGGTACATACATACTCGAGGATGCTTTTAGTATTTGCATGCAGTATACAGGAAATAAAAACATTTTTAAATAGCAAACAGAACCAAATAGTTGATTTAGTAGATTGCTGAAAAGCCACACTGTGCAAACTCTGCAAACTGATTACTCAATTATTTTCAAGTTTTGGCAGATATCAAAAACAAGCAAATATTCTGATTTTTAAATTTTTTTCTCTTATTGCTGTATTTAAAACGGGGAAAGTATGGGAGCAGGTTTCTCAGTCCCACTCTGCACTTCGGGGTTATGTAGCCTTCCAGAGCACTTTATGGCTATTTTGTTTTGTTTTGTTTTATGGAAGGGAGAGAGGAGAATGTTTACAATAACTATGTCCATTAGGCAGCATTTCTCTGGTTTAAATCCCACCATAAAACAGATTGACTTACAGCTACCTAATACAGAATATCGAGTCCCGCCATTCCTATTCCCACTGAGTTACCCAGGTCTGTAGGCCTTTTCAGGTGTGGAAATCATGTAATGAGTGGCAACAATTGTGAAATATCAGAATCATTTAATGTAATTTCTAATGCAGATGTTAACTGAAGTGACAGGCAGCCAGAGGTTGTTACATGTGCTTAGATTTTGGAGGGCAGAATCACATTACAAAAGCAGTTATTAAAATGAGACCTCTGCTTTCATACACATGATCTGTTTCAAGCCATGATCTCGGCACAGAGTTGCTTAAGTGGGCTCTTTGCATCCCAGTTTGCACAGAAAAGCTTGGAGATGAAACCCAGCATCTTAGTAAATTGGCCTTTCAAATGCAAGACCTCACTTTAGAGGTCAGTTTAAGGCACCCTGAAATTCTGGCCTGGTGTTTTGAGCCTGTTTCTGAATGTCATACAGTACAGGACAGCAAAGATTAATGATAATTGCAGCAAAGACTGCAGGATTTATGTCCATAAAGATGTGGGAAGAAATAACAAAGTCCTGGGGTCATAATATGTGTTAGCATTTAACTTCAGCAAACTCCGCAAGGTCTTTTAATGCTATCAAAATATTCTTTAATACTAACATTGACACTAGAGGAACAGACAAATATTACTGTGTGAGGAAGGAACTTGTTGAGTAACTGGATTAAATGCTCTGTCACTGCAGTAAAATAAATGCAGTTCCTATTTATTCTAAAAGCCGTACTGTGGTATGGAAACGTGAAGGTCACAGATGTTTTCCTTGCAGAAGTACTTTGACTCGTTTCCTCCTTATATTTCATGCAAAAATACTAACTTGTAAACATACAAACCACTGCCAGCCAATTTTTTTTTTACAAATCATTAGTTATTTCACTGCTGCTGCTTCACTTTTACAAATCATGAAGCATTTCTAATTGGTACTGAGTGTTAAGTAACTTCCAATTTATAACGTGCTCTAGAGTTAAGCAGCAGCAGCCTTCTTAAGCTAAAATTAGGGGACATGATGGGTTTTTAATACTTTTCTTGTGTGAAAGACAACTAGCATGGCAGCAAAAAAGACTGCAGCCTCCTGCAAAAGGAAACTAATTCATTCTAATATGAATTAGATACATCTGTACAGAGAGCATTTTGCATAAGTATTCCCATCATGGTAATTTTGAAGTTATTTCTGTGGCAGGCTTAGATCTGGGTAATATTTTCCTGTGATATGGGTTGCATTGCTGAATGCAGATGCTCAGATGTTTTTCACCCGTGGGATTGGAAAGGATGGGGAAGATTCAGCCTGTACATTGCTTCGTTCTGCAATTTAAATTGCAGTTCCTCGTGGACGGGACTGGTTTCCCAGCTTTGGGCATTTTCTGTCCCTTTGCAAATGGATAAAGTAGTGTTTTTCTTGTCTTTACCCCACTTGGTTAGAAGCGACAGCTTGGCTAGAAGAGCTCAGCAACCTGCAAGGTTACATGGGACCACTGATCAGAAATTATAGTAGTGCACCCATTCTGTCGATTTATTACAAACTGGGAACTGTAACAAATCGCCTCTCGCCGCCCAGGGCCGAGGGTCGGGTGCCCTGACGGGAGCGGGCTGGGGTGTGGAATTCCATGGGGTTTCCACTGTTAAAGGCCAGGACACGAAACACATTGTATTTGCTTGGAACTATGTACAAACGCTTGTCATGGAAATAAAGACGCTCTTCCCTTCCATTGCTGGGAGGCTGCTATTGTGAGTGTGTGATAATTTGGGGGATTTTACTAAATAAATGTTCTTCAGGCAGCTGGGAGTGACGGAGGTGTTTCCTTCCAGTGCCCGAGGGGAGCCTGCGGGCAACACGGAGAGGGAGGTTTTACCCGAACATGGAGTGACAGGGTGAGGGGGAATGGCTTCAAACTGAGTGTGACTGGGTATTTAGGGGGACGTTCTTCCCGGTGAGGGTGGGGAGGCCCTGGCACAGGGTGCCTAGAGAAGCCGTGGCTGCCCCATCCCTGGGAGTGTGCAGGGCCAGGCTGGACGGGGCTCTGAACACGTCGGTGCCCATCATGAGCTGATCTTTACGGTCCCTTCCATCCCGACCCACGCCACGATTTCCCCGCACACTCCGCGCTCGGAGCTCGCTCGGAGCCGCTCCGGGCAGCTCCTNCGGCGGCGCGAGGCCGTTTCCTTGGCTACGCCCCCGCGGGCGCGCGCGGAGGGGCCGGGCCGGGCCCTTCCTGCGCCGGGAGCCGCGGGAGCGGCCATGGGCCCGCAGCGGGACTAGCGGGCACCCGGCCGGCCGCCATGGCCCTCAGCGGAGCTCCGGGCTGCCGCGCCGGGGAGCGGGGGCCGCGCTGGAGGAGGCCCTGGAAGCTCCTGGCCCTTGGCCTGCTCTCCGCCTCCTCCGTGCTGGCGGCCGCCCCGGGCGCCGGGGCCATGAGCAGGGAGGAGAAGCGCCGGCTGGGGTGAGCGCAGGGACGGCTGGAGGGAGGGACGGACGGCGGGCCGGGCCCCGCCGTGCTGGGCACGGGGTGTGCGCTGCCGCCGGGGTTGGGGTGGGCTGGGCGGCTGCGGGCGCAGAGCTTCGGGACCGCGTCTCCTGTCCCTGCCTCTGCCCCCGAACACTTCAGGGGACGCGTGGCATCGGTGCCCAGCCGCGCTGGAGCTGCGTGTGCCGGACCCCGGCGGGTGTTTCGGGTCAGGTCACCCGGCTGCTGGGGACACGCGGCCCCTTCTCCGGTGTGGGGTCAAGCCATGTGCTGTGGGAACTTGTAACTCGCCAGTGCTTGGGAGATCGCCTTGAAGGTTTCAGCCAGGGCTTGCGTGGAGCTAGGGGTAAAAGTGATCAAAGGTAACTCTAAATCCAACTCATTTGCTTTAATTATGGCCGTACCTCTGTGAGAGTGCGGGAGTCATAAAAAAGGTAAATGTTTACGTGTGTTCCGCCTAGTTCCTGTATGTAACCTAAACTGCTTCGGTCCTCCGTGCATGTACATGTAAGAGACTGAATCTTTTATTGTAGTGTTTAGTTGAGAGGTAAATATTTCAACGTAGGTGGAAATACATTTTCCTGCATGGAGTGGGGTTTTTTTTAAACAAATTTGCAATCAAGCATATGGTGGTTTAGTATGTTACTGGGACAGTTTTATCGTCCTCTTCCCATGCCCTGGTCAGTTGTACAGAATAATAATGCTAAAAGTCTGCTGGAGAAACAGTCTGGATACTCTCACAGTTGTTAATCACAGAGTTGTTAAGGTTGGGAAAGGCCTCCAAGATCATCAAGTCCAGCTGTCGGGTATAAGTTGATATTTAACTCCAGTGTTTGCAGTTACTGGGGTTTTCCATCTTGGGTTCTCAGGGTAATTTGTGTGTCTGATCTTTTATATGTTTTCTTCATGAGGCTACATAAGGAGTTGAAATTTCATTCCCCAATTGGTTTTAAAATTTTTGTATTAGTAACCTGCACTTAAATTATCATCTGATGCCCCAGGCGTGTGCAGGCCATGTCCTGCCCTGGTTTGTGTTTGAGGGCACTGAGCTGGGTCACTTCTGAATAAAGTGATCTCTGTATTTAACAACAGGATCATGTCAGTCACAGAAAATGCCTGTAAATGTAAGTTTCAAGCAATTTTCTGTGTGCGGCATCACCCAGCAGCTTTGTGTGCTTATCTGGGGTTTTGCCTGCTGCAGCCTGAGAGGCACCTGGGAGAAGCACCATGCTCTGCTCTTTTGATGCCTTAATGCACTTGATGAGTTAAAACTACTTCTTGAATTTCCAAGTCATTGAACTAAATTGGATATTTACAATATAATTGTGGTGTTCTTGGCTCTTTTATGTTCGGTCTTATCAGCAGAGATTGTGAATTATGTTGATGGTAGAAATTAGCATCCTTTTTTGCTTACAGGGCTCCTTAGTGAAACAGTTAGGAATGATCAGAAGTAGTGCTGTGTCTTAAAAAAACAATGTGGTTTTTTGGGGAGTTTTTATATATTGAAGCATTTTTGTCCTTTCAAACATATGAAATAAGTGTAAGGGTTTTCTTTAGTATTTGCTTGCTAAGAGATCCCCAAATAATTTCATGTTAGGTGAAGAAAGAGTTGTTCCTTTCTGGAGTGGACCAGAGTAGCTGAATCAAGAAAAATTATTGTTCTGTATTTCATTTACTTGAATAGAGTATGTTAGTAGAGGACCTGTGCCTGATATTCAGATATTAAAGTGTGATGCATGTAAGATGGTGTGTTAAAGGCCATTGGGAGACAGACCACTAATGCTTTTTCTTTTTTCTTTTCTAGAAATCAAGTGCTTGAAATGTTTGATCATGCATATAGCAATTATATGGTAAGTCAAATACTTGTTTGATGTTTTTCAGAGTTGTTGTTACTGACCTGGGGGAGAAAGCAATCTACAGTACATGACATTCTATAGAAATATCTGGGAAGGAGGGGCGAAAACAGAGCTAAAATAAAAACCAGCACCTGTAAAGCCTTTAAAAAGACCATAACAAATGTTACTTTCAGGAGGGTTGTGATGGCTTATTTAGAGTGGTAACTCTCCTAATCCATGCCTGATCTTTCCCAAATCAGTTTATCCCACGTCAGGCTATGAACAGTAAAGTATTTGGTTTGAAATTCTGGGAAAAGGAGGCTGGAGAAGAGCTGTCTGTAGGCATCAGATTCTGGAGAACACAAGCTGATCTTATTTATTTTGTAGGTAAAATGATATTTAATATTTCTTCAGTGGTAAGCCATGTCAGATACAGTTTGGGGGCTCTTCTACCAACTGTTTGTAGACGAGAAAAGGGATCTGGTGCCATATGCAGGCGTCCCAGGCTGTGCCCAGGATGTGACTGTCATATGACCACAGGCCACGCTGGCTGTGGTTTCATTTGCTCTGACTTGTGATTCGTGTGCAGGTGTCTTCCAGTTCTGGATCTCTGAGCCATTCCACCCACCCTGGGATGGCTCAGTTTAGAAAAGCTTATGAATAAATAGTTACTTGGAGTAGATTTCCTCAAGTAATAATTACTTTCAAATATTCTGTAAGTAATACACTTCCGAGGAGAACCTGTAGATGTGACTAAGATAAATGTAAAAGATTAATTCTTACTGGCTTTATATGGACATTCTTGCACATTCTTTGTGGCTGTTGCAGAAACCCCTCTCAAGTTGCATCAGTTCCTGTAGCATAAACTGCTGTCTCCTGGCAGCACCTTGCCACGTGTCCCAGGTTCTGTGTTATGGTATAAACTTCATTATGTAATTCAAGCTTAAAATCTCAGGAGTTACAACTTTATACAGCATGAGAGAGGTACAGGACTGTAGAGTGGACAGGCAAGAGGGTTTTCAAAGGGGTGTAGTTTCTCCAGGCCTTTTAACTTAGGCTCTCTGCTTTTGAAACCTTTAGCAGTTAAACATCAGGCTTTTTGGTAGTAATTTTTGTAATCTGATTCCATGAAAAACACTTGGCTTGGGTTTCCCCAGAGGAAAACCTATGTATTTGGCGAAATTGGATAAAATATTACAAGGATCTGTACTCCTACTGTTCATTGTGTGATGAGTTGGCAACTAGTAGGGGTCTTGCCACATCTGAAGCAAGAAAATTCTGTTTGAAGGAGAGGAATAACTTCAGCTATCCTGGAAACTCTGAAGCCAAAAGGATATTTATTTGCCACGTATGCTGGAGCGCTAAACAAACAGAGAAATGTGATTTGCTTGTTTAAAGTTGAAGAAAAGATTAGAGTATCAGACTTGATTCTGACAGCAGGAGAATGAAGTATTTTTGCAGGTGTTTTTGAAACAGCCAGCTGAAAAATTTTGATTTTCTGTTTCTATTAATACATATTTTAGACATGCGTGTTTAGAAGACTGAAAATTCGTGTTTGATTGCAAGGGAAACTCCCTTGTCTTTTTTTTTTTTTTCTTCTGTTTTTTTTTTTTCTTTCTTTTTTTAGTTGTTAGCAGAAGCTTTGAGAAAAAGCTGCTGGTTTTTTTCAGTCTGTCAGCAATATTTGTAATAATGGGGATATTTTTTCTTCTTGGCTGTCAGAACATGTGAAAATGTCAGTCACTTGAGGCTAGTGACAAGTTGGGAAATAACTCAATCCAGTAGCTGCTTATTCTCTGCTGCAGGCAGAGAATAAGTGAACTTTTATTTTTCAAAATGCTTCTAGTTCTTTATTTGTAAAACTAAAAGTTTATGTTTCTAGATTTATCACTTCTCTTATCCAAAATTTAAGCCAGAGATCTCAGTTTTGACATTGCTTTTGCTGTGTACTTCTTTAATCTGTTTTTCTGAATACTTTGTAGAGATATTCAGAAACATCTGAGCTGTATTAAAATTATCTAGATTCTGCCTTTTGTAGTTAAACTTGAGGAGAACAAAGAGTTGAGCAAAGACCAAAACACTCAGGAGGGTGATATACAGGGAAACAAACCATCAGTTTCAAAAGAAGTTGCTGTAAGAGCTGTTTATTTATAGAGGAATGCTCCTTTTTTTCTTTTTATTTCATGTTTGAATATAGATTATTTTTGCACCGTATATTTGGAAAGATTTTGAATGTGTTTACTTGCAGTTTCAGTGCAGCAATTGAAGTTTTTGTTGCCACATGTTAGTTCTCCACTAAAAGTCAAACTGGAGACGTCAGTGCAGGAGCCAGTTTCCTGCTGAAATCAAGAGAAAAGCTCCATCCCAAACCACTTGTGTTGAGCTTCTAAAGGAGGCAATTTCATGTTTGTTGGAATTAGATATATTTAAGATTCATCATTACTGACGTCAGTGTTACATTTGTTATATTAGTGTCAGTTATATTTGTAAAAGTCTCAGTCTTGTTAGGGTTTTTTTGGTGAATATTATCTTTTGTGCCTGATGTAGTAATTCACCAATTTTTTGTTTGAACTTCTGAGTTCTCTTACCTGTTACTGACTGTTCCCCCCAGCCAGCTGAGTTCATTGTGCAGAGTCCAGTGAAGGACCGGCCATCAAGGTGATGGAGAGGCTGGCACATCTTTCCTGTCAGGAAAGGCTGAGGGAGCTGGGGCTGTTCAGCCTAGAGAAGGGAAGGCTCCAGGGAATTTAACAAGGGAGGCTGTCAAGAAGACAGAGCCAGGCTCTTCTCCGTGGTGCTCAGAGGAAATGGGCACAAACTGAACCATAGACAGTTCTTTTGAACATGAGGAAACACTTTTTCACTGTGGAGTTGACCAGGTACTGGCACAGGGTGCCCAGAGAGGCCCTGGAGCCTCCCTCCTTGAAAATGCTCAGCAGTTGTCTGGACGTGGTACTGGGCAGCTGGGTCTGGGTGGCCCTGCTCGAGCAGAGGGCTTGGACAAGATGAACTCTAGAGGTCCCTTCCCACCTGCAAGGCTCTGTGATGGCCATGCAGTTTTTCTGAAGAACAGCATGATGAGGATTCCTTTTACAGGCTCCCAAGAGTGGCTGTGAGCACTGTAACTGATTCCCCTGTTTTGTTCCCAACAGGAGCATGCGTATCCAGCTGATGAACTCATGCCTTTAACTTGTCGTGGACGAGTGCGGGGTCAGGAGCCAAGTCGAGGGGATGTGGATGATGCCTTGGGAAAGTTAGTGTCTGAAATGGTCACTGTAAACATCTAGGAATAGAAGTACAATTGGCAGCCCATAAAACTTGTTTGTTCAGTTGATATGGCCAGAAACTTACACTTGTAAGAAGTATTTTTATTATTGTGAAGTTAACTGATGTGAAATTGTACCTTAATCAGAAGAAGAGAATTGGCCAGTGAATGAGATCCAAAGATAATTTTTTTTAACCATTCTCCAAGTATTTTCCATAGGAAAACCTTCCAAATGTGGGCTGACATTTATGGTATTAGTAGTAGAGGTTATAAGGGTTAATGATCAGCTGAACAATAACTCTTATCCATGATGCTGGCCTAATAAGTGATATTTAAAATGCTTTTCTTAAGTAGAAAGTTTCTGAAAACAAGCAGTCAAATGATTATCATGTGTATGATAGCCTGAGGCCTTTGCAGAAGTATAAAACATTATTTCAGACTTGGAAATATTTTCTATTCTTTCTTTTAAGGGAGCTGATAGTACAAAATACTGATACTTTGGCTAGCAAAATGTAGATTTAAGGACTGTTTTTTTCCATGTTAAATGGAATAATCAAAGGGAAAGTTGACTTGCTCTAAATGCGTTTGTAATTGATTCCTTTGAATATGTGCAGTTTATAGAGCAAATTCTTTAACAACAAATAGCTGATTTTTTTTTAATATCACTGTTTTAACGTCTCTAAGCACAATAGTGTTAATCAAAGCTGAAATCCTTCTCTTAAATACTCCTTCTAATTGTCTCTAGGATATTGAGCATGTTATTTTGGTTATGTTTTGTTGTGTACAAACGTTCTTTAGTCTAGAGATTTCCATATAATCTTGCTGCCTTGGAGGTATCTAAAGATACAGCAGATGAAAAATGTCAAGAAAATGTAATTTGAATCCTGGTCATGCATTCTTTTTAACGACCTTTTTTAAAAGTAACATACTAGCATTTGAGTAAAAATACCTTTCAGCCCCTTAGATGCATTAAATTATTGTATGTATTTATTGTTTTTCTGTATACATGCTTTAGTCTGTACCTTATAATTAGTTACATTATTATGTAGCAGATTTCTTATCTAATCCTTTGTCTTGCTAGCTGCCTCATCAATTGTGTTCTCTGCCAGCCTTTGCAATCACAAAATGACAGGGTGAGGCAGCTGGGTCAGTTCTATTTCCCTGGAGAACTCAGGAGCCTTCCACATAGCTGTGAAATGCATCATTTCCCTCCTTTTGTATGGAAAAAGTTGTGGATTTGGTAGGCAGTTGTGCATAGTCATAAGTTAATCTCTGTGTCTTGTAGAACAGCACTTGCAGAATGCCCTTATGTGTTTACAAATTAAAGAGAATTATAATATAGGAGCACTTAATTAGAATTTTGATTGACACATGTTGCCTACAAGGTCTCAAACATTGGGCACTTGCTGAAATCCTTGGTGCTTGCTCCTCAGTAGGCAATTTTAACTGTTCCAAAGTGTTCAGTTTTAACACCATCATGTTCTGTAAATTCTATTCTGTGTTGTGGGTTTTTCTTAGCATAGGAGCAGTTGTTGGAATGAGATGTATTTAAGATACAATTATAGATACAATTCCTGGCATGGGGAAAGGTCCCGTCAGCTTGGGATGCACCAGAACAGCCCTGGAGAAAGCCTGTGATCCTCGTTGGGATGTTCCTGTTTCAGACAGTGTGGAGCTGACTTGATGCTCTCTTTTCATGGAATAATCACAGAATCCCAACCTGGTTTGGGTTGGAAGGGACCCTAAAGCCCATCCAGTGCCACCCCCTGCCATGGGCAGGGACACCTTCCACTAGCCCAGGTTGCTCCAAGTCCTGACCAGCCTGGTCTTGGACACTGCTAAAATAATTCTTTATTTTAGCGTAAATAAAGTAGTTCTTTATTTTAAGCCTACCACTTGCTAGTGGTAGAACAGTTTCTGGTAGGAGAAATTTAGCTTGGAATGGCTTTTGATCTCAACATTTTTCCTTTTTTTGAAAAAACAAGTAAAACAGAGGCTGGAAAAAGACTTAAACTTTTTTGCTGGGTTTCTTAAAGGATTTGATTTGAGACAAAGAATAAAAATTAAATTTGCCTACCAGAAGTTAGAAAGCTTTGCAGTAAATAAATGTATCTGTAATCATAGCTTCTTTGTCACCTCCTATTCTGGTCACTAGCAAAGGAAAGAAACTTAGAAGGAGGTTTTTATATTAAACATGTTGAGTTACAACTAATTTTTTGCAGCTGGTGGTCTGTGAGAATTTAGTTTCTTCCGTGGTATCAGTTACCATTAAAAATCACTTAATTCCTACACATACAGATCTATAGTAAATCTGTTTTAAATTTTCTTTCATAGGTTTTCCCTGACCTTAATTGATACCTTGGACACTCTTGTGGTGAGTTTAATCTGTTGATAAGCTTTGATAAAACAAAGGGATTGTCTTCTGATGCTCAGACTTATTTTTAGATTTCTTTTCCGTGATCATTGATCTCTGACTCTGTTTGAAGTGACTGTTGCTCGTGGGAACTTTGAAGTGCTGTGAGGGTGGAGTTTAGAGTTGATTGTAATAAGAAAACTACATCAGTTCCTTCACATTTCATTGATACTTTGTAATACTGCCTTTTTTTGGCTCTAACTTAACACAGAAGAGTTTGCTTTCCCTTACAGTCTAAAGCAAGAGGCTCAGTTAGTGGTGAGCACCTCTTAATAACCACTGATGTATTTCTGGTTTTAATTGTATGTTTGTATTTTGTGAGTGACTGTGTGTGCACTGAAATATCCTATATACAAATACACTGTGACTGCATTAGCTATATTGGAACTGAACACCTGCTCACTGTTGTATTCCAGGTGTTAAATAAAACCAAAGAGTTTGAAGAGGCTGTAAAAAAAGTAATAAAGGATGTTAATTTAGATAATGACATAGTTGTGTCTGTCTTTGAAACCAACATAAGAGTCCTTGGGTGAGTAACTTTTGTTCTCAAAACTCCTAAAAATGTGGATTTTAGTCAGTGTCTTTAAGACACCTTTCTGTGCTGTTCCACCTAGTTGTAACAGTTGTGCCTTTGTCAGTTCGCCTGAGAGCAGTTTTAAAATGCAAGGCAGGACTTGCTGCAGTGGTACTGGATCCAGCTGCCCCCCATCTCACTGCTGCAGGCACAGCTTTGCTGATTCAGAGCCCCGTGTGCATGCTGAGGGAGCAGTGGGTTTGCCTAACAGAAGCAGGCTTGCAAATGGCTCTGTTCAACACTTTACCAGATTTTGGTACTTGGGGTCATAGATTATTTCAGCTTGGAAGGGACCTCTGGGGCTCAATGCAGGATCAGAGCATGTAATTTGAAGTTATTATATGCCATTTTAGAGGTCTTGCTATTCCTATCTAATATTGATGAATCAGTGATTCCAGTGACAAACAAGAAGAATTGCTTCCAAAATACTGGTAGCTAACCTTGATTATAATGGGAATTGCATCAGCAGTCTAAAAAAACTAGGGCCACAGTTATGTATATGTCATCTAAATTGTAGAGAGTTGTCCTTGCTGTTCAGATGAACATGAATTTTGAGATGTGGATAATTTTTCTTGTGTTTAGAGGTCTCCTAGGCGGGCACTCAGTGGCAATTATGCTGAAAGAAAAAGGTGAATATATGCAGTGGTACAATGGTGAACTCCTGCACATGGCAAAGGAACTGGGCTACAAGCTTTTACCTGCTTTTAACACCACTAGTGGTCTCCCTTATCCAAGAGTAAGTTCTGTTTCTGTAATGCAGGATCACAGCTGTAATCAAGACTTCTGTTGTTTTGACTTTATATCTGTTTCCAAAATAATTTCTATATTTATTAAGTGATCAGAAAATCAAAAGCTGATAAATTGCAGGTACTCTCTGGAGCCAGGATTCATGAGATACTTACAGAACTAAATTTCCAGGAGCACTTGTGATGCTCTGAGTTCCTGATTTGTCGCTAAAAAATTGCTAGAATTAGTTTTTTAGAGTGTATTCTCTTACTCAAATGTCTAGTGAACCAGGCAACAAGTCCTTGTTTGGGAGGGTTGAGATTTTGGGTATTGGTGGGTGGTTCTCTGTGCACGTTTAAGTTGGCAGAGCAAAACCAAAGGGATCTGTTTTTTCTTGTCTTTAGAAAGAGCATAGATTATATACTTGCTATACAATCACAGGAATGTAAATTCTTTCAGCTAGGAAAAATAAATATGATAATCTCTGTTTTTCTCTAGGTTAACTTAAAATTTGGTGTAAGACATCCAGAAGCACGAACAGGAACAGAAACTGATACCTGTACAGCTTGTGCTGGTACCTTGATCCTTGAGTTTGCAGCTTTAAGCAGATTCACAGGAACATCTATATTTGAGGTTTGCTTTCCGTGATACCGTATTTTTTGGCTTAGGTCTTCATTGTCCTGTTACATTTCTGTAATTTTGGAAAAACACTCCTGAGTTCATGAAATGGATGTCTTAGCCGTGCTGCACAAAAACATTTGTATATGTTCAGATTTATAGTGTTTGTGGGCTTTCTTCTAAGGTTTGATTTTTTTTTTTTTTTAAATAATTTTTTAAACCACAGGAAATAATTTTGGTTGAAAGTAGTTAGAGTAATACAGAAGTAAACAAGATAAATATTCTAAAGATTTGAAGGAGTTCTGAAGTCGTTAGACATGAAACATCCTATTCCTTTCCTAGCATCTTAACTGATCTAGCCAAAAGAATGACAGAGTTTAGTGTCTGTGTTTCCCTAATTCCCTGTTGTTGTTGTTGTTGTTGCAGGAATATGCCCGGAAGGCGCTGGATTTTATCTGGGAGAAGAGGCAGCGCAGCAGCAACTTAGTGGGGGTCACCATTAACATCCACACTGGAGACTGGGTCCGCAAAGGTGGGGGGGTCTGACCCACAGGCAGAGACCACGGGCGCTCTGGGGCAGGAGAGATCTCACACCCCCAGCACACTTACCTGGACTGTGTGAAATATTCATGGGATAGGCAGTGGAGAAACCTGCTGCCCCAAAGCCTGGCTCTGCTCTGAGAGGGCAGAGCTCTCTCTGGTAGAGAAACTGGTTTTATTCATGGCAGAGTGTTCCCAGATCCTCTTTAACACTGAGAGTGAAACGCCTTGGGATGAATTTTCAGAGACTTTGTTATAAATACTTAGGAAAAATATAAATAGGATGGGAGAAGTGATGTTCTTAGGGTGAGAAGAGTGAAATAAGTGTCTTCAATGCATGTCTGTCCATTTTATTATGTGCACTGGTAGTGCAAAGCCTTTGGCATAGACACACAATATTGTGTCTCTGCTTCCATCTGCACCCTAATTCCAGTGAAAGGAGGCTTTTCCTGTCACTGGAAGAGCCTTTAAAATCAAAGTGGGAATATATGGAAAATAGCCATATCCCTACTTAAAGTAAACCCACCTTTTTATTTTCTCCTGTTCCTAGATAGTGGAGTTGGAGCAGGAATAGATTCATACTATGAATATTTATTAAAAGCCTATGTCTTGCTGGGAGATGACAGTTTCCTGGAAAGATTTAACACGGTAAGTTAACACCTTGCTCAGGTTTGTGCCTTCTGCAGTACAAATTTCAGAGTAATTGTGTTGTCAGCTGTTAGCCTGAGAAGGGATCTGCAGCAGAATTTCTGTGACTGCTGCTGTGTTTAGTGCCAGCTCTTTTTACTGAGGGTTTCTGCTAATCTTGGGTGATTAGCTGTCACCTAAGCAGTTATTTTAGTAAAAACCAGAACCCATCTAGTAAAAACCAGAACCTTTAGGCCTTTCTCTGTGTTCCCAGTATGGGAGAAGCTGTATCTCCAGATCACCTGGGAGAGTGTAATACTGCAAATGTTTCTGTAAAGGAATTTTACAATAAAGGCCCTTCTGTAAGGACCTCTTGTTTCAAGCCATTGTACAATTTCATTCTGTCCTGGAGCAACAAAAAAATCAAAATGTGGATCTCGCTTTGCACTGCAGATCCTCAGGCCCAGGGTACATTTAAGTATACAAGCTGAAAACCACGCTTGGATTTTTTTTTAATTTGTAAATTACTAAGCAACTTTGTCAGTATCATAATTCTTTCATAAAAGCATTATTTCTTTTGAAAATAGTAATATCCATTAAAAACATTTTAGATAATGAAATGATTTTGTATCATAAAGCAGGATTTTTTATTAGAAGTGGAGTAATTCCATAGTTAAAGGCCTGTTGTAACACTTTACGTATAATGATGATTTCATGGTCTTAACGGGCAGCCCCCTGTGTTACATTTTCCTTGAGCTATCTCTGTTAAGTGTTTCCTGTCAGTTTGGCTCACATGCTCAGGATTACAAACTTCTGAAAACAAAATTTAGGGTTGGAAGTCAGCAACATGGCAAGTGACTAACCCCTAATGGGTTTTAAAGTTCTTCTGAGCCATCCAGTCCAGCTGCTTTGTCTGGGATTTTTAACCTCCTTTTCCTCCTGAGATCCATATGCTTTGGGACTCTGTTGCTCAGAGAAAGCAATTTCAGCTTTCTTTGGAGTGTGCTTTAAAATTCAGCCAAAACAAATATGCCTTAACTGTGATAGTTCCTGGTTTATCACATGGCTGCTGGATGTACTTTTGTGTATGTGTATTCCTTGGAAATGTGTACGTTTTGCAGGTGTAATAACTGTGGAGCTTTTCAGTATTTAGCACAGTGGATTTTAGTTTGCAGAACTAGAGATTAGTGGCACTGCCAAATGTAGTAATGATTGGCAGTGTAGTACTGGCTTTTCCATTCAAATAAAATGCCAGTCTGGTGATCCATCTCTCACTGATGCACAAACCCCTGCCTTTCCTGATGTTTGGCAGCACTACGATGCCATAATGAGATACATCAGCCAGCCACCTCTTCTCCTCGATGTTCACATTCATAAACCAATGCTAAATGCTCGGACCTGGATGGATTCTCTGCTCGCTTTCTTCCCTGGGTTGCAGGTAAGGTGTAAAACCTATGTACAGATGGTTTTAATAACAAGTAAATTATTAACTGGGTTGCATATATCATTTTCAAGTCAAGGTTAGTAATTTGATTTTCAGAAATACTGAGGGAACATCCATGGAAGTGTCCAAGGCCAGGCTGGTCAGGGCTTGGAGCAGCCTGGGATAGAGGAAGGTGTCCCTGCCTGTAGCAGGGGTGGCACTGGATGGGCTTTAGGGTCCCTTCCAACCTAAACCATTCTGGGATTCTGTGATTTCTGTACTCACTCTTCCAGTCACTTCAATGCTATGATGCAAGTTAATGTGCTTTTCTGGCTGTGTTGAGTGTCAGGAAAGGTATGTCCATGTAATTTGCTTCCTTCACTCCTAGTCATGAAAATACTCCAATTAAGCTGCCTTTTCGCTAGTCTAGTGACAGATTTTCCAGGTTGTGTGCCATTGATGTCTTTAAGACAAACTAAATCACATTTTTACCCCAGCTCTCTTCAAATGTCAGAGGTCCTTGTTCTACACAGGCACTAATTTTAATGAGTTCACTGTTTTTGCTTAAAAAACTCTTAAGGAGTATCTGTGACTTACACTGACAGGGAGTAATAATTACAGTATGTAGTGACTGCTCTGTAGCTTTACATGAACACACTGTGAGTGTTTTTGAGTATTATTCCTATGCTTGGTGAATTAGTGTTAATTTTATTTTTTTAATTTTAGGTGTTGAAGGGTGACATTAGACCTGCTATTGAAACACATGAGATGCTGTATCAGGTTATAAAAAAGCATAACTTTCTTCCAGAGGTAAGGTAGTACTTTTTTGATTGTGTAAACTGATTCTTACCTCAATTTGTGCAGTCTCAGGTGCCCATTTGAAAAACCAGTAGGTATATATGTTATTAAAATCAAAGGCTCACTTCCACAGCTTTCTTATGTGAGTTCTGCATGTCTGACAGCTGTGTTTGGGATATGAAATATTTTTCCTTCAGTTATGCTGTTACTAACACAACAGTGGGAAGCTGCTGCTATTAACAATTGCTTAGACTTCATATTTCAGTCTATCAGAACTGACCTTGACTCATTTCAGTGTGCAAAACTTGTGTAAGCACAAGTAATAGTAGCTGCTTGGTAACATAATAGTGTTAATGCTAAAGATCACAGTCATCTTTATTAACCCAGGGAAGGAACTTAAAGGCTGAATTGACTGAGAGTATGTTCTGAAATTTTGTATAATGTCCTTGAAAGTCAACACACAAACTTAACTGCAGGTGCTGCAAGTCTTTGAGCAAGTCCATTGTGCACAGAAAAGCTTGTTTACCTGCTGAAGTGTGTGTCTTTAATCTGTGATATATATTTGAAATACATATATTGAAATATATTTGAAAGCTTCTGACTCCAGGTTTAATTTTGACTTTCCTCTGGTGTAAACTTATTTCTGTTAGAGAACATTTTAATTAACATCACATTCACCTAGTGTGGTTACTGAGAGCAAAGAATGCTAAGCACTGGAATGATATTTTTTTGAGTCCTTTTAAAATGGTGGGATTTGGCTCTTTATGGTTTTTTTTTGTTGTTGGGTTTTTTTGTGTTTTGTATTTATGAAGGAAACTTCAAAAGGTCAGGTAGTTGTATTTAAGCCAGCAGACCATCCCGTAAGAAAAGACTTGGTTTAAACCTTAGTATGAAATAATAGTGAATAAATGGCAGAAGTGGCTTTTCCCAGTGCACATTAAGAGTGAATAGATAGAATAGGAAATTTTTAGATATCTGACTTCTAGCCTGTGGTATTAATTTAGAAACAGCTGCTGAACCATCTGTCAGTGTGCAGTGACACTTGACTGCAGTGGAGGTGTCAGGTGGTAGGTATGTTTGCAAAAATGGTATTTATCAAAGCTAGGCTGGTTATATAGTTAACACAGAATTCAAATACACCTGTGTTTGGGTTGCATTCCTACATTTATTTTTGTCTGTTCTCTTACATCCTCAGGCATTCACAACAGACTTCAGAGTTCACTGGGCTCAGCATCCTCTGAGGCCTGAATTTGCTGAAAGCACCTACTTCTTGTACAAGGTACAGTCACATTCATTCCTCTGACCTTGGAGCGCTTTTTCTAGCACCTAGAATTTTGTTGCTGTTTTATTCCAATATAGACTTGAGTAGCATATCTCCAGCTTAACTTATGCACTGGAGCCAGTTTAGGATATAAACAAAATGTAATGGTTATCAAAAATGGTTTGGTTTTATTTCTTAGGCTACAGGAGACCCTTACTACCTAGAAGTAGGAAAAACCCTCATTGAAAACTTGAACAAGTATGCCCGAGTTCCCTGTGGGTTTGCTGCAATGAAGGATGTTCGTACAGGAAGTCATGAAGACAGGTAAAGTTTGCACAATTATTTTCTTAAATATAAAAATACAGAAAAAATCAAATTGCCCTGTTTATGTAATTGAATTAATTGCTATTTGAGGAGCTGTCTGTCTTCAGTCTGATAACCAAGTCTTAAATTACCTGTTTGTAATTGTATTGAACTGTAAATGCATTGAAACAGTCTGTAAACTGTTTCAGTAGTCTTATAGTGTGCTCCATTAGAATATTTTTAGTTTAATAACCTTTCATTTGTCTCAGAGCAATAGATTAATTACTTTCAAACAAAATATACTTCAAATCTGTGAGTTTGTCAGGAGGTTTATTTGTTTTTTCTCTAATGCTGTTTGGTACTGAATGTGCTGAATCATTTCCCTCCAAACACAGCTTCTTCCAAGTGGAAGGAATGCTAATGGAATTATGTCCAGCAATAATAGTCATGAAGTCTTCAGAGATGGAGCAATAGGAATATTTATTTTATTGATGTTCTAGAAATTAGGAGATCTCCCTAAAGGACATCCCCTTTTTCTCCACAGGATGGACTCATTCTTCCTGGCTGAGATGTTTAAATATCTCTACCTGCTGTTTGCTGATAAGGAGGACATGATTTTTGACATTGAAGATTATATCTTCACTACAGAAGCTCATCTATTGCCACTCTGGCTCTCCACTACAAACCAAACCATCTCTAAAAAAAATACAGTATGTAACAGCTCCAGCCTAAGTCAGTTTCTGTGGTACACTTCCTTTTTCTGAGGGGAAATGGAAATAAAATCAGAAAAGGTGATAGTTTGAGGAAGTGCAGTTTGAACATGTTGTTTAATAGGCACTATTTCATTATCGTAACAGTGCCAGTCACAAGAGTAGGAATAATGACTGGATTCTGCACTGCTGAACCTCGAGAAAAAAGATACGAATTATTAGCAAGATTTAAAAAGAAAATTATTCCCCACTTCTTTATAAATTGGAAGATAATACAGTAGGGTATTTTTGTCCCCATTTTTATTTTTTATTATTTTTTCTAAAACTTAAGGTTTTTCTTGTTTGTTTTAGCACATGAACAGATTTTGAGAGGTTTTTTGAGACAGCTGTGGAGTTAATTTGACAAGATACAGCTGCAGACAGATTTGGGATGTTTAATCACTTTAGTCCATGCAGTAGGCACCTATTGTGTAAATGTGAGAACACTTAGGGGTTTATAAATTACTTAACCTTGCAAAATAACCTGGAGTAATACAGCTGTGCCGTGAAGCATCATAAATTCTCACATTTTTTGATTTTGTGGTCAATAAGGTGACATAATTTGTCTGTAAGGCAATAAGAAAAAGGAAGAGGAGAAAGAGAAAATGGTGTCTGAGACATCAAGGACACAAATTCCGTTATTTTTGCTCATATTTTTAACATTTTCTAAGAGTTTTACAATAATGCCTGGATCAGAGGAAAAGGCTTGTATTGTGTGTCAAGCCATGTATCTTGGAAAAATCACCCTGTTTGTTTAGCATTAAACAGTGACAATTTTTTAATTATTTGATCTTAATGTCGAACACTAGTTATGTTTTAATGGCTCACGGGTTAGGTGTTAAATGTTCCTTCGTGGTGGAGATCCCACACCATCTCTGAAATGTTCTATTCCTGAGAATTTATCTTTTTTCTTTGAATTTTGGAAACAGAGGCTTTTTTTTGAACTAAGAAGTTTTGTGAAGGGTCTGAAGGAGCACTTTATGTACCTTTTGTTCCCAATATAAGGATTTAATACCTTTGGGACGGGCAGGGTTCCCACAGCTGGTGCTGCATTAAGTGCTGGCCTAACTTGGGTCATTCTCTTGAGGACTGCAATTGTTAATGAAAGGCCAATAGGGAGGATGGAATAAATTGCTCAAATGCAGTTTTTTAAGCTCTTTGAGTTGAAGCTGCAAATGGGCATAATCCAAGTAAGAAAAACCCATTGAAAATGGTGTCAGGTGGCTGAAAGGCTGTGATGTTGAGTGTTCCTCTTTTATGGAATTTTATCTGAACGGATGGAATGTGTAAATGATTTTTAACATAAATACAGTGCTAGTAAAACAAACTGTGAGAGAGATACTTCGTACTATCTATCCAACATCCTGTTTGTATTTGCTCTGATAAACAGGAAAGGTCATGTCTTAGTAACAGCCCTTTACGTCTTGGGTTTTAGGGAGCCTTTAAATACTTGATTTTTCATTAGTCAGTATGTTGCAAACAGCAGGGGTGAGTCTTTTCAGGTAGATAAACACTACATTAATTTTTATGGGTTATAAAATGAGCTTGCTGGTTATCTATGACCAGTTATTTGCTAAGCTAAGGACAGGCTAAATGTGGCTCCAAACCACCAGACATGTTCCACATGGTTTCACATGTTACAAACCAGCAATTTGTGCAGATGTTCACTCTGCCATCTTTCCTGAAAATAGAAATTGTTTGAATTATATAGAGATTCATCCTTGCTCATCCAGACTTGCAAGTCTGTGTGGCTCCTGAGGAGGAGGATCTTTTGTTCACATGAAAAGATGCGACATTTTTAGTAAGAATGACCTCAAGCCTTCAGCTGGTCACTTGCTGTAAAGCCAATATCAGGTGAAACCAGAACTACTCCCTTTACTTGTCCAGCACATAAAATACAGGGCACTGGCTTTGTCATGAGCAGGCTTGAGAAGTACTGTCTGTCAGCAGAGGGTTAGCTCTTTCTGCAAAAAAAAAATCTAGAAACTGTATATAAATTTGGTAAATTACAAATTAGAATGGGTGTTGTATTAGCCTGTCCAAGGGGTTGCAGTGCACTGGCTTCCCCCTATTGCACTTGGCTGCTGCATGTCCCCAGTACACAGATTACTTCAGTTAGGCTTATCTGTTGATGTTCTCTATGTAAAAATATAACCTGCATTTTTTTTTTTTTTTTCACTCTGTGTCTTTCATTTTAGAGCACAGAGTACACAGAGCTGGATGACAGCAACTTTGACTGGACCTGTCCGAACACCCAGATCCTCTTCCCAAATGACCCCATGTTTGCCCAAAGCATTCGTGAGCCTCTGAAGAATGTGGTGGATAAGAGCTGTCCCCGGGGCATTTCCAGAGCGTGAGATGGATACTTCCTCTCTTTGTTAGCACAGGACTGAGGGGAACAGGGTCTGCTCTGCTGGGAGGGAGAAACATGAGGTGTGCTGGAGCTGGCAGTCCTTTTGGGATGGATAGCCAAAGGGATGATTCCTGGTCACAGGAAAAATCACTTCGATTCTCTCTGCCATCCTCAGCAAGACTTAGTTTATTTCCAGCTGGAATTAGCAAGTCTTTCAAAGCAGAAGGAGCTGAATGAGCCACGTACCTCGGCTACAGCTCTCACTTGGAGTATTGCAGGAAGTGCGTCTCTCTGATTTGCAAAATTAATTTCTGCAGTCTCCTGAACAATTCTGAAAGTCTTCTCTGTAGTAAGGAAATTATGCTGCCACACATAACTGCTCCTGTTTTGAGGAATTTGAGGCAGTGTTAAGGCTGAGGAAGTTTGTCCTCCTGACCACCTCTTCTGTATTTGTATTTCATGGACAAAACTGAGTTGCAACTATATGGGGCAAACTGGGTTTGGTCAGTCTTGCAGTAATGCAGACTGTTTACAAACAAGAGAGAGCATAAGGCAGTTTTGTTATCAGTACTTGGGGGGGAGGTTTTGCACTATAAAATTATTGATAATACAGACAACTTTAAAAAAAGATAACTTGATTGAGAAGTTGCATTCCACTGAAGCTTGCACTCAGTGTACCAAGAGTTCCAGTTTTGTGATGGCAGGGATAACACTGGAGTTCTGTTTAAAGGATAATCTGGTTTTTAAAGCTTTGATCTCTGATATCTTTTGGCAGAGAAGAGAGTTTGGGAAGTGGACCAAAACCACCACTGAGAGCCAGAGATTTCATGGCCAGTAATCCTGAGCACTTGGAGATCCTGAAGAAGATGGGAGTCAGTTTGATCCATCTGAAAGATGGACGAGTACAATTAGTACAGCACGCAGTGCAAGTAAGACCTGGCAGGATTTTATTTTTGAGAGCTCTCAGCAAAGTCCTCCTAGCGATGATATTTGACACCTGGAGCTTCAGGAGGGACAGGCACCCTGTGGAAGGAGGCACATGAGCTGGATATGTAGCTATATTTAGCAGGCTGATGCTTGTTAATATTTTGCCTCAGCAACACTTTTAACTAATCTTCCACTAAATTAGGTGGAGGCTGCTCATGTTGAACTGATGTAGCCAACAGCATCTTAGCTGAAAACACTGCTTTTAGTGTGAGATACTTCCATTTCTTTATGAGGTCTATATATTTATATTTTTTCAGTCTCCTCGGTGGTGCAGCTGCTAAACCTTTTGTGAAATGATGAATGAGTGGAAGTGAGCATCCACCCTGTGTGTTAAAGGCTTTGTAGCAGTGGTCCAAGCAAACACAACTTCAGTTTCTTTTCCCCCAAGTCCCTCAAACATTTAAGATAAAATTGTTTATTGATTCTTTTCTCTGCAGGCAGCAAGTTCCCTGGATGCTGAGGATGGCTTACGGTTCATGCAGGAAATGATTGAACTCTCCAGCCAGCAGCAGAAAGAGCAGCAGCTCCCTCCTCGTGCTGTCCAGATTGTTTCCCATCCCTTCTTTGGCAGGGTGGTCTTGACTGCTGGGCCAGCACAGTTTGGGATGGACTTGTCCAAACACAAAGCAGGGGTGTGTGAGATGTGGGTGTGATCTGTTCCTTTCCCTGTTGCACAAGCCTCGATTTACAGTAGTGCTGCTGTTTGAGGGCATCCAGCTGATCATCCAGGTGATCAGTTCATTACAGTGGTTGAAATGACAGGCCCCAGTGGTGACAGTGACAGCAGTGACAGTTGTGGGGATGCGTGGCTTATCTGTCTGTGCTCTGTGCTCTGCTCCTGAGTCATCAGCCATGGTTTAGGATTTAAAACACATGCACAGCATGAGTTGGGAAGCAAGCTTACTGGGTCTGCAGTGCACAGCTAAGGAGATGGTGATTTAGGGGAAGTTTCCCTCTTGTGCCAGCCAGGAGCTGGCAGAAGCCTTTTTAGAATTAGAGTAAGTTGTTCTTATGAAAGCTTTTCTAGAAGGCTCTGTGTAGATGGAAGAGGGCAATACCACAGAGGCTGTGGTCCCTATGGGAAGCAGGAGGAAAACCAAGTTGCAGCCCCAAAGAGGAGTTCCAGACTAGCAGCTCACAGGAGAAAAATTTCCAGAGACAGCACTTCCCAGGTGTAGACAAACCACACTGATTCTGAGAATCAAGTTTTCAGTCAGTCACTCTGCTTGTAGAGCTCCAGTTTCAGGCACAGATTGTCTGCACTGACACAAGACGACACTAAATGCATTAGAGTGACTGAAGGAACAAACATACTTGGCAATCTTTCACAAGCATAACTGTAGTGCTCTAATTCTCTTTATTTTTGTTTTTTCCAAACAGACAAGAGGATTCGTTGCAACCATTAAGCCATATAATGGATGCTCAGAGATCACTAATCCTGAGGCAGTGAAAGAGAAAATTGCTTTGATGCAGAGAGGCCAGTGCATGTTTGCTGAAAAGGCACGAAACATTCAGAAAGCTGGAGCAATAGGAGGCATTGTCATTGGTAAATACAATTCCAAGTTCTTAATTTGTGTAAATGTAACCTGATTTTACAGATTTGAAGACACAGGAAAGCTGACAAGCTTTAAGCTGAGAAGCACAGCAATTGTGCTTTCAGAAGATGAAGAGATGTTTGGGGTTGTCTGGTTCTGTGCAGACACAGGTTGGGATGGGGGGTTGTCAGTTTTTGCAGATTAAAAGTTGTTACTTTAAGGATCGCAGGGTGCTGTCAGTACTAACTGGTGGGGAAGAATGGGGATACAAATGAGAAGTGTGGAGGAAAACACACCAGGTTGGGGTTTGCTCTGAAGTGACTGTGCAGGGGAGGCTGCTCCAAGTGCAGCTGACCTAATGGGAAGTTTGCCCTTCCTCTGGTGTGCTATGCCTAGATGACAACGAGGGCAGCAGCAGTGACACCGCCCCTCTCTTCCAAATGGCCGGGGATGGCAAGAACACAGATGACATCACCATTCCCATGCTCTTCCTCTTCAACAAGGAAGGGAACATCATCCTGGATGCCATCCGGGAGTATGAGGCTGTGGAGGTGCTTCTTTCTGATAAAGCAAAAGACAGAGGTAAGGTTAGAGGTGATTTATGTAAATCCAGCTCCCATCTGTGCCGTGGCACAATGGAAAATGGACAGGAATGGTTTGCACTGCTGCACAGAGGTGCCGTGGTTTTCTGTGTGACACTGGAATTTGTTTTTTATTTTAAAAGCCATTATCTGAGAGATATCATTATCCACTCCCCCCACGAGGTAACATCCAGAAATGCTGTTCCTAAGTTAAATGTCACTTTGGCTAATGAGAAAATCCAGCCTTTTGGATTGCTTTTGAACCCTTTTTGTCATCAGCTGATTTGAAGTGGCATCAGGAACAGTGTAAGTGTTTCCAGTGCCCTACATTGTGAACGCCTCTCCCTCACCAAGCTCCCCAGTAACATTCCTGAGACCCAGAAGGAGAGAGACAAGTGCTGGACCTGTTTTGCCTATCTAAGGAGAAGTGGTTATCATGAGAAATAAGGCTGCTGACCTCAGATGTTTCGTGCGTGTTCCTGTGTAATGCAAGAAAATTGCAAGCTAATACGTTCCCAGTTGAAATGTTTGAATGCGGCAGAAAATCCCAGATTTTCCTCTTGTAAGCCTCCCTCCCCTGTAGCACTGCTGTGTCCAAGCAGAGTAGGTAAGAACAAATATCTCTAGAAAATCAGCCTATTTGCAAAGGGGATATGCCAAAATCTCATCTTGTTTCTTCCTAACTTACAAGTCCCTCCTGTTTATAACTGTGCTTAAGTGCTCTGACAAAATGCTAAATACAAGGTAGCTCTGCCTTTGAGAGTTTGTAATCCGTATCTGCTTCTTCCCCCTCCTTGTGCTTCCGTTTGGAATCCCAGCAACAATCTTTAAAGGTAAAATGATTCCAAACTACATTATTGATAGCAGTAAGTATCCCATGTCAACAGTGGCATGTGCAGTTAAATTCCCTAGAAATTCTGAAATATCAGTGTCCTGCTTATAGCCCTAAACATCAAACCCAGAGAAATCTGCATGACTAAATTGGGCAGCTGTTGGGAGCTGAGCTGGGACGTGGGAGACGTGTGTTACTTGCTTTGAGTGGGGAGGCTCTGGCTTTGGCTCTCTCAAATGCACAGTTCAGTAAACTTAGGAAACTCTGTCCAACCCTGACTTGCTCAGATGTGGGATCCTGGTGGATCTGGGAGTGCTTTAAAATCCAGCATTAAAAGTTCAGTGCACGCAGTGGGTATTTGCTTAAGGCTGAAGGAGGGTAACTGGCACTGACCCGTAAGTCACTCCTGAAGTCTGAGGAACCAAAGTGGGCCTCACTGCATTGTTTGCCCTCATTAAAAATGTGTTTAAAAGTCTTCCCTCCTATCCCTCTGTAAAATATATTCCTTAGTACCATTAAATTTTCATATCACTGGAAAGTCTGCACTTCCTGAGAAGGCCAAGGGAAGTGACCTTGATTTTGGAATACATAATAAAATGCTGTATTCCTATGGTTGTTTTAATTTTTTTTTCTTTTTTCCTTCCCTCTCAAAGATTTGGAAATGGAGAATATGGACCAGAAATCATCTGAAAATGATTCACACAAACCAAATTCTGAGGAAGCTCCTTCAGAATCTCAGGATGCTGGAGCAGTCAGTGAGGAGCCCGACGGAGGAGGAGAGAGCTCTGCTGTTGGTGACCCTGATCCTTTGTCTCCTGCCAGCGCAGACAGTGCCAGTGTTTCCAGGGCAGATCAGGATCCCCACACCCCTGGACCTGCAGAGGCCGGTGCTCCAGAGCCAGCATGTACACCAGAGGACAGCCAGCCTCAGGAACAAAACACCCAGACACAGTCCAATTCCAAAGCTCACTGGGATAGCAAAGTCCAGCCTATGGAATCCATATTAGCAGACTGGAATGAAGATATAGAAGCATTTGAAATGATGGAAAAGGATGAGCTATGACTTGTAATAATAACTTATTTGTTAATAAACAAATGGAGACCTCTTTGGGTAGAAGTGAGGCCCTGATATCTGAGAAAACATATTCAGTACTGGGACGAGCATCCAGGTGTCACCTGGAAAACACCTTAGAATTCCAGCACATGCTCTTTGTATGTTTTAATTTTTCTTGTTTAAAAATGGGAACGTGCAATCAAAGCATTTGTGTGGCCCTGTGGCTGGTGCTGTGCCCCAGGTAGGGATGAGCCCAACTCGGGCCTCCCAGGCTCCAGGGGGACTCCTGGGGCTCTGGGAAGCAGAGTTGAGCAGAGTGGGGTGACAGACCACAGAATGGCTCTTGGTGGGGCACCCACCCCTCCCCAGCTGGAAGCCTTCCTTACAGCAGCAGGGGAATTGTTTCCAGGTGTTTGCACAGCTGGAAGCAGTCTGGTTTTGTCTGACATATCACAGTGCAGCTCATCGCTCCTTGCACCCCTTACCACGAGGAACCGCACGGGGACCTGGGAGTTACCCTCCTGCATTGCTTGCAGCTGGAGGAATCGTACAAACCAAAGGCAAGGTGTGAGCAGTTCCATCAGGGAGCCTGGGCCAGCCATGGGGCCACCAGGAAAAGGTGTGGGAAGGTCCTGCTGGAGGCTGAGGGGAAGCAGACAAGGCAGGTGTTGAGTCCCAGGTGTTTCCCTTGGCCTCCCAGGTGGAAAAACTCCAGTCTGCCCCAAGATACGAAACAGTCTCTGAAAGGACACAGCTCCATCAGCTGTAACAAAACCTTCTTTTTGTACAAGTTTGACTTCAACAGCTTGACTCCATTGTTCTTTTTATATGCAACTCGTGTATGTCGTGTTTCAGGCAGGGAGGCCAATGCCAGTGGGGAAGGGGCAACAGTTCTGCCTGTTGGGTCAATTGAATGTTCAGAGTCCAGGGGTGTTATTCCAGGCTCTGGAGTTTGTTACAGGTAAGTGTGAGTCCTAATTTGTTATCCCCATTCTATTTAAGTAAAAATGGGGAAGTTTAAACAACATAGAGGCATTTTGACTGTGTCCAAAGAAACTGCCAAAAACTAATTAACTTGATTTATATAAACTGCTTTTAGTGAATTGTGGTTCAAAAAATTGTTTTATATTAAAGACTAAATGAACACTGCCTATATGCTGCACCAGGCTAAAAATGAAGGCTTGTATTCATCATTGCAATGGAGTAAATAAACAGGAAGGCCCACTCTGGACTGCACCTTTGATTTAGCTGGTGAAATTACACGTGCTGAATATGCAACTGTTAATTAGCACAGCCATAATCTGTATTTATACTCTGTACAGTGAGCAGAGCAATCCCAGGCAATGTTGGATCCATGTACTCAGCCACACTTGCTTTCAAAAGTCTCAGAATGCACAGGCACCTTTTGAGAGCATGGCAGTCCATCCAGATATCATCCAGAACTTTAAATCACCAGGGTAGGAGAGAATTCGAGGAGGAAGTGAATAAGTGTCCTTTGAAAGAAACTAGTTTTTAAATGGAGTTGGCATTCCTTTGCACAAATAACTGTCTGGAGGTTTGGACTTGAAGCAGCTGGGGGGGGGTTCAGTTGGGAATGTTTTATTTATGGGTTTTGTTACATGAGTTTCTTCATAGAAGGCATTTGACCATGGGAGCCTGTAGTAAGTGTCCTTGGTTCCTTGGAGCCCTGGGAGCACCAGGACATGGCCAAGTGCAGGATCAAACCATCAGGTACAGATCAAATGTTTTCACTCAGAATTCCATTGATCTGTCAGTGCTCAGTGCCACAAAAGGAGCATCTTTGTTCCCATGCTCTTTGACATGGACATCATCTTCCTTCTTGGTAGCTATTTTGGTGGAAATAGAGTTATTTTTGTATCCTAGAGGCCTCTGGTCATTACTCTCTCAATATAGCAGCTAAAGGTTTTCTTTTTTTTACTTCCAGATTTAGGTGTAGATGTCAAACTTTATTAAAAGGTTAACTTTCCTTGCCATCACCAGTTCATTTTTAGTAACTGCTTTCTCCACACCTGTTAGTAGAGCAGCAGGCATTTCTTTTCAGGGATTTCCAGGGATCCCAGAACTCCAGACAGATTTAGGGCAGCATTTTGGTGGTGGCCTACCTCAGATAACTATTGCCTCCTTCCTTTTGGGGTGGTTTTTGTTTCATTTAGTTCAGCTTCACCTTTGAAACCATCACGAGAGCCATAAGTTTGTTTACAGAACTGAATCAGGCAAGGTTGACCTTTTGTGAAAGAGGATTAAATTTGGGGGAACAGTTTTATTCAGGTTATTTTCACTCTGTATTTCCTTATGAGGACATAGGCTTTAGTTTAACCTGTTCATATCATTCTGGAAAGAATTCAGTTTTCTGTTACTGTCACGTTAAAAAGCAAAAAGAATGTATTCATCAAAAAGAAAAACCCTTTTGGAAAGGGGAGAGAGTGTTCTTCCCACATGTCTGGAAGTCTGCTCCCTGCATATGGAATATTGCTCGTAGATCAATAATCAGGAATCACCCTTTGTGTATAGCATTGTACATTTCTTTGTATGGTATTGAACACTGAAGAATTCAGGAATCACAGCTGCAACTAGCACTTACTCCATGCCATGTAATTCAGCCAATTAATTTCTCATTTGATCTTAGAGGAATCTTCTTAATTGTTTACATTTATTGTTTCTTAATGAAGTCTGAGAATGAGCCCAGCTCTGGTTCTCCTCCTCCTGCCAGTGTCCCTGAGTAGCCACCAATGGGTGTGTGTTGAGACGTGAAAAACAGGACATCTTATGCAACAGGCATCAGTCAGAACATAGAAAACATACCATTCTGTGAATGAAAAATGTATGTTCANTTTTTTTTTTTTTTTAGCCAGACCAATTTACAGCCGTATATTTTCTTATGGAAGATGTCTAATAACAGGTGCTGTAACACTATTGTTGGGTTTTACTCTCTGGTGATAAGTGTACACAATATTTCTAAGGGCAACTATGTACTGTGATGTAAAAGTCTGGGCTAAAATGTACATAATCCGTGTACATAATTGTGTACTTGATTATAACTGCTGATTGTAAAGATTTAATAAAATGTAAATATTCTGGTCAAGCTGTGCTGAACTGATGCTCGTTCCTGCATTGCTGTTGGATGTCATTTTCAGCAAGGCAGTCACCAGTCCTTCATGGGCAGCCTTGGTGGAGGGGATGGAGCAGGTTCATGGCTGCCACCCTGGAGAAGCCTGGAATTTTCCCCTGGGAGGTTGGCTGAACCCAGAGGGATTGTAATAACCAAAACACCACCTTTTCAGTCTACAATTGAAACTGGACAGGCTCTCAGCAACCAGATCTAATTGGTCTATTTTAATCTCTCTTCTCTATGGGCATTATTTTATTTTAAAATCCAGAATCCAGACCCTCAAAAGTTCATTTTGACTGCTGCACCTGTTTTATTTAGAATTAAAAAAACGAGGTCTCACTTGGGCCTGATGAGGTGAGTCTTGGAGGGGCATATCCCTCATCCTTCCTCTGTTACAAGTTCTCCTTCACCACCTCCATGCTCCTTGCATGGATGGGTGCCTGAAGGACAAGGGAGGCATGGTGGCACCCCTCCTGCTAAAACTGTATTTATTAATTTATGCCAAAGGTTGTATGGAGGGCCTGTTACTCAATTGTCACATTTCCATTTTCCATGCAGGTCACCCGAAGGACTTGAGCTGCTCTGACCAAAATTCAGCCTCAGCTGCTGCTCGTCCCACCAGTCACATTGGCCCAAAGCTGCTGTGGCAGGAGTTCCATTTTCTCCCCAAGTGCTCCATGAAAAGGTAACGTTCATAAACATTTCCAGCTGGAATGGAGCCTGTAAAACACTGTTTACCTGGGAAAGTTCACCCAGGCTATTAATCCCCAGCAAGGGCAAATTCATCTTTCCTAATCCTTTCATGGAGAGTGCAGTGTGATGCCAGGGCACCAGGGCTGGGACCCCTGCAGAGGCATTTTAGTCAAAATTGTGCCACAAAGCCTGTGTGGTACTCATTGGTACCCACAGGTGTTTTTGGGGAGCAGTGGGGCCCACCCTGGGATGTCTCGGATGCCCCACTGGCTGCCACTCCAGGGCAGACCTGATGGCAGCAGTGCAGGGCAGAGAATGAGAAGCAATCCAGAAAACCAGATTCATCCTTAAAAAACCCAACCCAAACGTTTCTCTGCCCTTCACCCGGGGCTGCCATTGGTCGGGAACACCGGGCTGGGAAGGAGCTGGCAGGTTTTGGGCACAGGCCTTGGCCCAGGGGATGCTCAGTGGTTCAGGAAGGGACACAGAGCAGCAACGTGGGTGAGAAAAAGGTTGAGCTGAATTTGATGCATTTCAGGATTTCTGTACGGACCTCTTCTCCTGGCAGGCAGGTTGATGGTTTGAGATGTGCTTGAGGCTCCCCTCCGCAGCAAAAGCCATTTCCTCATCATCCTCTGGCACAGCGCTCCTCATGATTGAAGAAAATAAGCAAAGAAGGTTTAGAACGGCCTAAAGGGGGAAAAATCCAGGCAAAAGATGCACAGGTGAGGAAGAAAAGGATCTCTGCCCCGTGCCGGCTCTCTGGTGCTTTTATGTAACGGAGCACGTGGCTCCCCACGTTCCTTGTGGGGCTGGACACGGGTTGTCTGACTGCCAGGCTGGAGCATCTCCCTCAAATGATGTCAATCTTCACTGCACTGGCATTACAGCATCATAAAAAATTACAGAGCTGCTATTTTGGGTAGCAGCTCTCTCCGAGTCAGTGAATAAATGCAGCTCCATATGACTCACTCCAGGGGATTATTAATAGACACAAAAGCAGAATGCCAAAACCCCAGGAATATGCTCTGTTCCCACACGGAGCTTTCTAGCTTCTCGCAGCAACTGCTCTTGAGAACTTTTTGTCTCAAAATTTAATTTTTTTAGTATACATAGATATTAAAATAATTAAGTATATATATTTTCCGTTGAACTCACACCACGAAGGCTTTAGGGGGGATGTTCTGCAGGGATGAAGGGTGGTTGCTCCAGGGTACCAGGCTCCATCTGGGATGGCAGAGCAGCAGGGACAAGAAAGGGAGTCATTCCAAGAAGGAAGAATCACAGGCTTCTCCTTTTGCTGCCATGGGTGTCTGTGAGGCTGGTGTTGGAGCTGGCTTTTTTGAAGGAGGTTCACAGTCCCCCACGTGTTGATGATGGAGATGATGATCCTGAGGATGATGATGACTTTCCCATCTTTGGACTCAGATTGAGCGTTTCCCTGCCTGTCACGGGTAGATGTGTGCAGCTAAACTGAAAGAAAATAATACGATTTTTTTAAAAAGCAAAGACATGAATATCTTTGAGTTCTACAGCTTTCCTATCTTGCAGTCCCCTGAGCTGGGGCTTCTTTCTCTTTGCCACAACGGCACAGTAACAGTAATAGGAATTTCACTCAGTGCTTACCCAACTTTTTGGATGTCTGATCTCCGCAACAACAAAGCAAATAGGGTGCCCCTCCAAAGCCATCCCTGCATTTCCCGTCTCCTCTTCCCTGAATACCTACAGAGTTAAATTAAACAGAGAGAGATTTCAGCCTGAAAAACCAGAGTTGCCCAGCAGTACCAGGACCCAAAGCAGGGTCTTCCAGTGTTCAACTCTCCCAAAAACATCTTCCATAAAGCCGCATTGGCAGGAGTGCCATAAATCTGTGCTTTCTCAGTCAACACCCTAAAAATTGCCTGTACCACACAGTGACCTTGGCTGAGGTCAAAGCTTTTGATTTTCCAGAGTGCAAGTGCTGTTACTTCCCCCAGGGCTGGGGCTGCCCCAGACAGGTAAAAGCTTTTTTGGCACAGGGGCTGTTGGTCAGACTCCCCCACAAAGGACCTGAGTCCGCAAAAACAAAGCAAATGAGGTGCCTCTCCAAAGCCATCCCTGCATTTCCATGGAATCCCAGAAGGGTTGGGACTGGAAGGGACCTTAAAAATCATCTTGTTCCACCCTGCCTGCATGGGCAGGGACACCTTCCACTAGCCCAGGTTGCTCCAAGCCCTGTCCAGCCTGGCCTTGGACACTTCCAGGGTTCCAGGGTCAGCCACAGCCTCTCTGGGCACCCTGTGCCAGTGTTGCACCACCACAGTGGAACTGGAAGCCACCCTTTTTGCGCACAGCCCGTATGACATCTGCTTTTTGACAGACGCACATCAGCCAGCCTCTCCTATCCTGGAGGTCTGGCATGTCAGCCAGGCTGATCTGGAGTTGAGTCATTGCTAACTCCAGAATGGAAGTGACAGGAAATTACTGTTATACAGACCTGGTAAAACCGAAATAGCTGGGAACAGGTTATTTATCTCCAGGCCGATTCTTACGATGACGGCGATGTCTTCGGAGTTCCAACGCATCTCCCTGGTGCTTCGTGGACCCCTTCGCTCCTGTCTCACCATCCGGAGTTTAAATACGTGTTGTACTCTAGGGCTGGCCAGTCATCAGCCTGGGTGTGCTCACAGCAACGAAGAGGCACACTGCAAGAAATCCTGGGATGCTGCTGATCTCTCCCCTACAGCCGTGGCGGCACCAGGCACCATCCAGCTGCTGAGGTCAGAGCCCACCCGACTGCACACAGGGACGATGGGGTGAGGGCGTTCCTGGGATGAAGATTTCAGCTCTTGTTAAAGCACTGCTGCTCCTGCTGCGCACGAGGGCAGGGAGAGGTCAGTGAGTCAGCCTGGGAGCTGCGTGGCCCATCCGTGGCCACAAAGGGCTTGTGGCAGGGCAGGACACAGAGATGGCTCTGATGGATCCTGGCAGGGAGACCTAATTCATAAGAACCAAACCTCTGACTAAATGCAAAGGAAGAAATTAATGTTAATTGGAGGTGGAAGGGGCTGGGGGGGGGGCACAGGTGAAGTGGAACTTCTGGTAATTAAACAAGAGACACAACGTGGCCCAAGGCTGGGCCTGGGGTGGGCAGCAGCTCCCCAGTTCCCCTCCCAATGCTTGGGGCAGGCTCTGAGGAGGAAAACCAGCACCACTCAAAGGGCTCTGCACAAAGGAAAAAGCACTTCAAGGGAAGAAGGTTAATTGCAAAACCCCTTCACCATAATTTTCTCCAAGATCCCAGAATATGATGTGGAGTTTAGGAAATACTGCATCAGCCTCCTAAAGAGAACTTTGGGCCTCAAATCACTTCACTGGCACTTCTTTTGAGAGGAACCTTGAAATCCCATTTACAGCCAAGCACAGTGTAGCAGATAGGAGCAGTTTTCCTCCTCTTCCCACACTCCTCTTTTCCACAGCGCTGAATGTATTTGAGCCGAGCAAAACAACGGGGAGGTAGGGCTCCAAGGACAGACGCATTTTCAGCCAGAGTAATCTGCTTATATCATTACAGACCCTCAGCTGCCACATATATTTAGACTTCTAACAAAATCTGCCAGGATTTTGAAATGGTGGAAGAACTACAGCAGGTTCCAAACACCCTGCCCACCCTGGTGCCTCCCAGCCAGCAGCACGACAGCCGGCCCTGGTTGTCACAAATATTGCCATCTACAGGTTCAGCAGGGAGGCCGTAATTCATCCCGAAGTCTGAAGCACCTGCTGCTGGTTAGAATACGAGCACAGGTAAGATGGGAATTGCTTTTCCTCTCTCACAAAACGTCCACCGAAGAGCAAGTCTCTGGTGCCATCGGCAGCAGCAAGGGAAATATGAAATAATAGAATTATTAAAACTAAGAGGTGGCTGAAAGAAAGACCACAACGTGTCTTAACACAGTGATTGTGTGGGGACATTTACACACCAGATGTTCAGCACCTGGACAAGGAAATGTTTCAGAAGAACAGACCCAACCCCAGCCCTCCTGCACTGCTGTGAAAGCTTTCCAAAGCACTTTGCAGAGAAGGGTTTGCGGGATCAAGCCCCAGGACTCTTTATTAATTAAAGTGTTTTAAATAATTGAAATGCGCAGTCTCTCGGCTCTCCCAAGCGTAGTTACCTGCTCGAGAGCTGGCATAAATTATGGAAAAAAATCTTATCCAGGGGGAGAGAGACATCACCTTGCAGAATTCATCACAAACCCAACGGCTCCGTAGCACTGAGAGATGCCACAGCCCCAGGAAGGGCGACGTGATGGGAGGGAGGCAGAGAAACTTTGTCTCCAGGGAGGTCAGGATACTTGGGAGGGGCCACCTGGCCAATGCAGCTGCTCAAATGAGTGAGGATTGAGGGAAATTGGAGCTGGCTGGTGGTTTCTAACCATTAATAGGATAGAGCTGAACATCCCACAGAGGACCCTCACACTGAGCTTTTGTAAGGGGAAGCTGTTGAAGCTCTGGAGTTGTCTGAATCCTGGAATCCTGGTTGCAGTGGAGCAACCACTGGGCTCAGACTGAGACTGCCAAGGGACCAGGGACCTGTGGAGCCCAGAAATAGCTTCTGCCTTCAGCAACGAGGTTGATTTGCAGCCTCACAGCTGCTGCTGGAAAGCTGCTCCCACTGGATGGGCTCACACCCAGCCCTGCAGGAATACAAGCAACTCCCCACTGCCACACCCCTGCCCAAAAGCCAAAGGTAAATCCAGTGCAGGGATGGCAGCAGGAGGGAGCTGGGGGTTTCTGCACATATTCCAGGTACAGCACAGCAGTGATGGGGAATGAAATCTTCTGATGTGGATTGTCCAGCCCCAATCAGAGCAAACACTGAGGGAAACCTCTTTAGCCAAGAAATTCAGCAATAACTTAGAGATTTGCAGAGGTCACAGGTGATCTTTGAGGGACTTAGATTCTTTAAAGGGATCTGATTTTCAGAAAGCCCAGTGAAAAAATGGCCAATATCTGGGCTGAGTGCCCCACTCAAGTGTCAGCCACATCCTAAGAGCTGCTGTTAATGCAACCTCAGTCTGGTCCACACCCATCCCACAAATGAAATCAACACAAGGACAGCAAACTACACCTGACAAAGCTTCTCCACAGGATGCAGTGCAAACCCTGCCCTCATATGGCATCAAAGCTGGAAGAAATATCAGCAGAGGTAACAATCTTCTTTGAAATAATAAATACAAAAGGTGTATTTTTTTCCTTTTTTTTTTTTTAACTCATGACAGCATTTGTTAAAAATATTACATCTGCTTTTGAGAAGGTAATATCCTCTCCATTTAATATGGAAAAATAAACTCTACAGGACACCCAGCAGAAACCCCCCAGTTGGCACAGAGCTGCTTTAAGAGATCAGATCCACAGGACACATCAAGGCGGAGGAGAGGTTTGGTCTTCCTTGTCCCCAGACTCTTAAAACATCGTGTTGTAGGAATGGTAAAAGACAAGAATACATAAAAACAGTAAAATGTTTATTTTCTTAGAAAAAAAGAGATTCAAAATGATTGTGATCACACTCCCATTCGTGCTCAGCAAAGCCAATACTGCAAGCTTAGTCCTTGATTAAGATACCTGTTAAACGAAACCTTTTTCCTCTTAAAATACAAATTCCTGCTCCTGTATCACTTCCAGTATTTCAGTGATAACATGCTTTTAATGGATAATAGTTTCTCAGCTTCTTCTCAGCTGAGAAACAAGGCCTGCCATGGCAAAGACATCCCATCTCCAAAGCTTGGAATCACCAGCACTAACAAGCACTCCGGCCCCGACGCGGACGGACACGCAGCTTAGGGGTGTTTCTTAGATGCTTGGATGTTCACTTATGGAAGCTTGGTATAACACTACCTCATCTGATAGAAAACAGGCCAGAAGCCTCAAGAAAATCAACAACGTCTTTTGGATTAACTTTTAAGGATTTGCTGCGTATCTGGACACAGAAAAAAGTGAGAAGTTGCAACAAGTTTTAACTAGCAGCAACAAAAACAGTTCCTTACGAGTTCTTAGCAATATTCCTCATGTGTTCATTAGGAAACACTGTAACTGAATGGAGCATATAATGTGGAAATGGTCGTCTTCTGTTATGGAGTGCTGTTCGCTCGAGCAGACGTCCCGAAGGTTGTATCCAGAAGGCTGGGTTGGATCTATTTACACTGGAGGTGCTCCTGGGGCGAGCGCAGAGCTGGCACTATGTGACATCCTCCTCCTCTGAACAGTAGTCACGACCCTGCAGGGACAAAGGCCAGGCAGTTGGTACATGGAGACAGCACAGAGGAATAAATCCAGGGAACACTTACTGAGAGCAGTTCTCTAACCCTGGGGGGTTTGAGTTCGGAGCTGGGTAGAAACCTTAGACACAGGGAATTTGCAGGAAACCAGGATAGGTGACGCTTCCCTTTCTGTCACTACTAATCTCGTAAATGTCCCCCATATACTGAATTCCAGGGGAGGTCCAACAAACTGATTTACAAACCTGCTTTTATGTAAAGATCCACCTTGATGGACACAGCCCCGAGATTTGTCATGAAAGGATAATCTCCAAGGCAAAAGCAACAAAGCACGTAATCCTATGAGCAACACAAGGCAGCTGCTGTGAACAAGAATCCTTCATCTGATAACCCCAGCAAGAGTTTAACCCCAGCAAGAGTTTAACCCCAGAGCAAAAGATACCATTTGTATTGAAATTACGCTTGTACCACAGGGGATTCAGCCTAAGCTTCACAAAACATGGATTTCTTATCAGATCAGTCATGTTATACCTTCTATCCCATCCCAAACACAGGTGTGGAGCAGCATCTCTCCGAGTACTCCCCTTGGGATGGTCTGGAGAAGGCACATCCCGTCCCTCCCTACCCGTTCTCGCAGAGCAGCAAGAAAGGACCCGCTGGGAGCCACTGTCCTTGTTCCCTGCACAGAACCAGCTGGAGCTCAGCTGTTGGGTGCAAGGCACCCAGGGTATCTTGCATCAAAAAAGTGTCTCAAATGCAGGACCCAAAATCTCAACCTCCGGACTTTTTCCCATTGTTCCCGGGTGCTGGGTGTATCACCTGAGCACCTGGAGAAGGAGAGCAGGGAAGACAAAAGTTAAAAAAAAGGGAGAGACGTTATTTTAACAGCCATCAGTTTACTTGGGACACACAGCTGGGCTGCACACCAGGAACAAAGGCTCCAAGATGTCTCTGCAGTGAAAATACCAGTGCTTGATGGTGGGACTGCAGAGCTGGCTTTGCTGGAGTCCACACCCAGGAATGTGCAGTGCTCTGACAACTCCCTGCAGCCCAGCACTGAGAGCAGAAGGGTTTTCTAAGTACATTAAAATAACCCCCAAGAGACTCATCAGCCCAAATTCCAACCCAGCAATCACTGACCCAGAAAGAAAGGGAAAAAAAATACATTTTTTGAACTAAAAGCTGTGACTCAAAAAGAAGGAACACTGAAAATTCTTTGCAGTGAAGCACTAATCTGTTGGTTTTCTCCAAGCCAGAGACCACATTTGGACAAATCCAGGAGACTGAGCTGGTGGTGACGAAGGCTTTGTCCAAAATGCTTCAGAGCTGTGAAAGGCAGCAGCAGTGACTGAGGGCTGAGCTCAGGGCATTTCCAGGACATCCATTTACCTGCTCAAGAGGGAGCCCCATGGCCCAGCACTCCCCACTGGTGGCCATCACTGCTATTAAAGCCTCAAGCAGATCCAAATCTGACAGAATAAAAGCCATCCTGCACTTTTTCCCTCCTACTCCTCCTGCTTCTGGGTTTGCTCCGTGGCTGCCAAGTGCATCAGTTCTCAAATGGATGCCAAGGAACTGCTTCAAACCAACATGCTGAGCACATCCTGGCCATGGCACAGACACACCACCTCCCACCAAGGCCTGAAGGCCACCGGGAGCTGGGCTGATCCTTCCAGACACGTCACCTCCATCTGCACACTGCTGGGGATGGGGACACATCCGTGTCCTTTGCGTGACCCGACCAGCTCAGATGACGCCCAAGCTGCGGTGAATCCTGATGGTACTCGACAGAGCTTTGGTCTGAAAGTTACTCCTCAAATGCATTTTTGTCAGTAATAACAAGGCCAGCATTGCTCAGGAAGATCAGAGAAGGAATAAAGTGCCCTGTGTTCACAGCCTTCCCCGCTGCACCAGAAATCCAAGACAGGAGTTGTGTCCTTGGTGCTCCTTGGGCAGAGAGGCAGGGGAGGGCTGCCACTCCCGGCTGGCAGAGGAAAGGCAGCTTTGGCCCCAGTCCAGAAAAGTACTTTAAAATCTCCACTTTTGACCCGTTGGTTGTTTCAGAGGGTGTCTGACAGATGCTGGAGGAGATGATCACTGAGAGGCTGCTGTGCTTGAGATGGGCAGTTATCCTGGTGGGCCTGGGAAAACCTCCTGGGAAATGGTCAGCTAAGAGCCTGCAGAAACCCCACTGCTCTAGTGGAAGTGTCCCTGCTCGCTGCAGGGGTTGGACCAGGTGGCCTTTAAAGGTCCCTTCCAACCCAAACCACTCTCTGATTCTATGATTCCGTGATTGCCAGTCAAATCCTGTCCAGGGGAGCAGGCTCCTGCATCCAGAGGAGCCGGAGCCACAGAGCAGGTGGCTACTAATAGGAATGTATGGGCCACCTATGGACTAAGTAAGTTGTGGGTTCAATCCCTGCATGGGCCATTCACTTAAGAGTTGGACTCAAGGATTCTTGTGGGTCCCTTCCAATTCTGTGATTTCGGAGAAGTTTTAATGATTGAAAGTGTAAATGAACTATGTTGAGGAAGACGAAAACTGTAATTAATACATGCCTCCAAGTCCAGCTAATTCCTGAGGAATCCTGTTGCAGAATCCCATCTCCCACCTCTGCAGTTTCAAAATCCAACTGTCAGCTTTTGTAGACGTCCACAGAACACCCTGAGTGTTTCTCAACGAGTGTGTGAATTTAGCTAAATTAAAAAGCAGCATGATGTTCTTTTCCTGCTGTCTGCACCCAAACCAGAAGGGCTCATCCCCCATCTCTCCCCTCGCTGCACCTCCAAAGTGCTCCCCTCCTGATGCCCCTCCAGGGGATGCATCACTGCTCATGATGTCCTTTTAGGGAATAAAAAGAGAGGGAAAAAAACCGCAGGAAAAAGGCCTTTTCCCCATTGTGTGGGTGACAGGCCAATAAACAACACTGCCCGGCTCAATGGCCCCTTGTGCCGGAGGACTGGGCCAGGCAGGGGAGGGACAGGAGGGACAGGAGGACGAGGACGGAGGGGAAAGCAGGGGAGGGAGAGAAGGAAGGGCAGGGAGAGATGGGAGGGGAGGAAGAGGAGGCAGGGGAGGCAGGGGAGGCAGAGGGCCAGGAGCCGCAGCAAGCAGCCCTTTCTGCTGCGGGCTGCCGGGGCTGGGGACACAGTGGCCCCTTTGAGGGGCCCGGCTGGGAACCCTTTTCATCCGGCTGGTTTTGTTTACAGCGCTCGCAGAAAGGACGGGAAGAAAATGCCGGGAGGCGGCACTAAATCATTGTATACCGTGCTAATTTTTGTCCGTTTCTCATTTTGTTTGGGGAAAAAAATCAATGGAGTCATTAAGAGCAATCCACTCTGCTAATGAGTTGCAGCCTAATCGCGGTGCCCTCGCATACGCTGGGTTGGCATCCCGTTCCCAAGGGCACTCCCTCCATCCCATACAAGGAGCTGCTTTGTGTCCACTCCCCGCTTCCGTGCCCAGCGTCACTAACGAGGGATGCAGGGAGTTGCTGCCAGGCATCTTTCCCATGGGCTGGGTATTCTCCCACCAGCTCCCGGGGGCCAGGTGAGTGGACTGGTGGGGAAATCCCTGCACACCCACCCCGACACAGCGCTGGTGATCAAGACTGTGATGGATAGAGGTCAATAATTCGTGAGATAATAACTGTGTGTGTAATATTAAATGATAAACTGTGCTATGCAATTATATATTGTACTTGAAATAAAAAATCCGAAGGAGCAAGATCAGTCCCTGGAATGCGGACAGCGGAGATGGGTCTTATCAAGAGACACACAAAAGGACAAACTCCTGCCAGGAGAAACAGTTTCCAGAGAGAACCGCCCTGAGCTAATCACCAGCTGTCTACAAGAGGGACACACCTGGCACTACGAGATACGAGAGAAAAGATCTGCTAAGGACATCAAGAAAGAATGAAACTCAAAATTCCTGGCAAATCGACCTCTGATTGCTCCAGGATTTTTGCCTCATTTACACTGAAACTGAGGACTATACAATTCATAAAACTCAGATTCCTGACCAATCGACCTCTGATTACATCAGGACTCTGTTTTGTGTGTTCCTAGACTAGGGACTATGCAACTCAGGAAATTCTAATCAGAGGTTTTGATTACCCCGAGATCTGTCTTTGTCCACCCTTGGACAGGGGCGATACCACCTTTGAATGTGAAAGCTTCCAAATAGAAACGGCCAGGATGCTGCCTCGGGCTACTTTTACGGTATAAAAAGGGTAGCTCTGAGACCCTGAGCTGGGTGGCTGGGTTGGATCATTGCTACCGAGCGTGACCTTCCGCACACCCAGTACTGGTCCCGGGGCCAGTCCTGCTCGTTTCCCTGTGTTTGTGGCTGCCGTGATTGTACTTTCGGTCGCGGTTTTTAAATTGTTAATTTTTCAATAATTTTTTTTATTCATATTAATCATAATTGGCTTATCGAATTATTACCTATAACAAGACCAAGTGATCTGCTGGCCCACTGTGACATCCCCCATGGGGTACCCACCAACCCCGTCAGAGCTCACAGCAACACATCTTCACATTTTTAAATCTCATTTTTGTCCATGAGCATGTTTGCACTGTGATGATTTTTTACAAACCACTGTAGCCATGTAGGAG
Source organism: Oriolus oriolus (assembly GCA_013400235.1). Taxonomy (NCBI): domain Eukaryota; kingdom Metazoa; phylum Chordata; class Aves; order Passeriformes; family Corvidae; genus Oriolus; species Oriolus oriolus. The sequence goes on along the minus strand of VXBT01010233.1, from coordinate 136,969 downwards.
AGAGTTTATGATGATGGGACTTGTGATGGTGTTCCTCTGGTACAGCTGCCCAAGATTGTTTTGCCATGGTCTCTTTCGAACCACAAAGCCAGAGGTGCTTCTCTTGTGGGGTTACAATCCCCAAATATAATCCCAGGAATTCCTTGTCAGTTGTTCCATCAGCCCTCAGCCTTTTTCCTACAGAGAGACAGTTGCCTATATGCTCTGCTACAGCCCCCAGTAGTAACATACACTTCAAGGAGATAATTCCTCCAGATTATTGTACCGCTCCATGGAGGATTCAGAGACAGCAGTTGTTTTTCCAACCATTTTCCAGGACAGCCATCATCAAGATGTTTGGGCTAGCAAGCACTAAATGGGTAAATTTTCCGCAGTCAACGCTTCATATGCTATAGCTTTTAATTTTTATTTCTATTTATTTCATGCAAGTGCTGGTGGGACAGGGCCCCTTCAAGGCAATGTGCCCAGGATCAACTCTGCTCTGAGCCACCCTGTGCAACTCACAGAATCCCAGAGTGGTTTGGGTGGGAAGGGACCTCAAAGCCCATCCAGTGCCACCCCTGCCATGGGCAGAGACACCTTCCACTGTCCCAGGCTGCTCCAAGCCCCATCCAGCCTGGCCTTGGACATTGCCAGGGATCCAGGGGCAGCCACAGCTTCTCTGGGCACCCTGTGCCAGGGCCTCCCCACCCTCACAGTCATGAATTTCTTCTGAGTATCTCATCCAACTCTGCCCTGTGGCAGGGGGAGGCCATTCCCACTTGTCAAATGGTACTCCAGGCTCTTGTCCCAAGTTCTTCTCCAGCAATAGGTCTATGTCCTTCCTGTGCTGGGATTTCTTTTCAGGGAGTAACGTGGAATTTGCATGGAACCCTGTGGAATCAGGGTCCAAATAAATTTGAGATGTAGAAAGAAGAAAAAAAAAGCCAAAGGTTGGAGAAACTTCAGGAGAGACATGTTAATTCTTCATTATATGTTTCACAGCAAATCTTTTTGAGTCCAAATGCAACATTTGACTAAATTAGTCCTTGATCTATTAGATTGGAGAGAACCCAGGTCATTAATTTACTTGCCTGAATACCAACACAAATGGCCGGGTACCAGGACATGTTTCTATCTTCTTAATCAGAGCTGATAGTTCAAAACAAGATTTATCCCACCATGGGAGTGCAGTGACCGTCTCAATCCTGGCTGCAGCCAGTGGAGCCCATTTCTCCTCTGCTGGGCACAGCAGATCTCAGATTTACCCAGCAGCTGCAGCGTTTCCTTTAGGAAGACTGTTCAGTCACTCTCTGCTTCCTTCTCTGGTTTCCAAAGCTATATTTCTGTGTATTTCTGCCTTCATCTCTCAGGTCAAGCAAATCACTTGTACTCCTGACCCACATCTTTCTAATTCACTCCAGGGAACGCTCTCCTCGAGCTTAATTGCTGCTATTACCTGTTGCTCGTCCTCCACTGGAATATATTTCTGTGATTTCAGGCTAATTTTCAATAAATGATGACAAGGCTGACAGCAGATGAGCTGCCTCCTTCCCACTGCCTGTCTCTGCTCCATTTCCCCCTGAACTCTGGAACACACGAGGTTTTTGCCTCCAAAAGCAAAGCCCGTGACTCCACTCACAATAACCTCAGCGGGTGGGAAGCCCTGAGAGGACTCACTGCAGCCACTGGCAGATGTTGGGAACATTTCTGAGCCTGTTCTGCCACCGCTCAGGGCCTCGTGCTGCTCACAGGTCCTTGGTCTTCCCCTTTGCTCTCTCTCCATGGTCTGCCACAGGTCAGAAAGTGTTTGGACAACACTTTTAGGCACGCGGTGGGATTCTTGGGGTAGTCCTGTGAGTTGGAGTCCATGGTCCTTGTGGGGTCTCTGTCAGCTCAGGATATTCTGTATTGCAAGTAACTACAGCTTCTTGTGCTGTCGACTGCTCAGCTCTCTCCAGCTGCTCCCAGTCTCCCATCTAACCTGTAACTCTGGCTTCTCATCAGGTCTGGGAGTATTTTTACCTCTGGTGTTTCTGAAAGGACTGGGCTGACTCTACCAGAACCAATATCTAAGCCTATGTTCGAGGCTGACTTTCACATTCTCACTCAGTCCTACCCCAGCCCTCATCCCAGTGTTTCTTCCTTCCAGCAAACCCTATGAATGGCATTACCACCATCACAGGCAGCTCTGTACACGCCAGTTCAGCTCCAGCTCTCAGAGCAGGGACAGACTCACTCAGAGACAGAGCAGATGTCCCCCTCCAAACGACTCACAGTGTTTTGACACTGAATTTTGGTAGACAGAAGCTCCATGCTTTGTGACATTCTGTTTTTTACCTTTGGGTGACATTTGCAGGAGGCAGTGGAGCTTTGCAGGACTGGACTTTAGCCAGGAACATGCTGCTGGGGGGCAGGACCTCCAGAGAAACTCTCCAGACTGTTTCAGTAAGGCTTTTTTTTGATCTCCAGGACTCGTAAATACTTCCTGTTTGCAGCTGACGAAACACCAGCCCGTGTTCTTTCCATTTCCCACTTTGGCTGCAGGAGTTTCATTTCAGCTGTCCGTGTGATGGCTGTGCCAGGTCCCAGCACCCATGCAATGCTCCTGCCTCAGGCTCACATGTCAGAGCTGTTGTCACTCACCTGGATTTGGTGACCCGGCACCGCTCGGGATCTCAGTGGAGCTGAGGGTGTTTTGCTCCTGACTGGGGTTTCTGTTGGCTCCATCCCCAACCCAACAGCCGTGGTTACCACGGGAGCACCACCACGTCTGGGACCTCACCAGCCACACCCAGCACCCCCCACACCCCCACAGACGTTTTCAGCTGCCACTGCTGAGCTGCCCACTGACACAATTCCTCTGAATGTTCGACTGCTGCCCTCCATCTCCCTGGAGAAGGGACTGAAAATGCTATTTAGGGATCAGACAAAACCCCTCCTATTTTCCAATCTTTTTGGCATTTGTGGCAACACCTAGAAAAAAAAATGTGTTGTGGGCAAAGATGAATTAAAAAGCCCAAAACTTCTCTTATGAAGACTATTTCCTCAGGCACAGGAGGTCCCCAGGGAACACAAATCCCACATTCAGCTGCATGTTAACTCCTGCCAATCCCATCAGCTGTCAGCAGCTTGGTCTCTTTGACAGATAAACTGTGGATTTCCTCTAAACAGACAATCTCCTGATCCCGATAAATTATCCCCAAGATAAATTAGCCCTGGAGATCACCTGGGAGCATCTCAAAGCTGATCCACAAAGCTCCAAACAGAGGAGACAGGGTCAGCTGCACCTCAGCGTGGCAGCTGGGGAATGAGGGGTGTTAGCGCCCTGCCACAAACCTTGGGAACAAAAATTAACCAAAATTCATAATTAGATACAGCCTGATGGCATTGTCTGCTCTGTAGATAAGATACATTTTTGGAAAATCACTTTCACTGGAGATTCTGTGCTCAACGTCATGGAAGGTGATGATGTCCAGAAAAAGCATCTGAATATTCATAGGGTGAATTTATTCATTTATTCAAAGGAGATCTAGCTGTGTTACGGGTATTTAAAAATTCTACTTTTAAATGCATTAGGTTACATAAAATCCTACCCCTGTGAAATACTGGGTACAGAAATATTCTTCTCAGGAATCTATGAACTCCTCCTCACTTTTACTCTTCCCCTTTATGTCTCTTTTTGCTTTCATAATTTTTTTTTTTTTTTAAGAGGAAAGTAACAAATGCGTTGCTTGGGACAAATAAGAGATGCACCCACTGCAGCACTCTGACTCCTAAGACCAGGAGTGCTGGCAAAAATGGCAGAAATTCTGAGTCATGCAAGTAAAAATTTCCCTTCTACTCTGCAACCCAACGTGACAACTTAATAGAATAGAACAGAACAGAACAGAACAGAACAGAACAGAAGAATAGACTACAACAGCATAGAATAGGAGTATTTTAGTTGGAGGGGACCTACAATGATCAACTGTCTGAGCACTTCAGGGCTGACCAGAAATTACAGCATGTTGTTAAGGGCATTGTCCAAATGTCTCCTGAACACTGACAGGCCTGGGGCATCCACAAGCTCTCTGGGAAGCCTGTTCCAGTGTCTGACTTCCCTCTCCATAAAGGAGATGTTTCCTCATATTCAGTCTGAAATTGGGAGTATAAATTAGTGTACTACAACTGAGAAAGCCAATATTTAATATGAAATATTAAACAAGATGCACAGCTCCAAAATAGGCAGTGTAAAGAGTAAATTGGTGTGTGAATATCAGCCCCCCAGCTCCCTCAGGCACTCCTGGTATGAGCTGTGCTCCAGCCCCTTCACTGCTGTCCCCCAAAGAAGCCAAGGATGTCATTTAAAAGGTTTCTGAAACACACAAAAGCTGCTCTCAGGACAGCCGAGATATGCAAAGAATTTTTCACCCTCTTCTTCAAAACCATTCTTGGTTTGCTTCTCCAGCACCATTATTTCACTGGCACAGCCCTGGAGCAGAGTTACCCACACTTACAGCCACACCATCCCTTGGAACCAGCGCCTATTTTGAGGAGATTCAGCAAGAAATTCCCAGGATATCCCAGCTACTACTGGCATTAAGGTTCCAGTTGTCTCCCACAGAGATGAGATGAAAGATCAAATCAGCAATGACACAAAAATCCCACTTTGCTCTTCACCTTTATCCAGCACGTATATCCTGAACATCTGAGTTAACGTGCCACTAATCCCAGACTGGTGACATTCCCTCAAAACAAAGGATTCTCTCAGTACCTCCTGTGAACTCTTTGCCTTCCTGGTCTGCTTTGCACTTGAACTATCTAACCAAGGAGCAGGAGGGGAGATCTTGGGCCAGACCCCTCCTAACCACAGAGAGCTGCAGCAGGCAGGTCACTGTCCTCCCCGTGGAGCTGGGAAAGCTGTGTCCACCCCCGAGGGAGAATGGATGTTCACACGACTGTGTCTTACCTTTTCAATTTTTTCATCAAGCATTCTGAAGAATTCTTGTTGGCTTTCGGAGATGTGCATGCTGGAAAGCAAAGGAACAGTATCAGTACCAAGAGGATTTCTTCCATTATGAAACAGCCCAGGGTTGTTGAGGGGCCCAGCTGTCAGCTTCCACCACTGTGAAAAATAAATCACTTTATGCTTTCATCTACAATTTTTGATCTTTTTCCCCTCTATTTTTGGTTTAGCCCACAAAAAATTACTGCATTTAGTTCTGTGTACATGCATAACACTCGGGGTGGCAACTGGGACCCACATGCATCCAGAGGAGACTGTTCCCTTTTCCAGGCTGCCTGCAGGAAGTTAATAGCCCAGTACCTCTCCCTGGGCCAGTGAGAGTCCCCTCTCTGTCAGGACAGGATGTTTTCCAGGACTGCCAACCTCACCACCACAGAATGAGACACCCACAGCGTGAGGTTAAAGGCGGTGTCCTCTTGTCCTGCCACTTGCTACGGGGGAGAAGAGACTGACAGCTGCTACAACCTCCTGTCAGGGAGTTGTGCAGAGCCAGAAGGTCCCCTCTGAGCCTCCTTTTCTCCAGGCTGAGCCCCCCCAGCTCCCTCAGCCGCTCCTGGTGCTCCAGACCCTTCACTTCAACTAACTCTGCAGCACCAAGAGGCTCGGTGATATGACTTTGCATTAGTAAAGAGAGCTGGAAAATACTCTTTTTCCATCGTCTGTGAAACACCAATGGTCACACAAGACCACAGGTCCTTCCCCACGGGGAACGTGCAAGCTGAAAACACAGAAGGGACGAGGACACAAGGGTGAGGATGGGTGGCAGGTGGTGTTTGGGGTGTCATGTTAGCCGATGTTCCTGCACGAGTAACACCCCTCTGGGAAGGTCAGGCTGGAGCATCCTCTGGACCCGCAGCAGGGAGCAGCACCTGGGCTCACAGGGGGCTGGGGAAATGTGCCAGGGACTCCACGTGCAACACAAAAAGATGCAAAAAAAGGGAGGATGGGGACTGGTGCCAGCGGCAACAGTGATGCCAAACGGTCAGAAGGACACATAGCTGTTGGAGATTTTCCCCAGCACAGAAAGCTGGCTCAGCTTGCTGGATTCCCACCCATCCCCTCTTCTTCAGAGTGATCCTTTCAGCTGTGATGAGTTAATGCTCTCCCTAAGTGCCCAACAACGGGCTGCACTTCCCCACAAAGCTCAGCATTGAGCCCTCCCTGCTATCGGCTGAACATATACAAAGATTTGTTTATGTGGGACATAAATGAAGCTCAGTTCACAAGAGAAGGGCTCGGAAATGGCATTAAAACCTAAAGCTGGGGATTCAGGAGCAGGAACAATTCACCTTTCAGTGGTTGAGGGAGTTCTTATCCCCAGCTGTCTGCCCGTTCCTCAGGTTCCCACCTCCACCTCAGGTGGGGAAGAGATGCTTATTTGGGACAGCTGACCCCATCACCTGCATATTCAGGTGCCTTGGAGAGGGATTTTAGGGCAGTGCAGCCCTTTCTGGGTAGGTAAGTGCTTGAAAAATAGTCTTGCCTTTGCAACATCATAAATCCAGTTTCTAATAAAATGAGATTATACTGTAGTGACTCACTCCAACCATAATTTGTAAGAAAACTAAAAGAAGGCAGGGAAAAAAAGAGTATTGTGTACTCATATCCCTGAAAGTTCCCACAGGATAATCCTACAGATCTGGTCTAGTGGAAGGTGTTGGGTTAGCTGATGGCAGGGGGGTTGGATTAGCTGATTTTTCACGTGCCCATCCAAACCATTCTGGGAGTCTGTGATTCAGCAGGGTAAAACTGGTCTGAAGTAACCACTTCCACTTCATGCTTCAGGCTGCTGTCACTCCCTGAGTTATGAACTTGTCCCAGGGTACTTGGTGGGTGTGTTTGATCATTCAAGGTGTCAGTGGGGTGAGTTTGGTGATGAACAGACAGAGCAAGTGCCTGTGAGGTCAGGGCAGGGTGCAGGGGGAAGCCCTGAAGGTGTGGCACGTACCAGGACTGGGTGTAAAGAGGAAGGACCAACCCCTCTCCCTCAGCCAAAGACCCCCATAAAGCTACTGCTGGCTCCCTACATCCTCTGGTTCTAGAGTCCAGGGCTCTGGATGGAAAAATCTAAATCCTCCTGCAGGGGGAAGAGCCCTCACAATCTTACTTTTCAGCTGACATCAAAATATTGTAAAAGAACTTATGATCTGGTACTTAGTCCAGGTTTTGTTTAGAAGTAACATCCATTGTACCAGAACGGTATTCCAAGATGTATGTAATGTTTTATCTACTCATTTCTGCTCTTCCAGCTGAGTAGCCCTTTTCCACCCAATGCCACCCCGCCCTGCAGTCAGAATTGTCGTGGTTTTTAGAAAATCAGCCTTGAAAAAAAAAAATAGTACATGATAACAGCTATTTGCTGACTTGGCAATTAGCAACTCAAACCCATGTAGCCACTTCATAAACAGAAATGCAGTGGTAGGTTGGGCAAACAGCAGAGCCTTGGGGAAACACTGCAGGATCTAGCCAACAACCTCACGTTACATTCTGTACCTCTCTGGGAAGTCTCCTTATTTTTGCAGGTCTGTGACAGAAATATTTATCTCTGTCAATGCAATGTAAAAAATAGGCTTTTTGGTCAGTTCTGATTTCTGCAGGGACTTTTCAAATTAGAGTTTTATGAAGGAATTGAAGCCCTGGCCCCATGCAGTTCCTCTGCTGGTGGATGTACCAAAAGATGACCCACCAAAAGAACAGCCTCTTTTTATCTCAGAGTAATTAGCCTCATGTTAGAGCATCTTAACTACATCTCTGACCCTGCTGGGAAGGACTGAACCACAATAATGAAGTGCAGCATTGCCGAACAGTGATTTTACCTCCACCACCCTACCATGAATTTCTTTGCAATCACATCCAAAGCACTCAGCCTTTCCCTTTGAAAAGAGGCTGAATTACACTGTCAGTTGATTAGGAAATAACTAAAGTTTCCAGACTTGAAATCGTGTTCAAGGCACTTCGTAGGCAGCAAGTATAAGTTAATAAGTCCCCTGAGGGCAGGGCAGAAGGAACAGCATTTCCACTGGTGCTCAAAACCCAAATCACAAACCTTTATCACTTGTTCTTCACAAACCCGATATGCGGCTCCATGTAATCTGTTATTTCCCAGCCAATTAGTGATTAAAATGTAACACTGAGTTAGATAAGAAACGAGTTACTACTATCAATAACCAGCTCTGCCACAAGAGGCAAATATTTCATGTAACACTGACTGACCCCAGGCAGAGTATGGGCACAGAACTGCCAACCAAGCAGGGAAGAACTCGCAGCTACAGAACAATTCTCATTTTAACAACCTGACCATTCCCAGTCCCGGGCAGTGCAGCTGCTAATCTAAACCAGGAGCTAGCAAAAACCTCCCTGGGAGTGACCCAGTCATATTCAGGAACACTAGTGGATATAGAGAAGTTTGTTCTGTGTAAGTTGTATAGAAAGCTGAGATACAGCACAGGGTCTTCTGTCAGGCACAACAGGATGCACCTCACCTATTTTCAACTCCTGCATCTTTGCTGTGCAAAGGAGAGGATGCTTCCCAGTCTTGGCACACAGGTGATCTTACCTCCTGTATTTAACTCAGCATGACTTTACAGCTGCTGGAGTCATCATCTGGTCTTTGCTAGGCAGTAATTGTGAACCTCACAGACACTGCTTAACCCCGTGTTTGTTTGTGTTACGATTTAAACAACAGAAATTGAACTTACTTTGCTCTGGGTTGATGTACTAATCCTGGGATCTCTTTATTAGATTTAAGTCTTGCGTTTGAACTGGCACTTTTTTCCTGAAACACACAAAAAGCACACAACAGAGATAGCATCAGTATTTATTAAGCACGCAAAGGGTGACAGGCATTTGTCATCAGGGTGTCACACTCAGCTGGGTCCAGGCTCTTCTGCCTGCACAACCAAATGAGAAAAGCTCAGCAAAAATGAAATTATAGGTAACACAAGAGATGAAATGACCCCAGGTGGGCAATTTTTAAATGCCCTGGGCTCAGTGGCATGTGGAATTGCCTCTGGGTCACTGGGTGAAATCCAGGGATCAAACTCCATGCTGGCCAGTAACTCTCCAGCAGTCCATGGAAAATGGGGGGGGTGCTCATGTAAATCAATACCAACACCAGCCTCCACCTTCACCAGAGCCAGGCAAAGCACTGGGAAGGCAGCCCCAGAGTCACTCAGCAGCCACAGAGAACAGAGTGGGGAAACACCAGCTCTGAGGAACTGTCTGCAGGAGGAAGCACGTGTCAAACGTGCCGGTGAAGAGCAGCAACGGCAGATGTGACCTGCTCAGCCACAAAATTGGGCACAAGGGGCCCAAGGAAGCAAATCAGCTCTGGAGATCCCAAAAATAAGGATGTGGGGCTGCTGGAGAGAGTCCAGAGAAGGCCATGTTGATGCTCCAGGGGTTGGAGCTCCTCTGCTCTGGAGCCAGGCTGGGAGGGCTGGGGGTGTTCACTTGGAGAAGAGATGGCTCTGGAAAGACCTCAGAGCCCCTTCCAGGGCCTAAAGGAGCTCCAGGAGAGCTGGAGAGGGACTTGGGACAAGGGATGGAGAGACAGGATGAGGGGGAATGGCTTCCCACTGCCAGAGGGCAGGGTTAGATGGGATATTGGGAAGGAATTGTTCCCTGTGAGGGTGGGGAGGCCCTGGCACAGGGTGCCCCGAGAAGCTGTGGCTGCCCCTGGATCCCTGGAAGTGTCCAAGGCCAGGTTGGCCAGGGCTTGGAGCAACCTGGGATAGTGGAAGATGTCCCTGCCCACAGCAGGGGGTGGGATTGGATGGGCTTTAAGGTTCCTTCCAAGACAAACCAGTCTGTGTTTATAGACAAGAACACAACCCTGTCCTTTGCAGAGGACTAGAACCATTAAAAACATCTTTAAAAAGGCCTGGGAGGGGAAAGAGAGAGTTGAGAGGCAGCACTGCTTGGTAACACCTCATCATCATGTCACGAGCTTCTGCAACCCAAAATGTAGTGCACACACATATCTATTATCTCCAAAATCCTTCAGATGGATACGGCCCCTTCCAGATCTTCCCAGGGCCATGTGTCAGGGAAAGCTGCCGGTGCAGATGGGAGAGGTCTGAGTCAAACCTTAGAGCTCACCCGCTCCACAAATCCCTCTGTATTTCTTAGGCATGTCACACCCATGGCAATTTAGGAAACATAAACCCAAGAATCAGTGCTTTTGTGGGTAATTTTGGTGGTTTTATTTAGCCTTATTTAGTCTTTGAATGTCTGAATCACACAAGATTTTGGAGAGGGCTACTAAATCACTTAATAAAAAAAAAAAGGAGGCTGTCTAGCAGTTAATATTTTAATGAATAATTCTACGAGGGCTGTAAACATCAACTGCCTCAGCGTATTTAACACTGTTTAATGCATATCTTCTAATCCTCCTAACCAGGGAACAGTGCCTTGCATGAAAATAGCAGTGAGAGAGAAACAAGCCCTTCTTCCAAGCCTTAACAAGGATGTCTGTGTTTGTTACACCCCACCAGCCACCGCCTGCCCAGGATCCCATGGTATCACGCCAGAGCAGCAGAACAAAAGGAAAAATCACTTTTTTTCAAAGCATCTTCTAATTTTAACAGTGCTAGGAGGGTGTGACATGTACATGTTGTGTGTGATGAACACGTGTGCACACAGACACGCAACCCATGGGCTCATGTCTGACTCACGTGGCTGTCAAAGCAAAATGAAAAGAGAGGAGAAGATATTCATGGAGAAGACACCAAAGCCATAAATCAGCTAAACCCCAGCCTCCTGCACCAGGTGAGCCTTTATCCTCAGATCTACTCCATGGGATGGGAAGGGGAAGGGGAAAGGGAAGACTCTGATCTACAGCTCCTGTGTTGGGAGCTGTGATAAATCAAGGCAGCACAAACTTAGCTTTCCATACCTCTGCTTGTGGTTTGGTGTCAGTGCAGCTCTATCAGGAGCTGGAATCAGCCCAAATCCCAGCCTAAAGAACTTCTGGCACTTAGGAACAAATAGAAAGACACAAGGAAAGTATATGCTGCCTTGTCACTGTGGGTCCCAGAGCAATATTCACAATATTAACTGACACGCATGGGAAAAGAGAAATAAAATTCCTGTTTAGCTGACTTCAAGGTTCCAGAGTTTACTCTTTCTCTCCTATTGCTCCTGATAATTACCACACCTCAATTATCTATTACAATTCTCCTATTTAAGCAAAGAGTATGTTACCTTCTCCATCTGTTGCTCAGCAGGAACAGACAGAAAAGGAAGAGTTAAGAGAAAAATAAAACCCAACTAGGTCTCAAATTGGCTCACTGCTTTGTTTATAACTCTTATTTACAGCAGTGGTATTTCATTGCATTCATTGAAATATTGGCTTGGATAAAAATAGGTATTCAAAAAGAATTCTTCCAAATGCAAACAAACAGAATATTTTTTCCTTATCACTTTGAAGACAAACTGACTCATCAGAAATTAATGGTTTGGCTTCTAATACTAAGCTAACAAAAACACCTTGAAATGCTTTAATGCTGCAGATTGTTCTTCCAGACTGACTTGACTTTGGCTTATGGGTCACTTCTTGCAGTCCAACTTCATTTTCTCCCTTATTTAATATTAAATAAGTTACCATAAACCAACAGAACCACAACTGATTTTAGAGACCTAATCTGTTGCAAATCGAAATGAATATGCAGAAGTTTGGTTTTAATCTAGCTCTGCTTATAAGGATTATTTAAAATAAATGCAGTAAATGCTACCTCACACCACAGGCTTGAAAGGAAATCCCCCAGGATGCTGCACCTGTAGAGCAGCAGTAGCAAAAAAGGAGAATAGTGGACATTTTACTCCATATTATTTTGCAATTAATCATTATCAAGGTAAGGCTGTCATCCAATCAAGGTGATTTCATGTGATAGATTTGTTAATTATTGTTAATTCCTCCATAAAGGATGCACCACCTCCAGGATTTCAGGGCACTAACAGATGGCAGTGACTCTGCTGCCAGATGCTATTAACACAGCAACAGCCACTACTGCCATTATAATTAAATATCTGTCAACATTTCCCTTGATGCCTCCCCTCTGACGAACCCATTTCTAGAGACATGTGAACTTCATTTGAAGTATTTTGCTTTTCTTCATAAGGCTGCCACAGATGGACTCAGGTAAGCTGCTAACAGTCTTTATAAAATAATATTCCTGATTTATATCAAGATGACACTTTTCTTCAAAGGAGCCCACAGCACCTTTAAACTGATTTCCAGACCCATGCAATTCATCGTTAAAGTCACTTAGGGGAAAAATGAAGTATTTGTTTTCTTTTTATACCATAAACTATTCTTAAAAATAATTGTACTTGAAAAGGAGGAACCAAACGCATCAGTTAGAAACGGACTGAACGATGAGATGTAAAATTTCAATATGCCAGCCCAGCGCTTTTTAACCTCGCTCAGTCATAAGCACCAGCCTCAGGTAATATCTCACACGGGCTGTCTGGATCCATCAGGATGAACAAGGGAGAAGCACTGACCTATGAGATTTTACTTGAGTTTCCTTGCTTTGTATGTACATAAGGGCTCATTTTTTTGTGCTAACCTTTGGCAGGAAGAGAGCCTCTCCTTTTTTCTCTATCTACCTGGAAGCAAAACCACCTGAAAATGTTATTTAGGGTAACTTTATAAGGAAGGGGCAAATCAAGCATGGAAAAATCTCAGACACTAGTCAAAGGAAATCATTCTTGGATGCAATTTCATCAGAGGAATCACATTACCCCTGCCAGAATGTGTACAGGCATCCAGTCCAGAAGGGTGTCCTGGGCACAGCATGGATCGCGTACGTTGGGTGGTGCTGACACAGGAGTCTGTTCTCCTCCTCTCAGGATCCACACAGGGAACGAGGGATGACGAAAACCATGGACCCATCTGACCGTGGGCTTTGGAAGCCAGGCTGGGGGGGGAAGCTCGGTGTGCACACATCAAGCACCAGGCAGCGCCTTACAGGATCACAGAACATCCTGACTTGGAATGGACCCACAAGGACCAACTCCTGGTCCTGCACAGGACACCTCCAGAACCACACCATGAGCCTGAGCACTCCAGATGCACATCACCCCCACAATGCACACCAGACACTAGAGCCAGGGCCTAGCAGTGAATTTAACCTTCACGGCACACAGGCAGGAATGGATTCTTGTGGTGAGAAGACACCTAAGAAAGACATTGTCACCACAGTCCCTGGGCTGTCCTGCTGCCTGGAGCACCTTGCTCCTCACAGGGAGGACTTGAAAACATGGCTGTTATTTGTGCATTTGGGTGAAGCTCGAGGTCACATTTTGTAATAAAAACGTTGTCTTAAATGGAATATTTTAATAAATACTCTTGCTGTGTCAGGTCAGTATCTCCTCAGCCCAGCAGGAAGGAGTTGCCCATGATGCCCCACCCTTCTCAGTATCTCCATCCCTGGAGATGTCTAAAAGGTGTCTGGACTCGACCCTGGGCAGGAGGTTCTAGACAGCCCTGCTTGAGTCACTGGGCTGGACCAGATGACATCCAGGGGTCTCTTCCAACCTCATCCAACCTTTAGTTCTGTGATAAAGTATAATCAGACCCTGGAAAAAAACCACTTTTGAATAGGGTTGCTGAGTTTTATCCTCAAGCAGCAGCGGGAGAGACTGAAGCCATTCAGGCGCGCGAAGGGAAGGCAGCAGCAGACACAGTGCCTGGCATTTATTTTGGAAAAAAATCCAATTCTGCATACCCAGCCAGCATCACGCAGTGAGTCTGCACTGACGCAGGGAGTGTAACCCAGGCTTGGCAGGGAGAAATCCTGTGCTTTCATCAGGCATCCAAAATGTGTTCCAGAGGGCAGACCTCATCCTGAAACCAGCCACTTAATGGAGCTCCTCCTTCCCAGGGAAATTACTGGGAAATTCTGCTGTAGTAGCTCCAGCTCCTGGAATGCAGTGTGGAAGAGCAGGATTTGTAGAGCACAAAAACTAAAAAAATTACTCAAAATGGGGTAAAAACAGGTAAAAAAAGAGAGAAATGTGTAAATCCTGAGCAGATTTCTGCAGCCCACCAAAAAGCCTCCATTGCTGTAATCTGAGAAATTAAGGAATGCTGCTTTCAGTGTTTATTCACCAGTCACACATAGGAGCATATACAGTGGGGCAGTAACACATTTGTAGTTCTTTTTAAATGCTTTTGAGATGTTAAAAACTATGAAGGGATTATTTTCAGAAGAACATCTAACATGCCCTTTACACTCAACTCAAGCTGCAGGAGCTCAGAAATCAGAAAAATCCAGCTGAAAGTATAGAGTCAGGGGAAAAAAAAGAAGAAAAAATAAAGGAAGAGGAAGGAAAAAGCTCCCTCTGGAGTGAGTTGCAGGACTTCCCCTGCAGTACCTAAATATAGTTCACCCTCAGCCCAAGTCAGTGGCCTTTGAGCTTTGATGGAGGACATCATTGAAGAGCAGGGGGGAAAAAAAAAGGAGGGCAATTCCCACCACTGAAGGGTTTTCACAGAGCATATATTTAGTAAGTCTAATGGCTACAACTTTCTAAGCATCCTCATCACCTTTTCTCCCAGTCAATATTAAAGTCTGGACTAATTAGTTACAGTAACTCCAATTAATTCTGTTGAGTAGCCAAACACCAAGATTTTGTGTGAAAAGCTGACATGGGAGCAGCTGGCCTGACGACAGGAAATTAAGGCAGGTAAACAGATGAAATTACAAATAAGGCACATAAATGATAAATAAGTACTACCAACAAATCCTGCAGGGAAACTCTTCCCTGCACCTTGCCATCCCGCTCCCTTTCAGAGCTCCGAGCTTTTATCATCCCACATGTGTGAATCCTTGTGGTTCTTTATAGCTTGGGACACTAAGGTCCAGAAAAATAAAATCTAGATTTCTGTCTCAAAGCTCCCTGTCTGCAGACAGACTGATAAACCTCAAGGTGCCCCCTACAGAAAACGAGAGGTGTGATCACTGGTGAAATGCCTCTGTTGTGAAATGTGAGGATTATGCTGCCCTGACAATCAGGGTTTTCTGGTTCCTTCGGCCTCCACAGCACTCTGAAAGGTCAGCCAGGATAAGAAAATGAGCACAACAGAGAGAAATAGTGCCAGAACACCTGTCTCCAAAGGTGCATGAAGTTTCAGGTCAAATGGGAAATTACCTTGCTCCTGCAGCGGGAGCCCTGCCCATCTGTGTAATAAACCCAGAGAACAAGGGCAGGAAGCAGAGGAAGGGACATGTCTGCAGGAGTGCCAGCAGGAAGGGATTTGCAAAATGAAGGTGAGGAACATCCCCTCTATGAACAACTTGGCAGGAGGCTGAAAACTGTCCCTCACAGCTGTATGCCCCAGAAATCCAGGTGGCAAGGTGCCTTAGAGCATGAAGAACAGTTGCTTACATCAAAAGATATCCAAAATACTGCAAATAAAATGCTACAGGCAGAAAGGTGACCTGCTCTCCAGCTCTCATTAACACACCCGATCTTCAATGGCTTTGGTACATCAAAGTGGTTGAAACTTTTATCTAGCAAATAAAAAATAGATGGAAAAAAGTTAAAAAGTCCATTAGTGATGACTTGGAAGACTAGGCTGACTCTCGAGAAAACTTCAGAGGGCACTTGGCAACAAAAAGCACAACTAACCTTGCACTTTTGCAGGTATGTTGCTCTTCTGCATTGTGGAGCCACCCTAGATAACAAAACCTGGCTCAAAAAATAATTTTCTGCTTATTAAGCCTGTGTCATCAACTATTCTGTCTCTCTCGCTCATCCAGCTTTTACAAAAGTACAGTTATTTATAGTAAATGTAGATATCACTCACACT
This sequence comes from Oriolus oriolus, assembly GCA_013400235.1. Lineage (NCBI taxonomy): Eukaryota > Metazoa > Chordata > Aves > Passeriformes > Corvidae > Oriolus > Oriolus oriolus. Next base: position 121,163 of record VXBT01010233.1, on the reverse strand, counting down.
CACAATTCTACATGCTTATCTCCTGAAGGCAGTTTTCCACCAAGTGCAGTAACACAGAAAGAGCTGGCATTGAGCATGAAACAACAGGACTGGGTGAAGTCTGTGAAACATCTACAGCCAGAGACAAATGGTGTGAGAGGGAGTCGGGGTGTCACGGTATTCCTGCTCCACTCAGCCACCTCGCTGGAATGGTAGGAGGGTTAGAGCAACCACAGTTTTTCAGAGCTTTTTACTAGGATGGTTTTGAAGAGTTTTACGCCTTTCAAATATATATGAGAGAGCACAGCTAGAGAAGGAGCTGCGCCCTGTTTAAATAGCTGGGCCTACATTTTCATCAGCTGTAGCGAATTCTTAAGCTGCTTTTCTAGAGCCAAAACTGGCTTTTTTCAGCCTGTTTTTGGAACATGCTCTACTTTAACCCTTTGTAAAAATCAGTTCCCTGAGAGACACCTTCACATGCAAGCAAAGCCTCCTGAGATCTTCCTGTGCTGTCAAAACCAACCAAGACCGACGCTCCCCATGCGCACAGATCCTCCCTCGCTGCCTTAACACGATGTCTGGGGTTATATCCTAGGATGGGCTCATGGAAATGATGGTGACCACCAAACAGCCACTTTGAGGAGGTGCTAAAAATAGCAGTTGGTTCCCCCCACCTGCAAACAACAGCACAGCAATGGTGCTTCCTCTTGCAGAGTCTGGAGTTATGCTGGTCACTGGCTTTGATCTGTCAACTGCAGGTTTGGGCAGACTATGCTTATTATAGTTTTCTTATTACATCCAAGCAGTTCCATAAAGTGCACTGACATCCTCCTAGGATAATGACAGTGTCCCATTAACCAGGTCTTAACAGAGAATTTAGCAGGATGCATGTAAGATGGAGCAGCTCTGCTGTGAGGAAAGGCTGAGAGAATTGGGATAGTTCAGCCTGGAGAAGAGAAGCTTCAGGGTGACCTAACTGTGGCCTTGCAGTGTCTGAAGGAGCCAACAGGAAATATGGAGAGAGACTGTTTACAAGGGATGGAGGGACAGGACAAGGGGGAAGGGCAGGGATAGATGGGATATTGGGAAGGACTTGTTCCCTGTGAGGGTGGGGAGGCCCTGGCACAGGGTGCCCAGAGAAGCTGTGGCTGCCCCTGGATCCCTGGAAGTGTCCAAGGCCAGGCTGGACAGGGCTTGGAGCCACCTGGGCTAGTGGAAGGTGTCCCTGCCCATGGCAGGGGGTGGCACTGGATGGGCTTTAAGGTTCCTTCAACCCAAACCACTCTGTGATTCTATGAAGATACTTTTCCCCCTCTTGTTCTAACCTGGGGTTTACAAAGGATGGAACAAGGGAAAACAGTGAAAGACAAAGTCCTTCTGGGTTTGTTGCTTCCAATCAAGAGGAAAGTCCAAACCAATTAGAAGACAAGGTGCAACTGAAAAGATACTGTTAAGCCATATGTAAGCAGAGTGAAATGGTAGCAAGAAATTACGAATGAGGTAACCCTGAGAAGTGAGATAACAGAAAATTAAGAGTGGTGTTACTCAGCAATACAAATACATTCGCTTCAGGAATGGTTTGTGTGTTCCAAACCAGCAAGAGCCTACAATAAGCTCTCATTCTCCCAGCACTGTCCAAGGCTCTAATTTTGATATTTTCAGTAATTGCAATTATGTAAATGCCATTGCTGAAACATATTTTCAGTGTCTGTATTTTGCTCCTCTCAACGTCTGTTTTATTTGCATTAATTCTCAAATTTGCACCAGGCATAAGATTTAAGACCCAAGAGAATGAAGTAACAGCTCTTGCTACATGGCAAATTTCAGCACACGTGGGTGAAATGTGCATTTTAAAGGACATAATAGTTGGAATATTATTAAGTATCACTTACGTACCATGACACACGCAAGAAGCATTAGAGCTGCAGGAGAAGCCTTACATCTGATCTGATGGTATTTTGTACCATCTTCTCCTTGTTTTGGTTAGCAGTTACTTTTGAATAGCAGAAAGAATGATTATTGTTTCACACAGACTATAGTGGCCTGCTCGCTTACTGAGTTTCCAATCCTCAGCTGTATAAGCACGGATTTTGTCTGGATTCTCCCAACACATTTATCTGAGAGTAATACTGAGAACAGAAACCATATACATCAGAATGAAAGACAATCATAAACCGTTTAAAAATTTTATAAGCCATCTAAATCAGTAATGGAGGCTGGGCATTAAGTGTTTATCTCCTCTAAGTTCCCTTGGAAGAAGAGCAGATAAAGAAATGTAACTCCTAAGTGCTGGCAAAATGAGGCACGTACAAATATAGCTCTGACGCCCAGGGTGGTGCAGATTAGAAGATATCCAAACCAATACTGGGAGAAGAACTAGCCTAAAATTGAATTACAGGCCTGGAAATACTCAAGTCCACCATTTAGGACATTAACGGTTGGATTCAATAATCTTAGAAGTCTTTTCCAACCTTAACAATTCTACGATTCTATCAACCTAAGATGACCAATATTTCAGAGTCCCAAAACTACTGTATGCCTGTTATGGCCTTTAATATCCGCTCTGATTTTCCATCCTCTCATCTTCTGCATCCCCTCTTCCCAAAAACCACTCCTAGTAGGTGGGAGAGGACATGGAAAAGACTCAAAATGAGCTCTGCCCTCCTTTTCCAGAAGGCAGCAAATCTTTCCTCCAGGAAAGGGTCAGAGCCAGGCCGGGGTGGCTGTGTGCATCAGTCCCAGCAGTGCACAGCCAGGGCTGGGATATGGTGTCAGCTCCCTTGGGAGCAACTGGCCACGGAAAAGGAGATACCACGCTGTGCAAGATCAGGCAAGCAGGGATGGATCCGTCGTTCACCCACAAAATTTCAATGTCTCCTTGATCAGAACATGAAATAGTGAAACCCTACAAGATCAGTCTCCTGAGATCTCCACCTGGTATCAACCATCACAAAAGGAAGATACTTCAAAATACCACCCAACTGCACCACCCCAGGGCATGTACCCAAACCACTTCAACAGATTTCCGTCTAACCTGTTCTCCAAACTCCTAACTCTCAGGTTTTCCCAACAGTCTTTCATTTTGCCACTTCCCTGAAAGTTCAAACGTTTATCCTACTGCCCAGCTTTAATCCTTGCCTGATGCCTTCCTGCCTCTCTCAGGAGTCATGGAGAAAAAAGGATTACCGTGCCTTTTAAAGGAACCTTTTCTATACTGGGTGACTTGTTTCCTTCTGTATTTTTAGGCTAAACAAATCAATTCCTTCCATCTTCCATTACAGCTTACGTTTGCTAAGCGTCCTATTCTTGTCACTCCCCTCTGGCTCTTCCCCATCTGCCCACATCTTTCCTACCGAGCACATTTCCAATTTCGGCCACAGTATTTAAAGCCCCTCTGAAGTCAGGATGGATCACGTGCATTGCCATATTTTTTTTTTTTATTCCTGTTTTTAATTCACTACCTCAAACAAACGAGGTTGACCTACCACAGATACAGGGTGCACCTGTAAACTATGCATTCATACTCAAAAAAACATGAGATAAAAGAATGCTGAAGGAGAAATTAGCTAAGCTCACCTTATCTAATGGCTGCAAAACATTTGTGGTACAGTGCTCAAGATCTCTCTCAAGCCAAAAAAGTTGGTGGGGATGTTCTGTCTTCCTGCCTCAATGCTTGAAATATTAAACATAACAATTTGGTGCTAACAGAAATATCAAAAAGTAAAAAATCCACATGTTCTATGACTCACAGTCCATCAGGTCTTCTTAAAATTAACCAAAATCACATGCAACAAGCAAAACAGGTGTTCTTAAATAATTTCATTTTTGCTATCTAATCAAAACTGGCTTCCGAGTCTGTAAGTTGATTTCCAGCCATTTGCAGACACCAAGTTTTAACACAAGCTCTATCTTCTTTTCAAGTGAGGTGAGTGAAAAGATAAGCACCTCTAAAATTTAACAGGGTTGTCCCATCACAGGAAATGTTCAAAAATGATGAACCAGAATGTCCCAAACATGAAAGCTCTCCACCTGAGTCAGAAGTGCACTCCAATGCACAGTCATAGGCACAGTACTTACAACGAGGAGAAAACTAGAGTTTAGTATGGAGATATGGCCTCATTTTTCACTGCAGTGTTGTACTATTAGCATTCAGTTAATTCTCTACACTTAATTGACTCCTTGTTGAATCTTAATGTGATAGTGAGAACTTTAATTCAAACCATATACCATGTCAATGCTATGATCCTAACTTCAAAAATAGATTTTATTTAAGTCACCCAAGCCCCATGATCCCTCTGCCTTTTTATAACACTGTGAGCCATATAAGCACAGCAGCTGCATCAGGACAAGAATTTTCCCTGATTGCCATTAAAAACTTTAACAAATAAAATCTATTTTGAAATCAAAATCAGTTGGCTGTGATTAATAGTTCTCACTTGTTCATCTCTCTGCAAACTGAAGAGCAGCAGAGATGGTGACTGAGGCTCTCTGGAGATCCTGTACCTATGTTCAAGTACAGACCTGGTTAGATAATTCATTCTGACAAAACTTTCACCTTTTGAACAACTCGCAGCAGAGATCCGTGATATGAATCCCTCCCTTGGCCTTTCTCTGCCTCACACTTCATAAACTCTTAAAACCAGACTAGAGACCTACCAAACCCAGAACATCAAGACCCAGCAAGGAGCACACTTGACCTTCCAGCAGGCTCTTCAACTCTATCAGAAACACCCACAAACAGATCATAAAACTTTACAAAGAAAACTGGAAACATCACACTTGGCACTTAGCAGCCAAATCTAACAATCTGACAAACCCAAACTTCCCAACCTGAAGGACTGCAAAAGCAGTTTTGAAACAAACCGAGGCACAAAATGTGTGTCAGGATCATGTGTTTCCCCCACCAGTGAAATGCAGAACTGCTCTAATTCCCTGACTCCTCACGAAGAGCACAGCCTTCCATATTACCGAGGCTTTGGGATGTGATGGGGTATGTCCATAACAAGACACGTGCCTGAATTCACTGTTAACAGTTATCCTGATGTAAACTTCAAACTGGGCACACTTGCTCCTGGATCTGCAAAGCACTTAAAGGCCCATTTCATGTCACAGAGGCGCCTAAATCCCCTTTAAAGGCCCATTTCATGTCACAGAGGTGCCTAAATCCCCTGTAGGTCAATGGTGCACAGGCCCATTCGCTGCTCTCCTGAATCACAGTCTGCTCAAGTCTTCCAGCATGTGCTGAAGACTTATCTTGCAGTTATTAAACGTGATGATAACAGGAATGGCTCCATGCTAGAAGGATTCTGTTTAGAACAGCTGGGTAAGGCCTGCGGGGAGGGAAAGCTGAGAGGGAAGATGGGCGAACAACCCGCCACAGGAACAGCATCCTGTGCTATTGGCAAAATTGCTGAAATAACCTTCAGCAGAGAAAGGAAGGGCGAACAGCAGATGGGGATCACAAGATGAGGGCACATTTTATGATGTTTAAACTTCGCTTAAACAACAGTGATCATCCGAGTGTAATGAGCAGAAGGAAATACGTTCCTTTCAGCCAAGGCTCCTGTACTCCTTTCCTCTAAATGAAGAGTCACACACGGCCTAAACTTATAACTATAAATAAGCAGGTGGTAACACTGCACCATCCTAATTAAGTTCTAGGATCATTAAAGCCTTTCTATTACTATGCACAGGGCTTGCTGCTTCGCCTCAGCCTTTGCAAGGCCTTGCCATGTGCTGCTCATCCAAGTTCCCGCCTCAAACCTGAGCTCCTGTGCCCATGGACTCTCTTCTCCAACCCTCCCATGGACTTTCCTGCTGCTTGGCAGCACCAAGTGAGTGACCTGTGATCACCCAGCCCCAGACTGGGATGGTTCTCAGCCCTCTCTCCCCTACCCCTCCACTTCTGAAAGAGCATATCAAGCAGCTCACTCTGCAGCCGGGGTGCAGGGAACGCTCAGGATGTTGTCAAGGCTTATCTGGGAAGACAAACACTTAAATGACTACGTAGTCTGTTCATAATCCTCAAACTGAGAGTTTAGTTTAAGCCCCAAATTCCTGGGGCTTAAAATCGCTTTCAATTAATATTAATATTGGGCATGTTGGGCCCCGGGGCAACTGCACAGCCACCACCACGGACACTCAGCACATGCTCTCCTGAACTGACCAGAAACTCTGGCCAACATTAATAACACAGTATATGTTCTGAGAACATTTTTCAATATCTAAAGGTATTTTTTTCCCTCTCAGCAGGTCCTTCTCTCATTAAGAGTGCAACTTCACAGTCAATTTGGAATCATGGAGTGATCTGGGTTGGACGGGACCTTAAAGCTAATTCTGTCCCACCCCCTGCCACGGGCAGGGACACCTTCCACTAGCCCAGGCTGCTCCATGCCCCATCCAACCTGGCCTTGGACACTTCCAGGGGTGGAGCAGCCACAATTTATGGCCATTTGACTCAGGTCTGACACTAAACAAAGAAGACTGCAGAGGAGAAATCACAGATGTATCAGGAATAAGTCCTTCATCCCAGACATTCAATAAACTGGACTTCCCAAATGAATTAGGAAAGCAAATTTCGCAGCATAATTATCTTGCTGAAAGACAAAAGGATCTCTCAAAGTGTTGTTTAAAATTCGCAGTATTGATTTAAACACTGTAGAGCTGCTTTTTATCAGAAAAACCAGAGTACAGTGAATAATTTCAAGACAAGAAAAATAATATAATAACTAGTAATATGATTTAATTCTACATGTAGTACTCTGCTTCTTGTTATATTTGGTCTCAGATATCAGCCTACTGGAAAAGCCAGCCAAGAATTCTTCAAGCCCTGCCAGAGCTACAAACACTGGCCAGAAATATTTGTCATATCACAGCTCAGTTTCCAAAAAGTAAGATGCTGGACTTTTACAGCCTGAAAAATACAAGGCGCAAAGGACAATAAAAAATGAACTTATTTAATATTGTTGGAATGCATCAGATCAAACGAATCCAAGCACTCTTAATCCTGTAGGACTGCAGCATGACAAATACACTTCATTTAGATACTCAGCCCCCATGAGTCAAACCAGTCTGGAAGATTCAGCCTCACTGCTGCTGGATGTTACTCAATTAGCGTGAGGCAATGATTTCCAGCCCTCAGCAACCAAGGCAGCCTCCTCCTCTGGAGAGCCAGACAGCTTTACCTTGGATTAAATTGATCGATTTTTCCACTGTGTGCATAGAACAGCATCGTCAGGCAATTTGAGTTCACTGGCCACATTATTAATGGGCCTTGCAAATTTTTTCAGAGCACTCATAAAATACAAAACATGGTGTCTTATAATGAGGTGTAATTGCAGCAGCAGCTTCTGCAACACGTGTATCTCCAAGGAAAACGTGTTGACACAGACATGCCCTTAAGAAGTCTGGGCTTTGTATTTCTTTACTGTAGGGTACACTATCTTCAGCCACAGGCAGTCCTATTCATTTCAGCCAGCCCACCTGTTGCAGTAAGCCCTGCTCCCAGGAGAAGGACACCAGCAGGTACAAGTATCTCTCAAGGAAACCTCTTTGCTGTGTAATTCAGAACCCAGACATTCAGTAACGCTAGTCAAGGTAAATCCCACGTACAAATGTAACAAATTAGGAAAACATTAGGAACCCCATTTCTTCATCTTGGATCAGGAAAAGATTAGGAGCATACCCAAATTCTGCATCTTGGCTCAGTCCCAGGTGTGCAGATGCCCAGCCTCCAAGCCAGGATAGCTGCTCTAAGATCTTGTTTTCACCCATCCTACTGCAAAGCAGCAGCAATGCTCAGTTGTCCAACTAGAATATTTACCTATTTAAAGCGAAAAAATGCCCTGAAAACTGCCAGTGATTGGAATCAGGAAAGTTCTTCAGATGAGTACACATGTAAATATATTGAAGGTACTGACTCTGAAAGAAATGTAAAGCAGGATTCGCATACTGTTTTAAAGAGGATGAGAAAACCCTTGTCCAAGCTCATTTTGACATATATAATGATGTCAAAAGTTCACTACTTACACGTCTGTGCTAATTGATCAGAGGGGCTGAATCTAAGCTTTGACTAATACCAAAGTGCAGAGCTGGCTGAGAAGAAGGTAGTTCACAATAGGACACTGTTAAAGTGGAGGAATACAGCAAGTAGGATTTTGCTGGTATCTGTCCTGGATCTGGATTTTCACTAGGGACTGGGATGATGAATAATAATGAATTGGAGACTACAACTGCTTTCCGAAACCACAGAGAGCACCAAGCCAGGAAAGACTCGGTTTTGCAGGATTCAAAGTTATCTTGACAACTTGGAGAGATGTCCTAAAAAAGTCAGGAAATCATTCCAACAAGGCCCAAGTCCTAGGTAGTACACTGGCAGAAATAACCAACAGGGTAAAGTAATACATTGATAAATCAATAATAAAACAACCAACATGGAAGCACTAGCTAATGCAGTAGCTCTGCTGGACAGGATCTAGAAGCTTACTGGACACCAGCCATCAGTATCCTGCTCCTGCAACCAAGCCAGGCCTCATCCTGATGCATTTAGAAACTGGGATGGCTGCGGAATGCGTGACTTGGCTACCAGCACCAGGAAGGTCTCAAAGAACAAGAACGACAACAACGCCACACAAAGTGGAGAAAATACTCCATGAACCAGAGCTGAGAGCAGCGAGACACAATGTTCTCCTGCTCTCCATACCTACAACCACCCCAAGGACATGCAAATGGACCAGTAATGTGGGGATCCGGATGGCAACGTGTTTAACTAACAGTTTGATGGCAGCACTCCAGTCCTGGCACTGTATCCTTCACAATCCCAACATGCCTTCCCTTTTCTATCAATCCTATTCCTAGCTATCAATCCTATTGCAGCTCTTGATCCTTTTCCTAGTCCACTCCCACAACTCTGTTCCTGACAACTTCTTTATGAGTTGAATGAGCTTGAAGCAAGAGCAGAATAATTATTTGGTATCTCCCACCCCAGTGTTAAGTTCCTGTAAACTCAATTAATCACGAAGAACTGCTGGCAGCTCCCTATTTGCCAGCAAGGTACACCAAAGTAATAAGTGATTTCACATTCTGCTTCTGAAGACAAGCTATTAAATTCACATACTGTACTACTTTAATCAAGAATAGTTAATTAAGCTGTTCCCCTGATATGAATTTTTATCATTCTGCACCAGCCATACATCACTTTACTAGGACTCAGACCGGGGCCATGATGCATGTTTGCAATCCGTCTTTCCAAATTAATCTGTCACCACTTGTAAACTCAAAGTGGATCCAATACATTTTGTCTCAAAGGTAACTGGGCCAAGTTTGGGGACACTGAGGACTGGAGGGCAAGTGATGCTGGAACACCACTTCACAAAAGGGTTTCAATGAATTACAAATCACCCACCACGACACAAAACGCTTGGTTAATATTTTAGTCTGTTTGCCTTGTTTTATTTCCTTAAGTGAACTGAGCTTCATGCTCTATGCCACCACCATAAAATCAATTCAATAACTTATATTCTCATAGTAATCATCAGCATCCATAATGCAGGAGTCATAAGTGCAGGCCATAAAGTGAGGGAGATCTGGAGTGTCAGGTTATTAAAAATATTAACCTATGATATGAATCTAAGTCTAAATTTATTACAAGCAACCCC
>VXBT01010233.1:33969-111513 GCA_013400235.1 Oriolus oriolus | reverse complement strand
ATTCAATACAAGCACCCCCCCCCCCCAACAATTTTCTGTTCCTGGAGCTTAAGGACAGGCTGCTGCAATGTTTTTCTAGAAAAAAAGACTTCAAACACAGCAGCCAAGGAGCCAGATTTGGATCTCTTCTCTTTTAAAGTATTCACAGAAGTAGGATAGCAAAAAAAAAAAAAAATGACATCACTATTTTGCTATGTGACTTAATCATAAGAAAATAGGTTTATGAAGTAAAAAAGTGAACAAAATGAAAACTTGGACAAGTTTTTTAGACATTAACAATAACTCTGTTACTATGCTGTGAGAATTGGCTGGAATTTACCCCCAGGAAAGTAAGGAACATAGAGAAGATGTGTCATCCCATCTAGCCTCTTGTGAATCTACGCCATCAAGTCAAGCCAAGCCTTCCATAATCCCATCCAACCACTTTTATTTAGGTTTTCTAAAAGGCAAACTGATGAGGTTGATGTGAACTGGCTCTTTTCACACCTCACAATTTTACAGACTTTTTCAAGGCAATACAGCCAAAGGAGGTGGTTTAACATGGGACTACTGGATCCCCAGCTCCATCAAGAACCCACTGAGCCGGCCCTGGCAAAGCCCCTGTCTATGGAGACAAAAGGAGAAGCACATCAGGGCACTTAGGTCACTTATTTTTAAATGAAGATAGAAAAAACAACTATAGTTTCTTTATTTAAGTGAGAAATCAAGTAGAGCCAGAACAGCTTCCAAAACCCAAACAGGCCCACAAGGAACCAGGCCCACAAGGAATATGCAAGTCCACTCCATGAGCCCTTGAATTGGCTCTTGGTGCTTGGGCCTTTTACATGTTTTTCCCCATTTAACAGATTTGTTTACATACACTCATAAATATGGGTATTTACATAGCATAACAAAATGGTGTATTTAGAGATTTTAAGTAGAGGAACCTTCTTTCATGCTCATCATAAAATGAAAGCATGCCAAACTTTAACTGAAGAAACATGTTCTAACACCGAGAAACTTTTATAATTAATCCTCGCTTTAGATCATCTCAGAGAGAGTTATGAGTCTAATTACCGTCAGTTGAGAAATTGCTCATGTTTCTGAAATGGCTGAAACCAGACCCTGGGTAACAGACAATCTGAATCCCTTCCATCCCATGACCAATTTACGGCTAAGCCCTGACTCACTGCATTAAGTCCAGAAATATTTCTCGGCATTAGCGACAGCTCATTGCGGGAGGAACAACGGACACGGGTGTGGGGGGAAAAATCCCCTCCAAACTCCACTGCTTTACAGAACGGCTGAAGATAATACATGGCTAAAATAGTCTGGTTTTGAAGTTGCTTTTTTTTTTTTTCTAAAGAGCACCAGGGCTATACTTAGAGGAGCTACACGGTGTGCAGGTTGCGGCCAGCGATGGTTTGGCCGGTGGCCAGCCCCGGATGGGTTTGCTGCAGGGCTGAGCGATGCCTTCAGCTCAGGAAGAGATTTCTGCTTGCTTTTTTAATGAAGAAAAAGGAAAAGAGGATGCAGAGAAGTCCATACACAACCAGCTAGGAACGAGCTGTACTCTGGAAAGATGTGCCACCGTCTCCTCGCATCTGCCGTCACCCAAGCCCTGTTCCAGTGCTGAATGTTTTCCCCAGGAAGGAAATGAGTGTAAACACTCCAGAGGCAGCGCTCCCATACGGATGTTAATCTTTGGAAAATCTGGGCAGGACGCAGTGACTTAGAGAGCTGGGAGATCTCCAGAAACAACAAATCCCACAAATACACAAGCTGCTAAACTTGTGCATGCAGCCAAGCCCTTACGAAAAAAATAAGGCACGTTTTGACCTTGACTCACTCTTAGACACTATGAAGCAACTTGAAGCTGGTTATTTCAGAGCCCCAGCAATCACCTGAAAGGGCTGAGACTTCCCATGCCCAGCTCAGGTGATTGCTTGGCTAAGGGAACGTGCTCTCCAAGTCTACAAAGAAGTTGCTGATGCCAGAGAAATTGCCTGACACCCCATCCCTGGAACTGTCCAGGTTGGACAGGGATTGGAGCAGCCTGGGCTAGCAGAAGGTGTCCCTGCCCATGGCAGGGGGTGGAACTATACAATCTTTAAGGTCCCTTCCCACCCAAACCAGTCTGTGATTCCATGATTCCATGAAAAGGAAAGGGTGATCTGGCAAACCCACAGCATTTCAGCAGAAGTGCCACACTACCAGCATTGCTCCAACCAAATCATCCTCTGGGTTCCATCATACCTGACAGCCCAGTCTGTCCCTCCTCTCTTGCACAGCAGCTTTGTTTCTTTGAAAGGCTACAGGAAAGGAGAAAACCAAGGGAAAACGGGCAGCCGGATGGCACTCCCTCCCACTCCCACCCAAACTGCCCCTCCACACCGTGGAGTCCAACATCCAAATATCCACAGAATCACAGAGCTTGGGTTGGAAGACACCTTAAAATCCATCTCATTCCACCCCCCACCATGGGCAGGGACACCTTCCACTAGCCCAGGCTGCTCCAAGCCCCATCCAGCCTGGCCTTGGATACTTCCAGGGGTGGGGCAGCTACAGCTTCTCTGGGCACCCTGTGCCAGGGAAGAATTTCTTCCTAATATCCAATCCAATGCTGCCCTCTGGCAGTTTAAGGCCATTTCCCCTCAGTTTTGTCACTCCAGACCCTTGTCCCAGGTCCCTCTCTCTTGCAGGCCCATACTGGGGGAAGAAGACAGCACAGACCTCTCTGTCACATAATTTTCCCATCATCAGGTCGTGCCTTTTTTTTAACACTCTGGGCTTTGAACACTCCCCCCCGTCACTCTCCTGGAAGTATAAGGATTTCAGAATAAAAGTACTCATTTGGATGAATTCTTGGGGAAGAATTGGTAATATGTGAGCCCATTCTTGCTGTGCTTGCAGGCAGAGCAGCTGCTTCTGATTCCCAACATTTGCCTTCAGGTGCTGCTGCAATACAAACTACATTTAAATATATATACACACACACACAATTATAATATGATTACCTTATTAAGAAGCACTGGCTTTGCGTTCCCATGCAGAGATTATCTGTTGGCTTGAATTTTTTTTTTAGAGCTGCCTGTCTTTGATGGTTCCATGGAAAGATTACATATTAGATAGAGCAGCACATGGTCCACACAGACCAAGTGTGGGAGATGAAAGCAGAGCACTGAGAGCTCTGCTTGAGCTCCAACGCTGCTTCTTCCAGGAGCAAGGAACAAACAATTTAAAGCAAAAAAAAAAGGGTTTTCTTCCCAGTGAGAACAAACATGAAGCTGCATATTAACTTAGGTCAGTATTACTTTACTATCTGTAATAGTATCTGTATTACTTTAGTATCTGTATAAACCACTGCTTTCAATTAGAAATTATTCATGAATTATTCAGGAGATTTTTTTAACATACCTACATGTAATTCCAAACTCTGTACGCACAAAAGTCTGAATTATACGCTCAGCTTTTTCAGAATATCGAAGTACTTGCCTTTACTGGCATAAACTTATTTCCAGAGGGGTTTTCTTTCTGTCCCTGACTTTTTCCTACTTAAAAAAATCCTGAACTCTCGAAGGTTATAATCTTACATTGTTTTCCCTTCTCCCAGTCCAATTTCTTACTCTTCTTTCCACCAGCTGAAATCCCATCCAACACATATTTGAGTCTCCCAGCTGCCTGCAGAGCAGCTGGTCTTGGCTATCCACAAAATCAAAGGGAAACAACCAAAGTCCAAAAGCTAAATTATAGTGAAAAACAGATGAGGCTGAGCCCCTTCCAGCCCTGGTGCAGGAATACACAGTGCAGATGGATGGATACACTCACTGTTTTATTCCTGGAGGTGGCTGAAGCACTTCTAGTCTAGCTGGAGGCAGCCCAGCTCCTTTTTCCTGGGGGGGGCTGCACAGGGCACCAGCAACACCCCAAGAACACCAGGAATGTCATCAGTCTCCCCATCCGTGAGTGGAGGTTACACCCATCCTGCTTTAATCCACCATCAGGGATCAATCCCCACTCTTGGCTCATAACTCTTGGCTCACCTGCTCCCTGAGGGTCACCCCATGGCTGCAGAGCACCCCAGCAGCACAGAGCCCCTGGGCAGGGCGCAGGTGAGGGTGCTGTGCCCTTCCCTGCACTCCCAGGACGCGCACACAGGTGAGTGAGTTCACGTCCTTGGGAAACCTGGATTTGCCAATCCTGTCACCCTGAGCACACAGCAATTAAGGCTGAAGAGCTAAAGGACCCATTAATGCAGCTAATGAGCCTCTCCAGCAGCTGTCTCCAGGTCTCTTTCCCTTTCTCTGGAGAAGACACCATTAAACCAAGATCTTTCCTGCCCACATGTGCCCTCACATCCCAAAAAGCCTAGCCTAGGTAGCCCAGCCCGTGCCCAGACCCTGCCTTTCCCTGGAAGAATTAACAAGAAAAGAAATCCACTCAAAAACGTTCAACACAGTTTCATGTAATTCTGAGCAAAACGCCACTTTCTCCACGACAAACGTGAAACATTTCCCACCTTTGCTCACATCTAGTGGTGAAGCACAACCAAAATATGGAGCAAGCAAACAAAACTCCAGCTGCAGGGGTGGGAATGCTCCTGGTCAAGGATGATGTGAGCACAAAATTGCCTAACAGGTGGAAACCTAACCAAAGCTACTGAACTAACTACTCAAACAGGAAAGTAACATTTCATGTTCATTCAGTACAACAGACATTGTCTACCTGAAGCTTAGTTAAATAACCAGTACTCTCTGCTACAAACTCTGTTCCTGGGAGTACTCCTCACTCTTGGATCTTCTAGTTTATGTTGCCTGTAAAGGTATTTTTTAACATTTCTTACTAAATAACCAGGATGAATGGGGAAAAAACAACCTAAAAATAATTTAGGTGATGAAGAAAGCCTCATGTGGATTGGATTGTGGAGAAAAATGGCATTTTTGGTGTAAAAAAAGAGACAAAATCCAAGTTATTTCAAAACAATAATGGTACGAAGTGGACTGGGAGCTTCTGATTTTCTAATCTCAGAACAGAGGAGCAACAGGGCTTTTAAAAAATAGTGGCAAATTCAAAGCTGAAAACGTTCATTTGAAAAAGTAAGTCAGAAAATTGTCAAATAATGCTAACTCTGGATTATGCAACACGCTGCTATCACGTGCTGTTCCTGGCAAGAAGAGTTCAGGGCTGCAGAGAGCCCTCTGAGTCTCTTCTCACCTCTCCTTGTGGTGCTTCTGCTCCTTTTTCCCTTTCCTGTCATGTTTTTCCCTTCCTCCTTTATCCCTCCAACCTCGTTCTTGATGGTCGCTTAACTCCCACTAACACACACTCCTCCTTGGGCTCTGGGCTGCTTTAAGGTCCCTTCCAACCCAAATCTTCTGAGATTTTATGGTTAAATCCCCAAAACTGGGTGCTGGAGATCTTCACATTTTTCAATGGACCAGCTTCAAGTTCATCTCCTTTAACTTCTCTTCAAAGACATCAGTTAGGAAAGTTTGCAAAAGAAAACATTTTCTACTGAAAAAAATACCTGCAGCATATAAACACGTTTCAGCCAAAACATATTGACAGTACAAAGGATCTGCCCGAAACCAGCCCTGAAAGTCACACCCCTCCAAGGGCTTCACCTCAGCTTCAACACATCAAAATTAATAGCTTTATAGAATCACAAAAGTTGGAAAATCCCTCTAAGATCGCTAGTTCAACCATGGACCCAGCACCGCCAAGGCCACCATGAACCACCTCCCCAGGCACCACATCTGTATTGGTTTGGGGTCTAAAATGGCACATCCCCCCCCTCTTTACCATATGCAGTACTTGTATTCAGACTGAAACTGAGAGATCTCAAAGGCTGCACGGGTAAACATCTAATGAAGTACCTGTGGGTGAATTGGTTGTTATCTCCGTGTTCTGCAACAGTCTGAAATTACCACCTCACCAGACACGGAAATCCTGGGCCCTACATTTCCTCCACAACCACCTTGACTCAAGGACTCCCTGAAAAGAAAGTGTGAGCAGACCCACATAGTATCTATAACTAAATGTGAACAGATGAAAGGCTGAACTACTTTGCCACTATCACAAGGAGGTCAGGAGATCACAGCTCACCAGTGGTCAGGAGTACTCCAAACTGGGACCCTCAGGCCCTAACAGCTGCCTGATTTACAGCTTTAGTCTCTATCAGTGACTTCTGATGATTTTAGCTGTTTCTGCATGTTCCTTTCTGCCTGTGTCTTGCCTCATCCTCTGTTCCGAAACAGCAGAGTTAATAATTAACACCTACTAGGCAACTGCTGCATAGCAAGTACCCAAACAGAGGATACAGAGAGCTTCTCTTGCTGACAGCTTGCAAAATCCTACAGCTCATCCTTCTAAAAGCTTCAGTTCTGCAAGTGTGGAGACACTCGAGTTCTTTAAAAAGAATAATAAAAAGAATAAAAAAGAATCTGAAGGTTCCCAGTCCTTGCAATCGTGGAAGAAACTCTTAAATCAAGAACATGCCACCTTGCCATGACTGCTGACTTCTCTGTTTCACCAACAGCTCTGTGTCCATCCTCCTCGGCAGCATCAGCGTTCCCAGAGAGGGGGGGGGAATCCCAGGCAGAAACTCACCTGTTAACATGATACAGGCATGGAAACAACACAACCTGTATGGAAAATAACCTGCTTGTGGGAATGTCTCTGCAGGTTTTGCAAGAATCCCTTCCACCAGCAACAAGGGCTGGTCCTGAACCCTGTTCTTGAGAGCTGCCCATCACTGCTACATTTTCTCCACATCAAGACTGCTATTATATGTTGCTTCTGGACACTGCTATTTCAATACACTTCGAAAGAAATATAATTATATATTTTTAAGCTTTCTGCTTTAAAATCACATTCATCAAGAGCTTGAAAACTCGTATAATTCTACCTCTCCATAGGGCACTGTGCAGATTTATTCAACAAAGGGGGAAGAAGGAAACAAGGTCTGGTCTGAAGAAATGCACCTGGAGCTCAACAATTTCTATATGATTTTGTGACTTGCTAAAAATATTTATTAATGGTATTCACTTATCTTCTAAATTTTCAAAATTAAATACTGGAGGAAAAATGAATACTTCTTCACCAGAATCATTTTAATGGAATCCAGAAGAAAAAGAATATTAATACCCAGTGCAATCATTTACTTTGATGTCTATATAATATGCAGTGACCCGTAAGTGGAATGAGCTAAAACTGTCATAAATTCATTATGAGAAACCATTCTTTGAAGAATATCAATGCAAATTTGAAACGAAATGGGCAATATGGAAACGAGCTAATTGCACGGTGTTTAAAATAACTGGCTCCAGTAACAACGTCCTTTCTCTGCACTTCTATTTCAGCTGCAAAAGACACTGGAGAGGCTGGGTTATGAAAACTGAAATGCTGTAATTACTTAGTACTGATAGTGATAGGGCAACATTCATTTAGGATCTCAGACTCTGGAGAAAAAAAAATCCAAAGGATGATTGTATAATTCTCATTTCTCTGAGAAAGGGAACCTCGGATGGCATGCAGTGCAAAATGTGCCAACCCAGGCCCTGTCAGCAAAGACTGGAGGAAAATACTATATATTCCCAGGGGATTTTATAGGTATCACCTTATAAAAGTAGAATGCAAAATTCCTCTTAGTATCCTACAAAGGTTTGGGTTGGGAGGGACCTTAAATCCCATCCGGTCCCACCCCTGCCACAGGCAGTGACACCTTCCACTACCCCAGGTTGCTCCAAGCCTCGTCCAACCTGGCCCTGGACACTTCCAGGGATGAGGTACCAGGCATCCAGAACTACAAAGGTATATTCCTCCATGGATCTGGAATGCACCTTCCCCAAGTGGGGCCCAGCCCCACCTTTGCCCTCGCAGGTGCCTGGGGCAGGGGGCCAGGGGTGCCCAGCCCACCCATCTCCTTTATCCCAGCATGAACCCTGCCACCTTAGGCAGAAGGAGCTTGGTATTACACCCCTGCCTCCTTCATCTACTTACTTTTGAATTTTAATCCCTGGCTTCCCTTTACTCACTGATTTTGTGGCTGCATTTTTCTAGCGGCGGCTTTTGTTTGTGGTTTGTTTCTTCAAGTGGAGGGAGGAGAGTCCAGATGTGGAGCAGCTCCATGCTGGGCTGTGAGGAACCTGCGGGACCTGTTCCCACCGAGCTGCCGCGGGCCCTGGGGTTTGGCTGACACAGCACCTGGGCAAAGTGGATGCCTGTCCCTGTGGGAAAACATGTGGGGGAGCAGGCTGGCCTTGGAGCCCTCCGTTCTCAGCTCTCTCTCCCAGCTCTCAGCAGCCCAGGAGCTGTATGGATGAACAGCACAGGAACCTCTGCACATTATCCCATCCCCACGCACACCTGGTGATGCTCACTTTGTCCTTTTAGCACTCCTATGGCCCAGGAACCAAAGAAAAAAGGCATCTCAATTTCTTCTTCCCTCTCCCACAATGACCCAAGCTGCATTTTGCTGTGTGTTTTTGTGGGTTTCACCCTGCCTGGATTCCAGCACAAGAACCAACAACATCTCCAAGTATTTCATTAAGCTGAGGCTTTATATATGTATATACTACATCTATATGTACCTAAAGAGGCTCCAAGAGAGCTGGAGAGGGAATTTGGACAAGGGCCTGGAGTGACGACAAGGGGGAATGGCTTCAAACTCACAGAGGGCAGGGTTGGATGAGATACTGAGCAGAAATATCTGTGAGGGTGGTGAGGCCCTGGCACAGGCTGCCCCATCCCTGGAAGTGCCCATGGCCAGCTTGGACAGGGCTTGGAGCAATGTGGGCTAGTGGAAGGTGTCTCTACCCATGGCAGGGGGTGGCACTGGATGAGCTTTAAGGTCCTTCCAACCTAAAACAACCTGGGATTCTGTGATCTGAAAGCAGAAGAGGAAATAGGGGGGGGCAAGAGGCAGAGAAATTAATAGCCTCTTCTTTATATATAGAAAATATATATCTAGATATCCATCCTTTACAGTGGATAATGAACCAACAAGGTGAAGCTTTCCCAACACTTGTACTGGAGCTGACCCTGTGCTGGTGGAACGGGGCTCCTGGAGAACACTGCACACAGCAGGGAAAGCAAAGGAGGGGCCAGCACAGGATTTAACACACCCAAACTCTTCAGGATAGACAAAACCCAGGAAAACCTCTTCATTCTAAGGGCTTGAAGGCTCTCTGGCATTTCTGGTTTCTTTCCTCATATAAGCAGAGCATGAGCAAGTTCTATCCTGAAACGGTGTGGTTCTGACACACTGCCATGGTACAATGGTTTAAAATAAATAATTAGGACATCAGAGCCAGAAATCTTCACAGTGGAATATGCATTAATACGTGCTAACTTCAGTTTTTACAAAGCTCTTCACCAACGTACTGCACCAGTGCTGAGATAAATATGCAGTTACGCATTCAAAACACTGCAATTCAAAGCTTACCTAGCAACAATAAGCAGCACTGGCTTTAAGTATTTTAAAGTACCAAATTAATTATATTTCCGTGCTTAAATTTGCCCTTGTGGTATTTTACAACTGTAGGAAGGAAAACACCACAAATACCCCCGATAAACTTAGTGGTGGTTTACTTCTTTTTTATTTGTTTTTTTTGGCACCTAGATTGGGCAGGTTGGCAATAGAATTAAAATGCATTTTCCTAAATCAGTGTGGAATTCGACATATATCAATCTTTGCACTGCACATCAAAAATATTTATGATTGATGTATCTATAACACGCATTTTACATCTTGTGTATAATACATATATTTTAACAGGAGTCTGCCCTTTCACATATTACATTTTATATAGTTATTAAGGTGTTTCCTTCTGCATTTTCTGTCAGGCTTTTAATTTCACACACTTCATCTATCAGATATTACTGTCTACTTTAAACATATCACTGCAGAAAATGATAACTGGTGTTGAATACAGAGTCACGGAGGCGGGGGGTTGCAATTTCAAGTTATGTGGAGCTGGGTGATAAATGGAGAACAGCAGCTGGGCTGAGAGGCTCAAGAGAGACAAAAATTACATTTGCAGGTAAGTGGAGTGGAAATTTGTGGAAATTGGGTAAAACAAAAGGCAAAACATTGTTATTAAAGGTGGAGTGAGAGATAGCAAGAGCAACAGAGAGGCAATTTTCTCCCAGCTTCAGCAGGAATTCATCTCAAGCTCTAACATGCAATTTCACTACAGAGCTCCACGATGAAACGCAGGATTATATCTAATTGTTTTGGGGGTTTGGATAACAAAGCATAAATATCCCAGTAAGTGGCCTTTTGTGCCAGTGCAGCCCAGAAAAGGATGAATAAAAGTTATAAAAACATCCGAAACCTGAACTGCAATAAATATCAAGATAACCACCCAATAGAAAAGAAATGCAGCTTTAGGGATTTGGTATTTTCAGGGATATCTGTATTATGACAGCCCAATTCAGAGGAAAATTGATCCAGCTCCTGAAGTTTGCCAAAGCAATGCTAAGCTGCAGGAATACCACATACCTCCTCATTTTACCTTTTCTGGAAGTAATATTTTACAATGGAAAGCCAGGAGTGCTGCAAGAGTATGGAAATGAGATCAATTAAATCTGCCCTATTAAGAGTATTATAAAGGCTGTTACGTAATTGTACTCTGTATATTTAACATGATGGTGTGGAGCTAAACAGTCCTTTCCAAACAAAAAGCTAACAGATCTTTATGAAACTGTTATTTATTTTAGTCATACTTGCTTGTAAAATATTAATACTGTCTGAGGTTGGGCATTTTAGCTTTCCAAAGTGACAAACCCATGTGATTAACCACCACTACCTTTTGCTAATACCTAGGGCCAAAAATATCCCATCCAGATCTGCTGAGTGGCAAACTCAGTGTTGGCAAAACTTCCTTTGTTTTGGAGAAGGCTTATCATAAAACCTTCCCCCAAGGATATGGGGAAATGCAGGAGAGGTTTTGTAGAGCCACTGCAGTGTCATGGGGAGCTGAAGTTTAGTTTTAGCACACGGTGGAGTTCAGCACCACATGTGGCACGCTGGCACCAAGCTGGGCATGGAGACAAAGCCCTGGATCCCAATAAACCATCCCAGCCAGCCCTTCTGCTTCTGAACTCACAAATAACCACCCCAGCTGCTCATTTACCTCCAGGAATAATAGCACACACATGACCTTCCATGCACCATGTCACATGAAAATCAGCACGGCTTCCATGTTTCCTTACATGTGTGTGTAAGGTCCTTACCAGCGCTTGTGATTTAAAAACATATATAATATGTAGTACAAATTACTTCCTTCTTTCACCTACTACCAGTTCTTCATTGATCTGACACCAACCATCCCTGGTTTAGCTGAGCAGCCACATGCTGCAGTGACAGCATCCAGTGTAGCCCCAGCTCTCCAGCGCCTAATCCTGCTACATCCCATTCCCGTTCTGCAGGCTACAAGGATATGGGACTGTCAGCTCAAGTGCAACGACTCTGGTTTCGTTTTGAGGGTGGAGATGCTCAGGAAGGTGTCAGAGGTACCTGGAATGAAACCAGGAGCAGAGAGATCCCAGTGGCAGGTGGAGAACTGGAGAAACAACCTGACTAAAGAAGTGAATCAGGCCTATGGATACAAAGGAACGGCAGGAAAACAAGCTTAGTTTATCTTTTCTTATTTTCTATTTTTTCCCCCATGTAAAGCCTACTTTTTAATCCAAGGGGGCCTTCGATTCCACCAGAAAATGTCTTCCCATGGAGCATCCTGTGTTTCCCCTGGCAGACAGCCCTAGCACAGCCATTCCCGTTGGCACTGTGTCTTAGGAGCGTTTCTGCTTTACTGTGCCAGACCTGCTCAAGTTCTGAGCTTAAACCTGCTTAAACCTCACGTTGAAGCTGAGAAGGTGGTGATTCACTGACAGAGCTTCATCTCTCCCACAGATACCCACATTTGCAGCAGCCCTTCTCTGGCTCTTCCTCAAGCAGAATCAAAGCCTGGGACTCTGGACCACAGCACTCCAGTGTGAAATGACAGTTCCCTCGGTGACTGCCATGTCCTCCCATTCTCTTTATCTACTCATGTGACCTTCTTTCCCTGACTCAGAAATACTGCAGCACCAAAGGCAGAGATGGCAGCACATCAAAGAGCCTAAGTTACAAGGGAAGCGGGTTTATTTTCGCTTGAGCTGAAGTTGTTTTGTTTTTTTAAGCAAGACTTCAAAATACCTTAAAAAAGTAACAAGAGATGATAATGGGATCAAAAAATTCAATGGCATCTGAGTGACATAATTCAAGCATCAGTATCAGGGGATAAGATAACCCACCCAGAGCAGTTCCCAGACACTGAGGTTGCACACCTCATCTGGGCTGTGTTTCAGAAGGGGATGTGAATTTGCAGCCCTGTAATAAAGAAACGTGGGATTAAGGAACAAGAGAGGAGGAAAAAGGGCCAGTCGATTCTCCCACCGCCTTTTCTTGTTCCTAAAATTTCAGTTGCCTGGAAATGGCTGATGAGAAGACGGGATTATGTAAGTGCTTGCCAACTTCTCACACGTTAAGGAAATTAAAGCCTGAGTGATGGGTAGCTTAACCCATCTTCTAAGCACTGAACTAAAACATGTTTACTAAGGAGAACTTGAGCAGTGAAACCCCTTTAAAAAACCCAGGAGTGATGAAGACTTGACAATTCCCAGGATTAAAAAGCTGCATATATTACAGGCAAGGTAATCTCCTTATAGTAAAATAAGGAAAAGGAAAATAAAGCATTTTTGGTGGGCAAGACAGTTTTTTGTTTTAAAGCATATCCATCCTGTCTGGCTGAAGACTTTCTTGTGTTATTGCCTTTTTTTCCCCTCCTGATAAACACGACAGAGAAGAGCTACATCAGCCTTCCAAATCCTTACTGTTACATTTTCCAACTAACTCACTGCTCCCATCAAACGTGACCCACCAATAATAAAATAAGAGGCACTGTGCTCTTCCTACATTTAACCAGGCAAACACCTGGGTGCTACAAGACAGCAGGCACCAACCTAAGTGCAAAACAGCTGGAGCTAGTTTTGAATAGAGCTTCAGCAACTGTGCCACCCCAGCAGACCTGAGCTTCCCTGAGCTCTTCCTTGCTGTCATTCCAGTGACATGGTACCTTCCACAAATACTCTCATTTAACTACAGGTAAAGGCCAGTGGAAAATCTAACGCCGAATCACAGAATATCCACAGTTGGAAGGGACTCATAGGGATCACCGACTCCAGCTCCTGGCCCTGCACGGGACACCCCAACAACCTCCTAAAAACCTCTAAAAAGCCCTCTAAATCCCACTCCAAGCTGAAGTTGCACCACCCATTGGAGCATCGGCAATGCAAAACTGAAGGTAGCAAACAGCTGATTTAGAGGTTGAAGAAGAAACCGCGTTGCCTGCTGCTCAGCCACGGGATAGGACAGCAAAATAAACTCCATTTCCTACAGGAGTGCACCTGTAGTTGTGTAATGTAAGTATGTGTGTCTAGGAGATGGAATATAAAGTAGCCAGGTTTCAGGAGCTCACATCTTCATGAAAATCAAAAAATTCCGAACAGCGGCTTTTTCTACAGCCACCCAATAATGGCAAAAGGCAAATCCTCAACTGGTGATAATGGTTATGGTTCCAGTGGAATCTGCTGCTAATGTTTCCCCTCTGGACTGACAGATGGAGGGGGGAAAACCCAACCATTCTATGTGAAGAAAATACACACTGAATGAGTGGAACCAGATGTGAAAACTCGCACCCAACTGTGAGAATTGTGGGATGTCTTTGAAAACTTCAACTGCACAAAGCCCCAGCCAGCCAATAACTAAACCTACAGTCCTTCAGCTTTAGAAGGGAAGAAACAACTTCTCAGAAATTCCAGAAGTGACTCAACCGTGATCTTTAAGCTGCTTCAACAGCATCTTAGTTATTTCAAGTAGTCCTAAGAGTTTACCTGTGACTGCCTTCCCTTAAATGGAACTATGAGCTGGCAAAGTGCTCAAATCAAGGCAGAAGAAACACACAAGATTTTTGTGACTGTTGTGTTATGAATATATTGGGTTTTTCTGTTCCAAACTGACTTCCCTGGGAATTTTAAAATACAGAAAACCAGCAAGTGTAGAGCAAATAATATCTACATAAGTAGGTCATTTTCTTAATGGCAGGGAAGCGCTGTTTTACTCCAGCTTGTTTGTAACACAGACACACACATTTCCAAATAAAGCGTATTTTTGGATCTGCAAGGGAGGGGAGCGACTTATAATCATAGAGGCACTCACTCCAAGATCAAGTAGAGCCTAATTCAGAAAGACAAGCAGGAAAAAGTCGTATTTTGCACCTTTCATGAGAGCTTTGCAGGGAGTTGTGACGTTTTGGAGAAAATCGTCTCGCCGCGCGTAAGCCGGAGCTGGAGGGTGCTGCACGCTGCATATTCCATTACAAAAGCAGAGCCACGTTAGTTCATTAGAGAAGTGATAAGTTCAATCCTTACCAAGTTTTCTTGGTTCCTGGCTGCTATTTTCTGATCATCTTCTCCCCCATTTTTCATGTATTTGACCTCTTCCACTGGTTTGATCCTATACTCATCTGAGCACCAAGAAAAAAAAAAAGAAAAAAAAAATTTGAACCAGTGTAGTTCAGCAGCTGGGATAAAAACCAAACTAAAACCAAGACAGCTGACTAGAATAGACCCTAGTTAAGCAAAGCAACTAAAAATTACACTTAAATCTTTTCAAATGCTTAAACGTGACTAATACAAAGGAAGTTTCTGCTGCCTGAAGCTTCAGTACAAATTTCAGTAGCTCTCTGGTCTGGGATAGCCATGGCACCAGGAAACAGGGATTGTTTTGGTGTGTACTCTCTCCCAGATCCCTAGTTTTCTGTTTAATATGTTCAATACAAACAACTCCTTTGCTCCTGCACCCTCCCTGGATTTTCATTCTCCGTGGACCGAGAAGCCATGTACAGTGGTTACTCCAGAGAGGAGTCTGCTCACGGGTGCTCCTTGCACAGCAAAGCTGATGGAGGCTATTGAAAACTTGTGTTAAAAGCTGGAAAAAAGCCAACCCACACCATAACCACTTTGCCTTTTTTTTTTGTTTGTTTTTCCTAATGACACAATGCACAGTCATAGAATGATTTCTCCATCTTCCTCTTCCTACTTCCCCCACCAATCACCCTTTTTCCTGCACGTGAATGTTACCCGGATAGAAATTCAGCCAGAAAATAAGTAAGAAAAGTAAGATTCTTGGTTTGTCCTTAATATTTATCAGCTCTTCAAACATCAGAATTCCCAGCTCTAATGCCAGCATGGAAATGTTATCTAACATACAAGTGCTATACCACAGCAAACCCAAAGCTCCAGTAAAGGGATTTTTTTCCTTGGTAGGACAAGATGGGATTTCAGAAAAAATTATTCTTCCCTGCAGCCTGTGAATCCAGTTCTTGCAGGACAAACACTGCCTTTGCTCAGTTGCTTTTTGCTGTGGTTATCCTTGTAGCACGTGAATCTACTGGAAAAAACTCCCAGAGTTGCACATCCACCCTCCTCCAGTCAGGATAAACAATGCAGAAGAGAAACTTCATCCCACCAAAGTGGAAAATACTAATACAAAGTGAAATGTGACACAGTACACTTGGAATAACGGGCAAAACCTTGGCAAATTAGAAGAAACTGCACAAACTTTCCTCTTTTTCTTTGGGTTTTCAAACAATTTCTCTCACTTACTAAGGGAAAAACAGAGCACAAAGCGATTTTTCTGGGTTACTGTATCGTTAAAAAAAAAAATCAACATTATTTAGACAAAGTTATTTTCAGGAAACTGTTAACCACAGTCTAGAAGTTAAATAAATTTTCAAAGCAAGGCTTATTTTTAAAATAAAATTGTTTCAAAAAACTATTTTATTTTAAAAAATACATCATGGTTTTGCATTTGGTCTAGTCCACATCTATACAGCTCCTTTACTATTGTAGAGTTTTCTAGAGTTCAAATAAACTGAATCTATCAAATAGAACCATCTCAGGTGCAGAGCCTCAAATCAGATGGAAGAATTTCGGACAATACTATCAGATAGGTAAATGTGAACAGCTATGAGGTTTTTTCTTTTTTTCCAGTGTCATTCAGCTAGTCTGGAGGTGACAATTCATAAACCCAAAAGGGCTGAACACAATAAAGCCTGGGAATTAGAAGTACTTGATTGACTGCAATTATCTAACTTACATTTTCCTCCCTGCCTCAGTGCTCTGTGTTGTGATTAGCAATAAAACCCACACACAGAAAAAGCATCAGACTCCCACAGAGGCACGCAGGGATCTGAATGGGGAAACAGATGAGCAAGAGAAAGCAGCACAAAGGACATTTCTCAGTCCTCAGCCAGTCCATGTGCACTGGAGGAGAGAGGATGTTCAGCCCAGCCTTGTGGAAAACGAGGAAGGTATGGAGGGGCTGACGTTCCATGGCAAAAATAACCCTGAAATGTGTCTGCTGCTTATTCCAAGAGATTAATTGTGATCAAACACCACAGCCAGGCAGCAGCTGATCCTGTGGGGATGGTACAGGAGGGATGCTTCCTTGGAAAGCATTATCCCTTGCAGCAAGTCAGCTGAGGCACCAAGGAGTCCCTGACTGACAGCCAGGATAATCAGACTGACATGTGAAATTTTGGTACACCTGGATAGGATGGAGTCTTCTCAGAGATCAAAAATGCATTTTTAAATTCACAATGGACATGGGCACAGATCCTTCAAATGCTGCATTGTTTGCCAGGTGCATCAAGTAGCTCTGAACTGGTGGCAAAGAACTCTGCACAGATTTCTTGCGATATTTCCAACAGTGTTAGTAAACTTCAATACTTTCATGATGATACAATAAGTATTCAATTATCTCTGGTACACTTGGTGTTACTCTCCCCTCCATCCTACCAACTGCAGAAGTGCAGACACTTGGGCAATTTATGCCCAAGATATGCAGCAGCAAGCAAGTTTCCAAAAATAAACCAGTCATTTTTTGTAACATTTTTTGGACAATTTGAATCCACCACAGCAAATAGCAAGTCTTACTTTGGAGAAATCCACCTTCTCCTTAGGAGAATGGCTTCCTACTGCCAGAGGGCAGGGTTAGATGGGATGCTGGGAAGGAATTGTTCCCTGTGAGGGTGGGGAGGCCCTGGCACAGGGTGCCCAGAGAAGCTGTGGCTGCCCCTGGATCCCTGGCAGTGTCCAAGGCCAGGCTGGACAGGACTTGGAGCACCCTGGGCTAGTGGAAGGTGTCCCTGCCCATGGCAGGGGGTGGCACTGGATGGGCTTTGAGATCTCTTCCAACCCAAACCATTCTGTGATTCTGCGGATGTAGATTAAAAAAAACCAGGAAGTCAAAGCAGAAGCCCCTGCAGATGTTGGCAGAATCAGCCTTGTAATACAAAGTGTCTTACAAAGTTAATATAAATGTCCCGGCTCTAATAGATGGTATGTGTTTGAGCAGAAGAAATCTCTGCTTTTATCTCAAAAAGCAATAAAGCTTTGACACAATCTAAAGCTGAGGATCTGCCTTAAAGGCCAAGAGATTATCTCCTGGGATGAGGCACACTGGGGAAGGGGCTGAGTGGCCGGCACTCAGGCTCCAGTGCCTCAAGGAGTGATGAACAGTCCCGAGTGCCCGGCAGTTCCCAGCTCCAGCAATCCCAGGGGCTCCGAGCAAGCCGTGCACGCACCGAGATCAGATCAAAAGGCAAATGCAGCACTGGCCTGTGGAAAGCCAGGGATCGACCTCATTTTGGTTAATAACCGAGCCATCAACAACAGCTTTATCAGCTACACACAGAGACGAAGGGAGCAGATCAGAGATTCATTAGGTTTGAAGCAACACCATCACTCACCAGCTCTCCTAGTTCCCTATCACAGGCAAAATACTTTCCTTGAAACAAGGAGCACTGATAAAACACACTGCTAACATCTGTTAGTATTGAGTAGTCTCCTGCTGGAAGAAGGTATAAATAGGTATGATTCCACTTTCAAAGGGAAAAGAACAGCTAAGTAATTACATAAATATAAGAATTATATAGCTAGGGAGGACACTGCTTGCTGGTGTAACAGAGAAGTAACGCCTTATTCACAGGTAAAACAACATCCTCTATTTCAAATATACTAAATATAGTAATTAAAATCAAATCATTATTTGCAGAAGGTGAGTCTTGCACTGCATTATGTTATTTTTGGGAGGACACAACGACATCCAGATTTTTTTTGACTAGGTGAAGACAAAATATAGATAGGTTACACATAAGGTAAGGTGTTCAGAAACTACAGATTCTGAGCTATTTATGAGATTGTTCTTGTTCTAAAGTTACTGGCAGGGTGAAAGCACTGCAAGCGCAAAAGAAGGCATGTTTAAGCAACAGACAGACCTTGAAGTAGATCATGAGGTATGTGGTCATTAATAGTTTTAGGTGAATATGAAAGTTAGATTAAAGACAGGTTGGATGAATGGGCCCTTAATGCCTTTCCTGTAGGTATGTGCAAAAAACTGCTAACCTGGTTTTGCTCAATAAGGTAAGAGTGACCTGGAGTTGAAGAAGTAAAGCATGATAAAAAGTCATCTTTTGAGTTTTACCTTCTGATTTCTACTGAAGTAAACACAGCATTTTGAGGTATTTTGGTCTGAGTGATAAGAAACAAATCCAGAGAAATCCTGAAATGTTGATTGAGATCCAGCAGGACCTCATTAAGTCTGGCAGCCAACAAGACCTTTAAAACTGTAAGAAGTTCAGGATAAAGGAAATCTGTACTCTCTGCGTATTTGCCTTGGTCTTTTTCCTAAATACAGTTTTATATCAAAAAGAAAAGTGAAATATATTCACGCTTCTTTCTTGTATAGAACTAAAAATCAAGTAGTGAATATGATAAAAAAAAATTAGGACACTATCTCTCAGAATGTGATATGTCATATATAAAGAGAAATACATCCTTATGCTCCTTTCAGGAGTAAAAAGAAAATCAAGTCCCATCTTCTATTGTGTGGTGTAATATACAAAAAGAGAAAATTTCCAATAACTCATATGGGGGAGGAATGGCTTTACAGGACTGTCACAGCAAATCCTGAGTTGAAGAAAAGCAACTCATTTAAGTCTAAAGAAAAACAACATAAATGAACCACAAATAAAAGAAAGAAATATTGCGAGCATAACACCCACCACAAAATCACAGCATATAAACCCAAAAGTGGGAACGCCTCTAGATCCAAACTGTGGAAAGGCATGGGGAGGAAGAATTTTGAAGTTGAATATGCTGCAAAAATTCTCAGCAGGCAAATCTTATGAATGAAGATCTCCATCTGGAAACAGATAATTCCACTCAAACATGTCACCCGGTTGCCATGGCAACGTGACAAAGAAAAACAGCGCTCATTAATAACGATTTCAGTGATAAATGAGCATATCAACTTAGAATATTGAAACAATTACTGGGTGGGGGGCACGAAACTGTGGTGGCTCCTATGAGAAAAATGTCTTTGACACTTCCAGACATGGCTGTAAGTGCCTTTACCACAGGAATATGGGCAATGACACTAATTCTGGTTCAGTTTAAAGAAAAGAAAACACCAGAAAAAAGCATAACTTTGTCAAACATATCTGGAGTCACTGTGACTTTCAGAGAAATATTTGGTTAAACAGCAAGCCTTTAAATAAATAAATAAATAAATAAATAAATAGAATGCTGATTTACACTGCATTCCCATTTCAGAGATCTAAGGACGAACAGATTTGGTTCCACTGTCATCAAGAGGGACGATGGGTGAGCCTCTCCTCTATTTTTAGTGAGATATCAAGTATCAGGCAGGAGGTGAGTGCTACTTCAGTCATACCACCAAGAGGGAAGTTTCTAAACACACCTTCGTTTTCCTGTGCCACGTATTTTTCTGCAGTCTCTCTTGTCTTTCTATTGTACAACATGCCAAGATTTATCCTTCATCCGTACTAAACCACATGTCTGTTCTGTAAAATAGGAGCTCTCTGTCTAACAAATTCCTCTGCACGATACTTCCTTCTGCCAGGTGCAGAAAGTGCTCCTACTGCTGTAAATGCCACGGATCAAAGCTTCACGTGCTCCCCTCTCCCAAAGGCTTGAAAGCTCAAAGCTATATTTAGATAAAGGACTGAACTGCTTTTTCTAAAAATATTTGTTAAGAACCATAAGAGATTTTGATGCAATTTAACTGAAACATAGAACAGCAGGTGAGCCACTTAGATGCTGAACACAGAACACGCCAAACATCCCAGAATGGTTTGGGTGGGAAGGGACCTTAAAAATCATCCAATTCCAACCCCCTGCCGTGGGCAGGGACACCTTCCACTGTCTCAGGGTGCTCCAAGCCCTGTCCAACCTGGCCTTGGATACTTCCAGGGATCCAGAGGCAGCCACAGCTTCTCTGGGCACCCTGTGCCAGGGCCTCCCCACCCTCACAGGGAACAACTCCTTGCCAATATCCCATCCAGCCCTGCCCTCTGGCAGTGGAAAGCCATTCCCTCTTGTCCTGTTACTCCATCCCTTGTAAACAGTCTCTCTCCATCTTTTTTATCGGCTCCCCTCAGGTACTGCAAGGCCACAGTGAGGTCACCCTGAAGCTTCTCTTCTCCAGGATGAACAACCCCAGCTCTCCCAGCGTCCCCTCACAGCAGAGCTGCTCCATCCCTCTGATCATCTTGGTGGCCTCCTCTGGACTGGCTCCAACAGCTCCATGTCCTTCCTGTGCTGGGATGCTGGAGCTGGGTGCAGCTCTCCCAGAGCCCATCTCCAGTGCCACTGGGAAGGAGGAACATGCCAGGATCCACAGCTGCACTGGGAGGACACAAGCAGTGGTGGGCTCAGCTCTAGAAAGAGCCAGGCTACACAGCAGGGGGAAAAACAAAATCACGGACCACCAGGACAGTCAAGGAGCAGAATTAGATTGCTTAGGTGGCTGCAGTTTCCATCACCTGAGTCACCAGCCCTGAGTGCCACAGGTTCATGTCCATCTGGTTTGGAGCACTGGAAGGGTGAGATGAGCTACTTAGGTTATGCCATCTCTGCTATATATGTGGGTATCAACTGCCTGGATACCAGAGAAGTTAATGTCAAAAATCCCAAAAAAGGCAACAGTCAGAGAGTAGTTGGAAAAATCCTGCAAATTCATGTTTCTTGAACCAAATATTAAGAAAGAGAGGATATCTAAGTTATCTTCTTTAGTCCAGCTTCAAGCCCTCACAGAAAGCAGCAGCTCCATGGTTCATTTTATTCTACAGGGTTGAAGCATTTGTTCAGCTGTGGGGGTGGGTTTCTGATCCACTTGGATGTGGGCTGGGAGTGAAATTTCACTGGAGATCAACCAGTATTGGGTGAGCAGCCTGTTGTCTTCCTCTGTTACCAACCCTCAAAGCTATCAATTCACAGGCGATTCTTCATCCAAGTGATCATGGTTTTACTAACATGAATAGAATAATAAAAATAGCTTAGGAAATAAGTCAACCCATTTTTCTCAAAGGATTCTCTGAAAATGCTCATTCAGATTTCCCAAATTAATCTACCTTACCTTAATCCAATCTAAAAATACAGCCACTGCTGGGAGTTGAGGCAGTGGACACCACCAGCCACTAAACAGAGAACAGGTGCATGAACAACATGCCAATTCTGCCAACAAAATCCAAATCCTCTGGCAGAACAGCTCTTTAAAAATCAACACACCACACAGATTGCAGCACATCTGCAAAGACCACCCTCGAGCACTTTTTCTTCTTCCTACACAACCCTAACATGCACCCAAGGAACGCCAATGACTGCTCCTGCACAAGGCAGACGTGACCACTAGGGCTGCTTTTTTAGAGGAAAAAAGGGATTGAGACATTCAGTGTAACAAAAGTCAGCCCCTAAATGGAGGATTCCTGCAGAATTGGAAGGACATTGAGCGAGACAGGGGTAGCTCTTTTCTAAGCTATCCAGCAGCTCCATGGCACATCCAGTGCTTCATGAAACATTAACTCCCTCAAGGGTGATGCCCACCTGAAAAAATTTAGAATCTTCACTTCAACTTTATCAAACCTCCCTTCTGCAGGCCCAAACCATGACATCTTTCAGCAGCAATCCCTGAGGCCGACAGGTCTGACAGAACACAGCTCCATTAACTGTCCTGGACACGATCTTTGCTGCTGGAGAAGCACAAACCCTCATGTTGCCTTATTAACCCCCCCTCACCAGTGCTGTCAGCAGTTTCCAGAGCTGCAAACCACCCACAGCTCTCCATCCCTTGGGTACCTCTGTCCTCTCCCAGCCTGGTGTCTGCCTGTGGGAGAAGGAGCCATCCCAACCACTGCGCTGCTGCTGCTCCTCGGGTGCCTCAGTTTGTGTATCCTGGGTTTTCTGATTCCCTTCACCCCAGTCTAAAGGTGGCAGGTGATGATGGAGCCATAATTTAGCTCCCTTGTTTCTATGGCTTTAATTTTCAAATTTGGCACGTGACTTGCAGAAAGAAACCACTGTACAGCAGCTGACAGAGCAGCAGATGTGCAGCTGAACCAAGGAGGGGGTTACTTGGTTCCTCCCTTCACTTGGTTTCTCCTTAGTTCCCTCTACTTGTCTTTTCTTCTTGGTTCCTTCCACTACTTGGTTTCTTCTTGGTCAAAAAGTCCCCAAGGCCACTCTACATTTTGGGCTGTCATATAGTCCAAGTCCTGTGAAAACTGGAGTTGTACATACAATTTTCTATCACATTACGAATTAAGGATTGTTTTAACTAACCTTACACCAGGCCCACTGCTCTGTATCTGCCAGGCTTACCTTAGTTGTAGGTAGGTCAGAGGAACCACAGCCTCAGAGGCCATTTCATTATCTCAGGAAAGATTTTAAAATACAACCTCAGCATCCCCAAATCCAGTTAATGCTAAACACACAATTTCTTCCTTGCTCATACGGTCTTTGCGTTCAAGATCAGGAAACACCATATGTGAGATGGTATTGAAAAAACCTGCCATGTGATCATATAATTAAAGACTTTCGTGCACTCCTCTGTAATTACAAAGCCAAAGAACAGTGCTGGTGGTGTGCACTCATAACTATCTTTCAGCTACCCAGATTTCTGCTTGCTGAAACTATATAATTTATATATACATATACGTATAAATATATATATACACACAGAGACACTTTCTTTTTACCTTTCTGTTTTCATTTAATTAACACACAACTTTGAGGCAGACGCCAGGTTGTTCAAAGGAAACAATTTCTCAGGTGGAGGAGATTACAGCCATGGTGCTTGGCAGGAAGGATACTCAGCAAATGCAATTATCTAGCCCACTAAAAAGATCAAATTGAGAAATGAAAGCAGGAGAGGAAACAAGCAGCAGAGAGATTAATTAAAGGAACGGACAGGAGGAAAACAAAGGGTCTGTGCCTTGAAAATATGACTGTTCATATGAAGCCCCCAGGTGGATGTCTGGATCCAGGCTGCCTTGAACACAGCACAGCACAGCCAGCTCGGAAAGGCTCTTTCAACTCCATTTCACTGCTCTGGTTTGAAATTCTCCCTCAGAAAGTTAAAAAAACCCACCAAGCACAAAATATTTAATTATTTTCAGGTTTTTCAATGTCATTAATGAAACTCTCAGTCTCTGCTGACCCTCCCCCAGCCCCCATCTGTCTATATACTCCACTGAACATTCCTCGCTTTGGCACAGAACCTGTCAGGGACTTTTCAGTTCCAAGGAAAATACCTAACTGGCCATTTCTGTGAGCATCCCTCATGCAGCACTGGAGAGGCCCTGCCCCTTACAACCCCTCTAAGGTATCCATCCACCCTAAACCTCTCCTGAATGGAACCACCCCAAGGGTTCCCTGGAACTCGAAATTACACATCTCCTATTACTGCAAATACAGGATGAGGTGCCTTCAGCTTCCTTGTCAATATAAAAGCCAGTTCCTCTTTCCAATTCCTTAACAAGCAATGCCATTCTCAATCAGTAAACTATTCAATGAGATTGTTTCCCCTCAACATATGACTTGAAATGGATTTTCATACCCTTTCTGGCATAGTAACTTTTTTCTATTAATATGAGGCTATCAAATTTTCCCTGCTCATGGATCTCAAATAGTATTTGTAAATCAGCAGCTATTTCATTTTTATTAATTCCAATATGGAAGGGACTGAATAAATACTCAGAACCAGTAACATCTCCTCACTGTCAGTATTTCTTTAAACCAAGAGAGGAGATCTAACGAAAACTTGATTTATAAAATACAGCACATATTTCCAGATGCAAAAGATACAGAAGTTAATTACATTATTTTCCTTACAGACTATCTAGCAGCTCCAAAAGTAATTTATTGGAAAGATTAATATTTTACTCTGGCTACAGATTTTCCATGCTTTCTCCTCTTCCCTTTGGGCAACACTTTTTAAAAGAAAATACCGATGTCTGGGAAAAAAAAAAGTTTAGTAATAGCTAAAAAAAAACCAAGTCAAAATAAGAAATATGTGCTTAGAGAACTTGTATTAGACAGGTACTTTCATCCTAAAAAGATCCCAAAATGCACCCAATTCCTACAGTTAGAAATACAGTATATTGTGGAATCAGAGGATCATAGAATCTGCTGCGATGGGAAGGATCCACCAGGACCATCCAGCCCAACCCCTGGCCCTGCACAGACACCCCAACAATCCCACCCTGGGCATCCCTGACAGCGGTGTCCAAACTCTCCTGGAGCTCTGGCAGCCTTGGGGGCTGCGACCAACATGACAACAAAATACAGGGGATAAAATGCAAGTAATTGTAACAAATACAACCTTTAACACAATTTAGCAGACTTCAGTGGAAAAAACTAAACCGCTACACCCTCCTTTTTTCGCTCTGAATAGCTCAAGATCATTCCCGACGCCGTAACTCCTGAAACAAAGGTGACTTCATGCTCCTTCCCAGTACCACAGAACATGAAGAGCTCTGCAGCCCGGTTGCCTGAACAGCCCCCTGCAGTGCTCCCACGACAAGAGCAGAAAGGAAATACAGAATTTAAAAGCACCCTAAACATGATCCTTTTTGCCAGAGCCCCCGCTCGCACAGGTAAGAAGAAAAGGTGCATGGCAGGGCATAATCACACCCGCTCAGCAGAAGCCACGCTTTGTTTTTCACAAGCACATGAGGCAGAAATCTTAACATTTTCCGTATTTTTTCTGGTGCTAGCACAAGACAGACCACTGTCAGTCTCAGGGCTCTCACCATGAGACCATTTGGTTGTAAGACTTATTTAAAATACCATGATGGCACAGAGTTTTGGAGAATTACCTACTGGAAAAATACCTTCTACCTTCACTTCTTCTATCCTATAAAGGCACCATTGGCTGTGTATGCCAAAGGTACAGAAATACTTATTGGTCAGGTACCTTTTCTTTGTATTTAACAGCAAATTTCTACCAGTAGATATTTCCTGCTATAAAATTACAACCTTAAAAATTTCAGCCTTGTGCTGCTGAAATAAATACACACCCATGCAGCTTTACAAGGCTTACCTGGGGAATTGGGAATTATTCCACAGAGTGAGTCTTTTCTGGCCAAATTTCAGGCTTTGGGGTTTTCTCTTGGTTTTTTGGGTTGTTGTTTGGTGGTTTTTGTGGTCTGTTTGTTTGTTTGTTTGTTTTTTCTCCAAATTTGTGGTCCAGTAATAAAACACTTGGAAAATGGCTAAAGGAACACTGCAGTAATTGAAAGTATATGGCATTTTTACCATGATTTTTCCTCATTTGCACGTACAGGTAGGCAATGAATGCCAGAGATTTTGTCTTTAAAAGGTTAAGCGAAAAACTAAGTGCGTCTGTACCATAAAATAAACGGATTTCCTTGAGCACCAAGACTGCCAGAAAACACATCCTGGCTCCTTTCTAGCCAGTGCCAAAGGCGGATGTATGGCCCTATTTATAGCCCACTAATGCAATTGTGAAATGCACACCCCTTGCACTTCATCTGTATGGGCTGGGACTGGACTCTCCATGGAGCCAGGCAGCTTGGAGGAAAGGTCACTCCCAAGAATAACACCATGTTCTCCCTGCTCCCATTCCAGAGCCTGCAGAGACTCGGGGTCCCTCTGGGTGCTCTGATGCCGACAGGGAGCTTGCAAAAAGGGAAAGCTCACATGAAAATAAGAATCAGGGAAGTGATGACCTGCCTGTGATTAATTTCTGCTCCTAAAGCAGGGATATCAGCTGTTTCTCCACCTCGGCTCACCTTCTGTCTCTGTACTGTAAATCCCCACTCGAAGTGCCGAGTCCAGCTGTGTGTGTATCATTCCAAACCCAGCACTGCAAAGATCTGGATAAAGAAAGCTCCCTTCCACTAAGGAGAATGACTTTGCAAAATAATTCCCTCGTCCAATACCATGACAAGGGGTTGTAACAACAGTGCAAGAAGATTAACCACCAGAAGAAGGTCACTATAGAGTGCGAGGGCTGTCTAACTAAGTCCAACTCTCTTTCAGGTTGGAAAACCTCAGCAGCCTTTCCATGGCAAAGATCTTCTATCCATTCAGGAAAGTTATCTCTTTTAGGGTCTTTCTGATTATTTTTTTCAAAGGAAAGAATTGAAACAATAGGAGACAGAACTCCAAACAGGGAACGAGAAGTATCTTCAAACACTGTAGCTCTACTGCTTGGACCATTTACAATTAAGCAATTTTCCAGCACCCAAGTATCTAAAAAGCTACTCTCCCATCACTTCTGAACTGGTTTTCTTCTCTGCTGGATGGGTGAAAATAGACACTGAAAACCAGTCTTGCCAAAAGAGGCAAGGTACCTTCTTGGAGCCTGCAGGCATCTTTCCACAGAGCTGGATCTCACCCCTAAGGACCACCAGATCAGAGTTTCTGCACTTCCAAGGGGGAAAAAAATGGGGAAAAGAGCAGGAGAAGGGAGAACTGTTTCAATCAATTACATACAGGCCAAAATTAATGGATAGCTGCTGTCAGAGTCCTGAGCGCACTAAGGCCACAACCAGCCCTTGAGACCCCACCTGCATTTCCTGCCCATGGATCCAGGAGGTCTGTTTCTGCTGAGACTTGGGCCTCCAGTCCTTGCCAGAGCAGGTCTACCTGTCTCTAGTCCTGCCTCTGGTCCCATCTCCTGGAGGGACCTCAGCCCCATGCTCTAGGTATTTTCTCTCCCATCTCTCCTCTCCCTGTCTCCAGCCTCGTCTCTTGGTGCTCCTCACTGCATTCCCTGGATCTGGCTCATTGCCACGCCTGGGACCGCTCTTTTTATATCTACAAATTCTTTATATATTTATATATCCATATTTCCTTGCTGGAGAGGGAGGAAGAGCTTGTTTTGCTACTACTCAGAGCCAACACAGAGTCCAGAACAGGCTCTTCCCTCTTCTGCAAAAGCAGCACCTTTTCCAAGAGCTATAAAGATGAGCCCCTTCTATACATAAAAGGTGAAAATACAGTCTTAATTCATGTGGAAAACACCTTCTTTGCACATATTGATCATGAATACATAACTAGACAAAACCTGAGGGTGCGGTTTGGTTTTGTTTTGATTTTCTTTAAACTCTGTTGCTTCCTTATGGTAATAAAATAGTAAATTATTGACTTACCAAGGGTGTGCTCAGAGTTACACAAATACATCATAAAACTAGATAACACATGCAATTCTGTTACATTTCCCACATGAACATAACCAAGGTAGGCAGTGTTTGGTTCTATTCATTTCTCTCACTTCCTGAAACACTTGTTTAGGACTGCCCCCTGTTTACTTAGATAAGGAGTAGGCTATCAACAAAGTGCTAAACCAGGCAAGGAAAGAGAGAATCACAGAATGGTTTGTGTTGGAAGGGACCTTAAAGATTATCCCATCCCACCCCCTGCCATGGGCAGGGACACCTTCCACTAGCCCAGAGTTCTCCAAGCCCCGTCCAACCTGGCCTTGGACACTGCCAGGGATCCAGGGGCAGCCACAGCTTCTCTGGGCACCCTGTGCCAGGGCCTCCCCACCCTCACAGGGAAGAGTTTCTTCACAATCCCTAACCCAAACCTGCCTTCTGGCAGTTAAAAAACACAGAGTCCAGTACAACTCTGGAAGATGCTCGTGGACTTCAGCCCTCTGCTGCAATACACTCACTCACTCATCTGCTTTTCTTTAGCTTTCAAGCACTGCAGCAAGACCTACTTTACCACAGGAGCTGCTGAAGTCATGAACAACATTTCCTTTCAGGAGCTCAGCCAGAGTCTGAATTTAAGCAGTGAAAATCTCCTCCTTTGAAACTCACTGTGCTATTTGGTTTTAGACCCCTGAGACTGAGTTTTCAGAGAGTGGGTGCCTACAGGCCACTCACTTCCATGGAGTTTGGATTAAGAACAAGTGCCTGTGATGGTACCAGAAACATTCTTCATGTTTGAAAATGTCTTTAAAAGAAGTTATAGTCTCAAAGTATGGGATCAGGACATAGCATGGGCCTGGTCCCCTTATGCATCTGTCCCCAGAATGAGTAAGAGCTGACACTGCAGAACATGTCAGGACAGCCACATGAGATGGAGCAGCTCCTCCTGGGGTGGTCATCAGCTGACCACCACAGTCCATCAAACAAAGGCTGCCAGGCAAAGGGAGCTGTGTGTTTGGGTGCAGTGAGACCTTCTGACCCCAGCACACGTCCACACTTGACATGACACAAGTTCTCTTGCTGAAGCTACAGCATTCCAGACAGCTTCAGTTCACTGAGGATGGCCACGCTGTCTTCCAGAATAAAGAACTTCTTGTTTTCAATTTCAGCTTTTTTTTTCCCTGACAGTTCAGGGGAAGGGAGAAGGGTTATAATAGTGTAACAACAGGAAGGTATTATTCACTGAAAAACACTTCCCAGATATTCTTCTCACTGAAAATTTTAACTGAAAACTTCCCCACTTCAAATGGCCAGATGATCTCCAGAATTCTGTGTACCAGAACAAGACAGGTTTAGGAAGTTATCTCACATTAATTAAGGACATCTGAACAGTCTTGCCAGGCCTAAAGATATTTTGAATTGTCCTGAGCAACATGCCAAGACTGAAGTTTTCAGTAAGATGATACTTCTGGCCTGTTAAGGAAAGAGCCTTCAAAGCAAACTAATCTCTACAAAGGTTTGGACACACTATTTTTGGAGATGACAACGCATATTTAGGAAAGGTAAATCATAATCCCAATTCCCCCTTGTTATTCCCCTTCTGCATACAGTGGGCATGTTTTAAAGGTTTCAATTATTTTAGCAATTTGGCTGATTTACTTCAAACTAAGTCAGGGTTTTGCTGCCTTTGACAGCAGACTAAGACACCACATGGATGAATGTGGCAGAGACAAGGAAGGACATACCTGTCACAGGACAGGGATGAACAGAAGGGAACCAATCCCATAAAACACACGGGAAGAAAGCAAACATCAGCTTGAGAAAGAAAACTGCCCTAGAGCTCGTGAAGCAATCAGATACTATCATAAAATCCCAGAATGGTTTGGGCTGGGAGGGACCTTAGAGCCCATCTCATCACAGCCCCCCATGGGCAGGGACACCTTCCACTAGCCCAGGTTGCTCCAAGCCCTCTCCAGCCTGGCCTTGTGCATTAATCAGTTTTTCAATCTCATTACAATACCTTACTGCTGAAGATTTTCTTTCCTAGCCTTCTCCCAGCTGTTCTGAGATAAACTGGTTTATAAACTATAGTGCTCTGCATTCAGCTTTATTTAGACAGGTTTAGCAACTGGAGCTGCTCATAATAACAAGAAATCCCACCCAGATACTCCCATTTTGTCAGAAGATTCCTACCTGACATGTTCGCTCCCCCTTTTGCAAAGCACCCAGGAGCTCCATGGAAACGTCTGCATTAAGCCTCTCAGATTAATGAACAGATTCTAGAATATTTTTTCCCCAAATCACATTACCACTTACTTTCTTACAGAAAGAATTACTTCAATAACCTCCTCCCCAAATAAACATCCCATAATTTTTTATAAAGTCACAAATAAAATTAATCTACAAGAGATGTTGTATTATTAAAACATATGCTGAAATCAACAATGCTCAAGGCTCTATCATGGCATTTTGTTCTTCATTGGTATTTACATATTATAGTTCTTATGTATTGCCCTGGAAATCAGCTTTGAAGTGGAATGATGAATAAATGAAGATTTATTATTACTATCCTTATTAGAGGGATTTTAAAGTCATTAGAGACCAACAGACATAATAATCATATTATATTCAATCTTCTCTAGAACATCTCCTCTCATAGGCCTGCTAACTCAATTATTTAAATACATATTACAGCAAAATGCAGCGTGACTTCTACAGTTTGCAATAGGGTGGAAATTTTTATGTTATGGTTTCATTTATCAGGATTTGTCCTTACAGAATTCAAGGGTTTCATGATGGATTTCTCAGTTTTAAACACCAGGGTTTCAAATTCACAGCAAGCACCTGGCTCGATGTGTCTGCTCAGCTAAAATAAAAGGTTAAAACCTGGGGAAAAAATAGGGTACTGGAGATCAATCTTAACCTGCAGTGACTTCTAAAACTTTAAAAAAAAACCAACTCTCAGAAGTCATGATCTCTCCAATAATCAATAGACTTGGCTGCAACCAATCCCACCAGGAAAGAAGAAAAAAAGATCCAGAGGCTCTGAGAAAAGAGCCAAAGCAGAACTGCACCACTCTGAGAAGCTCAGAAAATTCTCTCTGGATTCAGTGTGACATCTGGAGTCGAGTAAAAACTACTGATGGAGAAAAAAAATCCAAACACTGCTTAAACTGGAAAGTACAATCGTTACTATTGACTCTTTCTGCCTGCAGCTTGTCTGGGGAATGTTTTGGAGGAAGGAAGGAGAATTGTTTCCAGCCAGGTGTTGTCACACAGCGAGGGACAATTCCTGTCAGCCACATCCTTCAGATCCCACCGCCTGCCCAGGGAAGGCAGCACCAACACTCTGCTCTTCTCCCCTAATCCGCTCATTGCTGTACCAAATCCCTCAGGATTTCCTGCCCTTGTGAAACATCTGCAGCAATGTGGCTATCACAGCCGTGAACCTCATCCCTGCTAGTTCTGCACAGGCACTTGATGTCACATTAGTCCCCAGCTGCCAACACTGCCCATGTTCACTGTCCATGCACAGCATGGTTTATGCTCACCGACATTCTCAGGGTGTTACTGACACATCAGCCACCTTCCAACCCCACTTGACTTCCGTTTCCTTTACTTTGTTTCCTTTACTTCGCAGCCTCCTCCCCAAAAACTAACCTCTAATTCCCTTTCCATCACCTCCTGGCTCCTCATTTCCCTGCCACTCACCTTGGTTTAGCTCTGCCGAATCATCCTGCAGGGAACTTTCAATCCCTACAGGCAGCACAGATACTCTGCTCATGGCCACTGGCTGCGTGAGATACTTCTGTCCCTTCCCAGAAATAAGAAAGGAAGCATCAGGGTGGGGAGGCCCTGGCACAGAGCCCAGAGAAGCTGTGGCTGCCCCTGGATCCCTGGAAGTGTCCAAGGCCAGGCTGGATGGGGCTTGGAGAACCCTGGGATAGTGGAAGGTGTCCCTGCCCATGGCAGGGGGTGGCACTGGATGATCCGTAGAACTCAACCTCCTCATGCACCCAATTCCTGACCTAGAAGCTGTCTTTCACTGGCAAGGGAAAAATGTGGCTTCTGTGGTTACCATTCAACAAGTGGTTTAAGTCTGACTCCAACTGTGCTAAGAAAGAATCAGCCATGGACTCAGATCTTTAGGAATGACAAATCCCATACCTAAACTAAAGCATGGGTCAGAAAATGGTTAAAAGCAGGTAGTACTCCTGACAGTAAAACAGGGAACGATTAACAGCCCTCAGATGGATCCCAGAATAGCTAAATGATACTGCTGACACCAGTCCAGCTCTATAAATGGGAGCCTTTTAAAATCCCTTCAGTCTTCTCGATCCTCTGACTCCAGAAGCTACTTTAAGTTTCCTGTGTTAAAGTTATGGTCTTTGGCCCACAGCATGTGGTTAAACCACCACAAAAAAAAAAAAAAAAAAAAAGACTGAGACTCACATTTTGACAAAAATTGCTCCCTCACTAAGTATCAGCTAACATCTAAACTCAAATTCCTTTGAGCAACTGATAGAATTTTCTGCTCATGACAGCACTTAAAGCCTATTTTAAACAAAAGCAATGTACTGAGCTCACAATTCCAAACCCAGCATCTCCCAGGGAAGAGAAGGAGCACTGAACAGTCCTGAAGTTTGTTGAACAACTACTTTCTCTTCAGGTAACACCTCTGGGAATTCTTACTCTGGGATCCACACTGGGAGAGCAAGCTAGCCCTCAGAAGGGCTGGAAAAAACACCAGGGAGGTTTGGTGTGCTCAGTACAAAGGCACCTGTTTCAAGAATAACAGTACCAAGGCAGCTTATTCACAGCTGACTTGACTTTCAGACAGGTATCTGGGCAGATCTAGAAATTTCATTTCTGAACAGTCTTTCAGATAATTCCTGACATTTTAAAAATGGTTTTAAAGATTTACGCCTTTATCTAAAAACCACTTCGTGTACACTAACAGAATCTGGGTGAAGCTGACTGTGATTTTATCTCCTATCACTTTACCTCTCCAGATGCACAAGACCTGGATCACAGACC
The DNA here is from genome assembly GCA_013400235.1 of Oriolus oriolus. NCBI lineage: Eukaryota > Metazoa > Chordata > Aves > Passeriformes > Corvidae > Oriolus > Oriolus oriolus. The sequence goes on along the minus strand of VXBT01010233.1, from coordinate 78,907 downwards.
AGTCTTCACAGTGAAACAGATGTTTGCATCCCCTGTTCCCAGCTTCCCAGTACCTCTAAATCCCTCAGTTTCTAGTTTCATTGTACCGTCAAACCCTGTTTGCTGCAGGACTTCAGAACGAATGTTTTATTGCTTTACAGGACAACAGAAGTGAGGAATTACTTTTCTTACGGAACAGATTTTTATTTTCAGGAAATGAGTCAACTATGTTGGTACCCAGTGACAAACATGTAACAGAGACACATATATAAATACATGAGGGGGTCGTGCAACTCGTTGTCTTTGAACTATTCCAGGATTTGTGGAGGTAAAGACAGTGCAGTACTGCACATCACTTAAAATGTTATTTTTTCACTAAAGATTTCACCTCTGTTCCAAGTGTAATGGTACCCTCCCCTGGATGGGCCAACTGCTCTATCGTTGTGATATATTTTAACACGCATTTTACTTTTTATTTCTTGAAAGGTTAAGACTCCCACGTACACCTTCCAGAACATTCACGGTGCTGGGAGAAAGACAATCCCGTGACACTCACCCCCAAACACATCTCCGTTCTGGTAGTTCTTGCCCTTCTGAGTTTCCTCTTCGTTTTGAACAGTAGACACATGCTTGGCGGAGGCACAGCCCATAGCTTCATTCAGACAGCTCCAGCTGGACCGAACCACAGATCATCTCTAGCGACGGCCGCTCATCCTTGCAGAAATAATCCACCTTCCTGCTCGGCTTCTCACGTCCCTTTCACCTAAACACGGCCAAAGAGAGAGGAAAACATTCACACAAGGTACCCTCTGTGTGGGGAGCTTCACGGAGATAAAAATGGGGTTTGTGAGGAGGAGCACAGGGGCGCAGCCTCCCCGGCCTGAGGCTGCTAAAGCCATATTCTATAACATCTGGTACAGGCAGGTCATGATAAAGGTACCTCCACCCTGCCCTGGGACAGAGCACAGCAGCTGAACTCAAAGCCTCTTCCAGCCTGATTCTTTAATCCATGGCTTGAAGAAAGCAACACACACAGAACTGTTTCCCATCCAGCCAGCTATTCCCACAGAACGCAGAGGGTTTTGGGAGAGGAGATAAGAAACCATCAATATCTGCTTCTCCTGCTCCTTTTGCCAATCTACCCATCAAGCCAGATTTCTTACAAAGCATTTTACTGATTAAGAGCTGCTAATTGCAAGTGTTCAGACAAAATAATCCCTCTAAATCAATTAAAGATCTTATGTTCCCAGATGTGAAAGGCGATAGCCAGCTGTATTATCTTTTCTCTACGTGTTCATTATTCTACTCAATCCATAAAACCTCCACCGCTCAAAAAGACAACTATCCCCATTTTAAGATGGAATAACACTCCCTGAACAGTCCAGATGTCACACAAAACAAAAGGGAAAAGAAAAATTTAATCCAGAACTGTGATATTTTAGGTTAAAAATAAATTCAGATCCATTAACTGTTTTTTGCTAAATGGTTCTGCACTGAAACAAAAACTACCTCAAAATTTGGTGAGATGACTTGGTTTGCCTTTCCACCAGTCAAACTTTTCAGAAGAGAGAAAAGTGAGATACTCCCCTTTTTGCCAAGTTTTTTAGTTCAGCTACAGCATAAGATCATACACACAATTTCTCAATTCATTACTTCTGAGCATGTACTTTTTTGCTCCATGCTGACCACAAGAATTTTATGTGTAACATCAGACAAGCACTCTTACCTAGGATAGGGAGAGCTGGAGCGAGATGGTCTTTAAGGTCCCTTCCAACCCAAAGCATTCTATGACACAGCAGTATCCATTCAAGCAGAAATGTATAATCCCAAGGGAAATTGCGACTTTCCTTTCCCTGAGCACTCAGCACTGGCAGCACACCTGCCCCATGCCCGGGCAGCTCAGTGACACATGAGGACATGGTCTAGGACGGCTCTGCTCCTGCCTCCGGAGGGATTTTCCTGCCCATCCCCAAAGCCACAGACACGAGGATGTGGCAGCTGGGCTCAGAGCGATTCCGTTTCCGCTACTGCAGCCCGTGGCTTTCACCAAGCAAGCGGAAGGACTCTGGATGCAAAACCACCTTTAACTCCTACTCACAGCCAGCTTCCCCCTCCTTTGCACAGAGCAGCGCTTCTCTCCACTTGATGAGGGCATTTTAGAACAGACAATTTGTATCTGCTAATCCCTGTTCCCAGCAGCCACTCCTCCCTGTCACCCCTGTACATCCCCCAACATGCTCTACTCCTTTTTTCCTTCTCCTGTACATGCACACCTGAGCCTGAATTTCTCATTGCCCCATTCTTCTCTTCCCCCTTAGCCACAGCTAATTACTGACCCCAAACCACAGGATTTTATAGGATCATAGAAAAGCCTGTGCTGGGAGGGACTTTAAGGTCATCTCATTGCAACCCCTGCCACGGGCAGGAACACTTTCCACTAGCCCAGGTTGCTCCAAGCCCCATCCAACCTGGCCTTGGACACTTCCAGGGATGGGGCAGCCAGTGTTTTGGGCAACTTACACCAGGCATTGATGCTGCTAGTGGAAGGGAGTGAGCACATCTCTCTGGAGCTATTTTTTTAACCCTATACGGTTACATAACTTTTTTCTTTCCCCCCAGGAAAACCTAGATTTTACAGGAAAAGTCAGTATAAAGCCAGGGAAGTTGCTCAGTTTTTGCAGTTCAGGGAGGGTCACAGCTGACAGTTCATTCTCCCATGTGTCCAAGTGGCAGCCTGCACTAAGATCTTCATCTCACTGTTGGGGGAGAACAAGGATCCAAAGGGATTTAAAGCATCAGCCACGCTGTGCTTGGAGATAGGTAAAGACACACAGGGGTGTGAGAGACGGAGGAGAAACAGCAGACTGCAAAAGGGAACTGCTGCCTGGGCTGGAAATGAAATGGAGACACATTTTCCCAGAGGACATAAATTTGGTTAAAGACAAGAGTTTTTAATGGACCAGCTGAAACAAATGAGGGGGAAAACATGACCAACACAGCCCTTGCTTCAGACTTCAGAGAAAAGCAGGAGCCTCCAAGTAGACAGAGCCTGAAAACACCGACTTCCGAGTTAAAATATAACCAGTGGTATTATTCCAGGGAAAAGGGTGTGGCCAACTATAAGGAAAAGGAGCAAGGGAAGGCTTGATGTAACCCTGGAAAGGATGTGGAGGTGTTTGGGTGAGACCTAGGTAGGAGGCTGTCCGTGGGGGAATCACTGCCCACCACAGCTCAGCACCTTTGAGAACTGCATAACTGCAGGCACAAAAGTACCTGTTGAATGAATTATGCTCCTGCCTTATTCAACTATTTTTCCTGTTTCTTGTTCTGTCTCTCAGCAGGGACCATTTACAAAAGGGAAAACAGCTGCTTAGTAATAAAACCCAAATGTATTTCACAAAGGAGCAGTGGGTTGGGTTTTGGGAGGAGATTTTTTGTGAAGCCTTATACAGCCAACATGCAGCACAACAAATTGCAAAATACTTAATTATTGATCAGTGCCCAGGACAATGATGGTCCCAGGACCATTGAGGTGCAGGAACAATCAGGAGCAAGGAGACACAGAACAGGAATGCAGAAGGATAAAGCTCTTTGAGGGAGAAAAGAAAAGAATATCCACAGTCAAATCTCTCCTGCAGCATTTTGGTAGCACACATCAACCTCTAAAAATATGGTCATGTTCGAAGGCACGCTGTGATTAAAGGAAACAGATGGGGATGCAAGAACTGCAAGTTTCACCTTTTACATTAAAGAACAGCAATCACAGCAGCACCTGGAAAAAGCCAAACAATTAATAGTTGGGTTATGGAGGAAACTTCTCCTGGTGCCAATAAACTGGGCTGAGAAAGCTACTGCGGAATGACGTCCAAGGTGAGCCTAACACGCATTTCCAGGCTTCCATGTTCCTTGGACTGCTGTTAACTTAGCGCTGTGAGACACTTCGACACGGATACCTAAACACAACCCAGGGATAGCAGAGGATTTAATACAAAGAACAGAGTGGGAGAAAAGCAGCATTAATTTTATAGGGGATGAAATTCGACATACAGGGCAGCACGATGCTCTCCAGCGCTGGGAAACCTCCCCTGCCTGAGGACCAGAGCTCTCAGGGATGAGGTTTAGGGATCTCTCGGATGTGAAGTGCTGGTCCTCACTCAGTGGGATGCCTGGTGAAGCTTTGGGGATGTGAAACACAGCACTTCACACAGCAGCAGAACAACACATCCGTTCCTCCTCCTCCTCCCCCACTTCTGCACAAGTGTAATTTTTCCTTTTGTCTTCCACAGCATTTTGGGGGCACACAGATTTTCAGAAGCCAAAAATAAAAAGAAGAAAACCTCAAACCATTTGCAGTTCATGTTCACCACCCACCATCACTAATTATCAAGATTTGAGAGGCAATTTGCAGGCTCCGATCTGCAAAATGCTAGTGAGAAAAATCTCTCAGGCAGATCAAAAGTGTCTACACCACCCCCAAATGAAATGCAGCAGGTTGAGGATTAACATCTTACAGGCAGGTCAGGAGAAGACTGGAGACACTCTCAGATGCTGTACTTTGTACCCCAGGTTTCTTCTGAGCTAAAAACAGGGGAGCTCAACTCTTAGAATAGAAATTACCTTTGGAAACCTTAAGCAGTTCCTCTTTTCTTTCTTCTGAGCAATGCCTGTGATGTGTTTTTTCTTTTACCAACTCTTTCAACACTTTGTTAATACACTCATTATGCCCACACCTCTTATTTCTGAAAGTCAAAGGCTGCATCCTTGACAAAACACATTTTGCTTCCACAAACATTTCATACAAATGGAGGACCTCCAGTGTTTTACAACAAATGCACCTTAATTCTTCTATTGCCACAGGTGTATTTGTTTTCATCTTTATTGCATTGAGATAACCAATCCTTCATCATCTTCAGGCTGCAGATACATCCAAAAGTTTCTTTCCGTGTTGACCATACAGGAAATCAGGTTAAAATTTCACAGTGCTCAAGAGATCAAAGCAACGAGTTTCATGCAACCATAAAAAACCCCTAAGCTACAAAGAAAAACCACACTGGCTTTTCCTATGAAACAACCTGTTCCAGGCAGAACTCAAGGATTTAACTTACTGCTATTAATTACATTTATTTCCTATAAGAAATAGGCCTGTTTGATTTCCATTTCATTTTTTTTTTCCCAAAAAGAAGAAAACAGAAATTAATTCTAAATTTGTCCTGCACAAGGGCTGCTGGTAGTTAGCACCTGGGACTTCTCCATTGCAACATCCCTCTTTCTCAGCTACCCTCCACCACAAAAGACGGTTTTTTGGGTTTTATTCAACAGCCAAAAGGCATTTTTGGAGCCAAAAAGATATCACTTTTGCCTTTGAAGTGCACCAATGGCCTAAGGAGGGAAGGAAAAAAAGATTTAAAAGAAATATGTCATATAAGGTCTCTTTCTCCTTCTTCAAATTATTCAAATTGGCATGAATAGTGCACTTCTATGGAAAATTAACCCGCTGACTTGCTAAATGAGCGGGGCTGAATGAACAGCAGAATGAGAGGTGCAAACACTCTGGAGCAACATCTTCCAGTGGCACAAGGCAAAGAAGAAAAGTCAAAGTGAGTGGTGATTTCAGTTCCTTGGGAGCCATGGACAGAACACACTCCCCTCACCCACTGGCACAAACAGCCACGAAATGAAGCATTTTCTGCCCTTTCATGAATTGTTTGTCCCTGTGGTGCACAAGTCCTGTGTTTACTACACATTCCAGCCTTCTCCTGGAAACAGGCTGTCCCAGAGAGCCAGGTGAGCACAGCAGTGACTGCCTGGAAGGGGAGGGAATCAGCGCTGTGCTGTAAAACCAGGAGCACAGGGAAACACACCCTGACCTTACACTAAACCAGCACTGACACACCAAACCAGCCCAGCTGCCCAGTCCCACTGGGGAGCTGCCCTCTCCTGGGAAGCTGTGCTCAGCACAAATCCCTTTTCCAAGAGAAAACAGGGATACTGCAACTTGACAGCTAAAAAAACCCAACATTACAGAGAAGTTCATCTACCCAGTTTTTCCCAACAGGGAGAGCCTGGTTTGAATTAATTCTACCAATTCCTATGATCAGCTTAATACAGGACAGCCTTTGCTCCTCAGCTTAAGCTGAGGCTTAGATGACCTTTTTCATCAGCAAAATTAGCTGATTTTCTTTTCTTTTGTTTGCAATCAGCATTTCTGCTGATCCAATACACGGGGTTTTGATATATCAAAGCAACAAGTGATTTCCAGGTAGAAAAGCTCTCAGCAGCAACATGATACTTCCCAGGAGCATCTTCTGCTTCCTCAGATTCTTAAGGAGAAATACCACCAGTAAATCCAAGGAAAAAGATTTCAAACATCACAGAGTAAAATACAAATATGTAAGGGAAAGGGAATTGCATTGTAGTCATCTTCTTCATTCACAAAGGGAGGAGTTAAAGTAAAATCAGTGTGAAAAGCCCAGCAGCACAAGAGACGTCAGTCATACAACTTAGCATTTTTGCTGTTTCCAAAGAAAAAGACATTTCATTCTGAATTTCTTTTACCCTCACATACTTTAGGAGCAGTGATACAAAGATTACCACCACCATTACAGAATGCAGTTCTAATATTTAATTCTTTTTTCCCCCTCTTTCTATGAGAATTAGTAGACAAAACATTGAACATAGATGAGATTTGAATTGTCTGCCAACATTGTAGAATATTTGTTTTTGTTTGCACACAGAGATGGCCTGTTTCAGGTGAGAACCCAAACTTTTCAAACATGTTTCATCTGCACCTCTTCCAAACCAGTAGTGGTACCAGAGCTTGTCTTTAACATAGAAGCTGGTGCTACTCAACCAGATTTCCAAAGTTTCAGGACATTTATCTTCAAGACTTTGCAGAAGAAACAGGCACTTTTCACAAAAAATAAGATTATATTACAATATGCTGAGAACATCTAAATATTTCCTGCTTCTACAGCAGAGATTGCTGTGGTTGTTAGAAGGACATGACAGAGAGACGTTCACAGAGTCCCAGAATGGTTTGGGTTGGAAGGGACCTTAGAGCCCATCCCATCCCACCCCCTGCCATGGGCAGGGACACCTTCCACTAGCCCAGGGTGCTCCAAGCCCCATCAAACCTGGCCTTAGACACAGCCAGGGATGGGGCAGCCACAGCTTCTCGGGTGCCAGGGCCTCCCCACCCTCACAGGGAGGAATTTCTTCCCAGTGTCCCATCTAACCCTGCCCTCTGGCAGTTTGAAGCCATTACCCTTGCCCCATACCAAAAAAGACTGCAGTCAACACCAGATAACTGAAAACCCACCAGCAACCACCATAAGGGATCTGATTAAAAGCATCAAGACCTTTCCACTGACTTTAGGTGCCTTGAGGTCACTTCCTAAACCTCCACTTCCAGGGAACGAAGTTTGTTTTGTGATTTATTTCCAAAGGGATTTCGAAAATGGAGTGCTGGTGGTAGCAGCCCAGGCTGACGTGGTGTGAGACACTAGACAGGACTATGGAAAAGCCAGGTTCAATTCTCACTACGTGACTTTCTTGTGCATCTAAGAATAATCTCGAGCACTTACTGTAATGGGAAGGTAGCACAAGCACCTCTAAAGTATAAAAAAAGCCAGCAATAAGGTCCCCTATTTAATTTTATTTCTGTCTTCAAGGTTTAAGAGTAAGGCATGCTTTACTGAGCAGGACACAGTAAAAGGCCCTGAGGTACAGGAACAGTGATTTATACAGTATTTGGCACACATCTAAGCACAGGTCTGAGCATCATCTCCCTTTTGAAGACTCACTCCCCTGTCTCTGCCTTAATAAAATAATTTAAAGATGCAACCATTACACCTAGGCAGTCACCACCATCATGTCAAATCAGACTAAAATAAATGATGTAGAAGCTGCAGCCACTTCATCAACAAGACCCACTGCTTTGGAGGAAAACCTTGAGGGATAATTACCACGCTGAAAAAACAGCCTTGCTCTCCTGAATTCCTCGTCTTCCCACCAGGGCTGGGGGATGCATCTCCAAATGTCAACACCGACTCTGGCCTGGAGCAGAGCTCTTTTTAGGACTGCCCCTCTCCCAGAAAAAGCAGTGGTTTAAAAAGTCTCTCCTAAAATGTGAAGCACATACTTCTTTATTTCAACAGGAAAGGAATCAATGATCTAATATCACCCACTAGTGCGGCAGGGAAGACCTAGAATTTTAAGACTTGAATGTCTAATCTTCATTCTTTGTTCTTTCACACTTTGATTTCTTTCCCAAACCACTTCTTAATCTTTCCTGTTTGCCACCATGAAGGTAGAAAAAACCACACCGAGATGGGTCCTAATGCAATTATCTGTAATTGCACATTTGCAGGGTCTCACCTCCCTTTAGACCCACTGATCTATCCTAACAGCTCTACAACAAAAAGCACCCCAGTCAGCTGACTGGTTATTCCCTAGAAAATCCTTACAAATATCCACAAATGAGATGACAGACCCCAGCATCTCCCGCTCCAGCAGAGAATGATGAACACATACACAGCAGCAATTCACCTCTGCTCAAAAATCCAGCACAGAATTACCCCACCTCACCTCAGGAAACTCCTTTGACTCTGCCTGCAATACACACTTCCCAGGTAGGCTGTGAGCTTCCAGCTTCCACCTGGAGACCTGTCCTTGCACCCTGGTCAGCTTGGCCAAGCAGCATGTTTGGGCCAAATTCCTGCCCACAGAGGAAGATGGAAGCAGCTGCAACCTGGAGAGGGGTGGCTGGATGTCCCTGGATGTCTCTGCATCCACACAGAGCCCACGACCCACCCCCCACCTCGTTTCCAAGGCATTTTTCATCCAAAGAGCTGCAGCAGGAGCTACTTTATGTGCCACTGAGGATAAACCAACACAGAACAACTGAGCTATGCAGAAGCCAAGGGGCTGAGATGCCGGGGACCTGCTGCTAATGTGTCAGCAAGGAAACATTTGCCACATGCACATCTGCTGCTGTGCAATTAGGAGATGGAGCAGTTTCAAGGAGCCTCCTTTTTTTTGCAGATGAGCTAGAGAAATAAGAAATCTTTCTTCACTAACCTGATAACACTTAAATGACAGAATAAGTGCAGAGATGCTGCTCAAAACCACAGGAGGTGACTCATCCAGGCTGCTGAGGAGCGGTCCCAGCACAGGCACCCATTCCATGCACGTCTGCCTCCTCCACGGCTGAACTGACAGCTGCAATCTTGCTAAAAATCAGCAGGTAAATTCAGGGTAAGAGCTAACAAAGCAGCTCACTTCACTCCTTGCTCTTCTAGGGTTCAGCATGTCTACTGAGGGTTTTTTTATATGATTTCCTAACTGTAGCCCCATGGAAATGGCACAAGCAGGAACGAAAGGGAAGCATTTGGGAATCTGCATTCCCAAAATGACACCAGTGACTGCTCCCTCCTGCTTTGCAGGGTAACTCCTCAGCATCAAGGAGGAGAACACAGGGTTTTTGGTGCTGAAGGCCACGGTACCAGAATGTTTGTGCTGGTATGGTTTGATCCAAGAGCCCTATGCCATATCCTATCCAATCTCATACCCTATCCAGCAGGTTACCCCCAGGAATTCCCAGCTGGGAGGGGAGCTGAGAAAGCAGGCTGTGCTCCGAGCAGCAGAGCTTCAGAAACCTCCAACCCAGAACAGGCAGCTGGAAAAACACAGGTGAGAGAGGAACTGGGTTCTGCTCCTGTAAAACCTGTTGTGATCCATCCCCTACTTTGACCCCACCTCCCCATCCAGCACTCAGGCATGGGAGCTTCTCGACATCCCTGATGGAGGCAAAAACATTTCCTTACTCCACTCCTTCAACACAGATTTAGGAGTTTACTCCAGTCCCAGCTTTGGGCAGGGGCTTTTTACCTTTTTTTCATTAAAAAAAAAAGTCTTAGAACATCATCAGTTACAGTTCCACGCTGAGATGTTGAATGGATACATCCATAACCAAGCCTAGCTATTCACAAAATAAGATCTAAACCATGTTTCAGCCTATGATATAAATAAATGAGCAGGAGACTAGCCAAAACCAATTGCAGTACTTTCAGTTCATGTTAACACAGTTGTAACTCAAACATGACCAGCCAGGGCAGAGCTGGATCAGTGGCACAGGAGCAGGGAGGGCTGCAGATCTCTCCTCCCACTGATGACAAGGAGCAGCCAAGTCAGCAACAGACCCCACTAGGATTTAGAACACAGAAAGCAGCTTCTGTCTTCTTTCAACTACCTACATCTTATTCCAGCTGGCAGCCTCCTGCCTCTGTATTCTGACTTAATGTTACATTTCCCATAAGTGACCACGGTAACTTTCTGCGTTTAGGGAGCTGGGTCCTATTGTGCATCTCATACACCTGTGTAGTGCTCTTCAGCTTTGAGCCACACGTTTAAGGACCTGTTTAAACTCAAAAACCACCATGTAAAACCAATTGCGTATAAAGCACAACCTTCTGTTTCATGGTGTAAACTTTTCCTGGACATCACTTGAATTTATTTAAACCAAATACCGTGCAGAATAGTAATGATGAGGCAATTTTTGGTACATAACAGGGTTCAAGAACCACTCTGAGAGCATTTATACCTCACCCATGAATCCCAGCTCAGCAAAACCCCTGCAGACCTGAAGCAAAGGGACACAGCATCCTTTTGGAAAGACCTGTTACATATTGGGTTAGATTCAGCACCAATGCATGCAAACACCACACCAGTGCTGCCTGCATTGCACAGCATGGACACAGGGACTGCAGAAGGCATTAAATAATACAAGTTATCCTTGCAAAGTGTGCGTGTGCCCTCACATCTCTACAGGAACAGTGAAAGGTATAAACTTATCTGTGCTGTTCACCACCAAAAACTGAAACCGGAGCTGACCTGGCAACCAGGAACCACCCAAAAGTATTTTGAGTCCTGCTTCCAACTCCCTTTAGGCAGCACACGGAATGTAACCCATCGAGGAAGGAGCAGGGGGTCCCACATCGGTCCAGCTGTGGGACTGGGAAGGTTCCGGATGCAGGGAGATGAACTGCTGGCTCGTGGTCCTGCAGTGGTGAAAGGCGTATCACTGAGCAGGGGCAGGCTGGAGGAAATAATCCTGAAAGCACAGGGCAAATGGAGTGTTCTACCACGCCCCCTCAAAGCCACCCAGCCACGCTGCTGAGCCCACACTGGCATTTTTCTGCCAAATCAACACGTGAATTGAAGGGGGAAAAGCCCAGCTGAAAACAGCCTCACAGCGCTCAAAGCACGGAGAAAAGCCATACAGAGCAGGGAAAAAAAATACACATTCTGCTCAGCTGTAAGAGCGCAGAAAAAATGTATTATAAATAATTGAAACGGCTTCCAAAGACCATTGAATACAATCAGTAGGAATTGAAATGTAATAGGATTTTATTTAAGAATTGTACTGTCAGAACAATACAAATGGCTACAGGATCATAATTCTTGTGGAAAACCCAGGTCAAAATAGGCCAGAGCAGACATCCAAACATGCTAAAGCTCTGCAGATGCTCATGCAGTTTTCTTGTGAAGAGAAAGCTGATGGGGAGAAGAGTTAATGCAACACTGTCCAATTTGTGAGAGTGGGACAAAATAATACAAGGCCCCTGAAGAAATCAAAAATATGGATTGCAAAAGACTGAGACGACTTCAAAAAGCAAGGAGGACGTGAGTGCACAGTCTGTTTGGCTGGCTTTGAGGAGGGACTGAGCAGGGACTGGATCCGAGAGTGTGAACGCATCACCCACGGGCTGGCCCACACTGGGACCCTCACTCCCACTTGAGGGCAGAAGACAACATCCATAGGCAAGTGAAAATTTCACTCACCATACTGTTTTCACCATCTTGAGGACAAGACTGTCTCAAAAGTATTTTCCAAGTTCTTCCACTGTACTCCAAGCAGAACTCCTTTCTCATGGGGATCAACTGAACCAACCCTCTAGGAGTTATTTCAAGTCCTCCTCCTTCTGCCCACAAGGATTCTCCTTACAATTACTTGATTATTCAAATGTTCAAATACTGCTCCTTTTCCAATTCAGTGTCCATACATCTGGGCCTTAGTTATTATATAGTGTCAGTTATTACAGAGTGTCACTAGGTAAGGGGCCAGAAAACAGCAAGTGCCTCTGAACTACCCACACAACCACAAAGAATTGCTAACGCCATCGCAACAGCCTTCCCGCTTTACGCACTTTGGCCTGCCGCTAATTCGGGCAGAAACCACATGATAAAATCATCACATTTCAAAGGTGCTTACACTCAAGTGTCCAAGGCCAGGCTGGACAGGGTTCTGAGCAACCTGGTCTAGTGGAAAATGTCTCTGCCCATGGGAGGGCAGGGAATGAGATGAGCTTTAAGGTCCCTTCCAACACAAACCGTTCTGGGATTCTCTGATTCAAGAGCACAGCATCAGTATGGGTTTTTTGATAGCCTCTCTAAAAGGTTGTCAAGGTTTTATGATCTTCCCCAGGGACTTGTTTCAAAAGTTTTTTTAACCCTGGCACATTTATTACTTTGGGAAGTGATGAAGTGTTACCTAAATTCCATTTATATCTTTGCTCCTTCTTTTGTTTTGTTGTTATTTCCCTCCTTGTGTCCAGCAAGCACTAAATGCAGTAACTTGAGGTCTCCATGTCCAGCTCTGCAGGCCCAGCAGGATCATTCCACCGCCCAGGGTCCGTGATTCCCTGTGACACAGACACTTGGACACAGCTGCATCCCATGTCAAAAGGCATCCATCCAGCAGCTGGACACCATCGAGCTCACAAGCCCCTTCACTCCCACATTTAGCTTTCAGCACATGAAAATAGCAGCTGCTTTCCTGAGAGTCAATTCTGCAATATTTTTATAGGCCTTCTCTCCCCCTTTTAGGGTCAAGTGTGAGGAGGATTTCTTTTTAAAATTAGAAAAAGAAACAAGTTTATGAAGGCTAAACCAGGCTGGCTCTCTTAGATACACTTTTATTCTATTAGGAAAGCAATACTGAGACTAAATTCAAAAAACATTGAATTGGATATTAAAAAGAAGAAGGAAAGAAAAGGAAAACGAGAGAGTCAAGTGTGCAATGGGATTGCACCACACAAACCCAGCTTTGAAACAGCGCAGCTACAGGGCCCCAGGTATAAACCAGTGCTGTGCAAGGTCCTGCAGACTGTGCACCTCCCTCCCTAACTCATGCCTGGGATGGTCATGGCTGCGCAAGGAGCCTGCAGCTGGAAGCTGGTTCAATGTTATTTGTAAGAAAGACCATTTAACTGAGTCCAGCTCCCTAGAACAGCATTTAACTCAAAACAACACAACTGTAAATGCTGATGTCATTTATAGCACCTGTAAATCATCCACTGCCAGACAACTGATAAACCCAGGCTCAGGAAAATCAGCGTCCAGAGCAATCTGCACCAAAACACCATAAATCCTTCAGTCACTATTACTGTATTTTTCCATCCCCATGTTATATGCAAATTCTGTGCAACTGAATTACAGTACTGTAGCTGAGCACTTGCCAATTATATTTTAAACAGACTATTTAAAGGTGCCTTTATCCCACTGCAAAAAACATTCTCAGGACAGCAACAGCAGAGAAGCATCCACCCCAGAAATAACAACCAGATTCTTCTCTCTTCACTTTGTTTCTTGCCAGTTGCATTTTTTATAATTAAAAATTACATGACAGAGAGGCACTATTTTCTCATCTACAGTGAATCATTTAATACATATGTCAGTGCTCATAAAAAACCCTTACTGTATCCACGTGAAGCTGACATCCTCAAAACTCCAAAGGCTAGAAAGCCATTGTGAGAGTTTGAAGCTAAAAACCAGCAAGGACAGAAACACTGTGTCTGGTTCATCAAGAGCAACCAGTTTCTGTTCGAGGCCAGGCTGGACGAGCTTGGAGCAACCTGGGCTAGTGGAAGATATCCCTCCCATGGCAGGGGGTGGAATGAGATGGGGTCCCACCCAACCCAAACCATTCTAGGATTCTATGACAGGTTTTAAAAGATGCTGAAATAAAAACTAAAAAATTCTCACTTCCCCTTGGCTAAAAGAGAAGCAAAATCTAAGTGCTCAGGTTTACCAAAATGCTGTTAAGGTTAAAACGAAAAATAAAAAAACTCAGGATATTCTGCCTGGAAATCATTTCACTTTCCTTTCTGATAGGCAGCTTTCTGTAATGCAGCACGCCCTCATCTCCTTACTTTGCTGTGTGGTAACACCTGAGCCCTTCCTATTTATGACACCACCATCACCACCCCAGAAAGGCTTTTTCAACACAGCCAGACCCAGTGCTTGGCTGGAAACCTGCCACAGGAACTCACAAGGAATCCAAGCAGCCCAAGAAGCAGCTTTGATAAGGAATTAGGTGAAATCAGCTTTGTTTTGCACCAATATCATCCTGCCTCCTCGCAGCAAGATTATGGGAAGTAATGACTGCTTATTGGGATGGAAGAGACTCTCTAAAATCCACCAAATACACCAGGGAAGGAGAGAAATGCCATGGGAAGAAGCGAAGAAGCTGCTTAGCAACTCTCTTACTCTGACGGCCAGCTGGGTGAAAGAAGTTGAAAGGATAAAGGTAAAAGAATTAAACATAGAAACTTTGTTTTCTCCAAGGCCCTCAGCTGTCCCAAGCCACATTACTTAGATAGTTTTTGATGGGCTGAGTCAGCCTGTGCCAGCTATGGATGCAACGCAAAAATAACAGGGATCAGCAGCTACCCAATGAAGAAATAAAGCAGCAGAAACCTTGGGAAGGCAGCCTTGATCACCTTCAGGATCTCCACAAAGCAGCCACTTGGATTTCCATATCCAAATGCCAACAACTTCCCCCCAGGCAGCGCAAAAAGCGAGTTTCTGAGCGAGCACCAGAGATCAAACTTTAAATACAGCCAAGATGCCAAACCAGGACCAGCAATTCCTGGGGCGTTTGCCAGCCAGCACCAGCTGGAACGGAGGCTGTAACCCCAACAGCTTGGTTACTCCTCTCTTTTCAGGCAGCAAGAAGATCTTGTACAGGCCCCTGAATTCAAAGAACAAATGATAACATTAAGTTAAAATGTGACAGGAGGAGTGATGAGGGTGCTCACAGATCCCAGGGCTTAAAGCTGGGCTTTCCAGCAGCTTCAGCCTGGGCAACTCTCAGATCCCCCAGCTGAGATCCAATAAAACAAGGAACTTACTTGATGCAAATGAGCATTTCTGTAGCCACAGTGGTTTAAAAAGAAAAATAAAAGTATTGATTTTTGACACAGCAGATCAATCTGCATGTGACCAGTGCATTTCAGTCTATAAAGTAACTGATAAAAGTGTACTGG
This sequence comes from Oriolus oriolus, assembly GCA_013400235.1. Taxonomy (NCBI): domain Eukaryota; kingdom Metazoa; phylum Chordata; class Aves; order Passeriformes; family Corvidae; genus Oriolus; species Oriolus oriolus. The sequence continues at coordinate 63,602 of VXBT01010233.1, read as the reverse complement.
AACATTAATCTTCACTTAGGGTTGTTTAAGTGCCTGGGGAGCAGGGGTGGGAAGGATCTGATTTTATACAAGCCAAAGTACAGCCTCAGAGAGGGACATTAACAGATTTTTTTATCAGTGTATAAAAAACCAAGACTGGTATTTCTGAGCACAGCAGACTTATTCACAAGGAGAGGAGCAGGTAATCCAATTTCACATGATAAAATCGCAAACTTTTGTATTTTCACCATGGCACTTAGCTTCCCTCAATGGTTTGAGAGTGAAAAGCCAGCTCAGGCTGGCAATTTCCCCCAGAGCCCCCAGGACTTCCTTCTCTCTCTGCGGGCAGCCACGCACTCTCATGGAATACCAATGACATGGGATGGCACAACTGGGAACCAAACCAAGGGGCTCCAGAACAGGCCAGCACAGTGCAGCAACAAATTCTGTTTATTTCAGGAAATCAAACTGAAGACACGAGGTAAATACATTGCCCTGGTCACTTCTCACCCACTGCACAGGGAGGAGTATTACAGGCAGAGCTCGAGGTGCGTGGCGTGCCCCTGACACTTCCCTGCTCTCCACTTAGCAAGAACATGATTGATTGATTGATATAAAGCCATAAATGATTGATTTACTCACAATTAACCAGGGAAAAATATTCCATTCTCCATCCAAGCCAGCTAGAGTGGGAAACACTCTGGAAAGATCTTGAAAATTACAGACCGATTGGCCTTACAAGTCGTTTGAAATCAGAATGAATTAATGAAAGCGTTTGAAAGCAACTAGAAGAAGACATTAAACCAAGAAATTTTAAGCTTCGGTCAGGGAAGTCAGTGTGCTTGGTTTTTGGGATAATGTCACGTTACTTGAACGTTCAAAAGCCAGGGACAGTGACTTGAAGGAGCTTTATTGGAGAAGTCTGGGAAGTGGCTGGGAAAGAACCTCAGAATGTCACATGGCCTGCCAGGGGGAAAAGAAGAGGGAAATCTTCACAGGAGCAAGTTCACCCTCAAGAGGCTTCACTGAATGTCAGCATAAGCGAAGAGTTGCTCCAGGAACACTCCAGAGCCAGAGCCTAACCTGGGACTGGTGAGTGGTCCCTGCCTCCGTTTTGTCCTCATTAATCCCACTCCAATCACCCAGTAATCAACTTCAGCGACAAAAGAACGCCCCAGAACCCCCACATCAGCATTCGTCCCTGAATACAGAGATGGGCCAAACCACATTTCCTGCAAGGAGTGGCCAAGGAAGAGCTATACATGATGGGTGGCACTAAACTGCAAATTCATCAAGACCAGAGAAAATGGCAAAATCCCAAGGGGCCGGAGAACAGCCAGACAATTAAGCTGCCTGAACTTGAAATAAACTTATCTTGACAAGCACAAGGTAACACAGATTAGAAGGAATAATGTACAGCTGTGACGCAGGCTTTACCGTAGACAACTCAGAAAACTCGGTGAAAACCTGACAAAAAATAACACGTAAAGCTAGATCAGCACTGTGATATTTTGTTTCTTGCCTTCATTTCATTATTCACCATAGGATATTCTGAATACTGAGTTAAAATACTTTAAAAAAACTACATCAAAACATTTGTACTGATTTATATAGCCAGATGAGCTGTAACAGATATTCACATTTTATTCTGCTGATCAGGATAATATCTCACAATCATCCTCACACACACTTTGTTTATGCACATCAACAGTCAACTGGTCTCACCAGCAGAAGGCTTCACCCTGATAGACTGTAATTCAGTAGATCTCTCACAAATTCTGAAAAGCCCTCTTGAAGGCACAGCACCATTTCACAGCAAGTTATAGTCACGGAAAACACTCTGGAGAGGTGTCATGATGTAGCATCATAACATGCCAGGCAGTTTTTGCAGATTATGCCTGTCTCATATAATCTCTGGTGAAAGCCCCACGAGCCCTTCACTGCTGGGCACTATTAGCAGACCCATGAGCTGCAGCTCCTCTTCCCTAATTTCTACTGACTGGGGGATATCATTTACCCAGATTAAATTTTCATGCTCAGCATGAGAGATTCCAAATGCACCCCCCGATGCCTTCCCTAAGAGGGAAGAATTTGTATTCCGGAGCGGTATCACAGTCAGCTTATGCTTCCAGACAGCTCCTTGCCAACAGCCCTTCATTAAGTCTTCAACTCAACCCTAAGCCTCCCATCCCATGAGCTGCCCTGTCAATGGATGTTTTCCCTGTAAAGAAGCATCGTATTTTGTACGAGGAGGCTCAATCAAAACAGCAGAGCAAGGAGAGTTGAAAAACAATCCTGACTGGCACATTTCCTCCCACTTCCCCAGACTGAGGGCAATGCACTCTTCCCACTTGGATCATTTCCTGCTGGTCCCACACACCGAGTCCGTACATTTTCACTGATCTCACAGTAAGAGTTACTTGAATTTCCTTTTTACAAGGACTATTTTGGACTGCTTTTTTAGCCTAGAAAACTCTCCATGACTGAAACTCAAGACTTCTCCGGGTGGGAATCTGGATCTGGATCCTGGATCTGAACAGTTTATTCAAAGGAAACGAGCTGGTTTTATACACTTCTTCAAAGACACAGTATTTCCTGACATGGTAATTCTCACTATGTGACCCATCCCATGTTGCCACGTCAGCAACACACCTTCAAAATGTCCTTCTGTGGGGTGATCACGCGCTGTCCATCTGTCTGTCAGCCCCAGGCAGGCTCCTCTCCGTAGGGGTCTGCAGTGTGACACCTCCTCCCCCCAGGGTCTGTGCTGCCATGTGCTTCTCACCTCTCCCCACAGATAACTTCTGGAGCAAAACCCTATATGAGCTTTTTTTTCCCCCCTCTCCTTAGACATTTTATGAAAGTTCATTAGGTGTTTCAAATGAATTAATGCTGGCTAGAGGGAAAAGCCCAGCCACCCTCAGCTCCTCTAGATACCCCTGCTCTTGGTTCAGGGAGCAAAATTTGTTATCTTCCAATTCCCCAAGGTAAATGAGGCAAATCTAGGACAAGTCATGAGTGAGCAAGTGAGCAGAAGCTGTGGGTACCTCCAAATATGTTTCCCTGTTCTCCTCTACACCTTCCCCTCTGGCATGAAAATGTCACAAAGGTGACATTATATATATATATAAATTTATGCATATATAACAATACATTCTATAAAGCCAAACAAGGCATCTAGAAGGCACCAATACACACATCTTTGCATTTCAAAATGCATTCCTAAAAATGCCAGTCCTTACCTCCTCCTCCCACGGTGCCAGGCTCTCTCAGTTCAAATAGATTTAAGAGCACTCTGTGCTAGAGCTTCTGCCAGCTGGTTTCCAGGACAGAAAACATCTCTCATCCTCTTAAACATCAAAATTGCTTTCCAGAGGGGCTGCAAGGAAAGCTTTAAAACTACTTTCCTGTTAATTATCCCAACACTGTTTTTAAAAATAATTTCCAAAACTGTTGCAAATACTTCCCATGGTTATAAAAGCTGCATTTATTTATTGCCTTTAACCTAAACCTCAAGTGGTCTTGATTAATGTCAATCCAAATGAGATCTCCCCCTCTAAATAACAACGCTGCACGGAACTTCTAAATTAAAGCAGTATATTCTGTGACTGTGCAGCTCTCCTCCAAGGAGCTGGGAAGAACTGCCTGTAGGAGAGGAAGGATGGGGTGGGGGAGGAAAGGCCCATAACCCTTGTGACACGTGCACATCAAGCTCCCCAAGCCCACGCACTTGCAACAACTCCAGATGAATTTTCAGTAATCCTGGGAAACTTCATTTCTTACAAAAACAGCCCCAGCCTTCAGATTTATGTAATTTCTCCTCGATGCCAAGCAACAGCCAGCAGCCTCTGCTGAGTTGTGTTCTGACGGTTCAGGTTAAGAATAAGCCATGAAATCACAGCACAATCCTAGATGCCAAGCAAAGAAATGGCTGCACCCTACTGGGGTTCTGCTCTCCGTGTGTTCCCAAACGTGAGATGACAAATATAAAGATTGTTAAGACATTCAATGTCTGGCTGAGCAGCAGATTCACGTGTCAAAGAGAAGTGTCTTGCAATAGAGCAAACAGCTTTGGTTGCAACAAATAATAATACAGGTTTTAGTTAAAACACAGTTCTCCAGGAGCATCAGTTTGGTATCGACTATGAAAGTACATCACTTGGAAATTGTGTTGTTTGGGGTGGGTTTGGGGTTTTTCACTAGAAACAAAGCATTTGTTATGCACTGACAATATTCTTACTATGCAAAACAAAACTTTTTGCGCTGTACACTACTAAAAACTTTAAAGCAGGAGACAAGGACAAAGTATAAATGCTGACAAACCTACAGTAAAGAACAGTGCCAGAAACCTTCAGATATTAATAATATCCTTTCTTAATTGTAGGCCTCTATTGTTAGAGCTTCACACTGTGGCGATGGAAAACAACACACGTGAAAAGTAAAATAAATTTTAAAAATTGCTCATGCCAGTCATAAGCATGATCTATCCTATCCCCTGCAGAAGATAATCCAAGAAACAGATAATTCTATCAAAACAGCAGGAGAATAGTACAACTTTAAATCATAAAAAAAGGTATTAAAAGCCTCTTGCTTGTTTGTTTTCACCCAAGCTTTAAATTTTGCTCTCATCTGCTGAGCAGAATCTTCTTTTCTTGCTTTAGATAACAAAAGCACACTTGGGAGTTTGATGAGAAGCTCTCACACGACATCTCTCTACACCCAAAAATATTTGTCTATGAGTGCACATATTTTACTACCTTGAATTCCTTTGCTTCAGTCCCTGCCAAAAACAGCCCTTCTGAAAGATGGTGAAATATTCACCAAGGGCCTCCTCGATTCATACCTGCAGCTGCTCAGGCTGTAAGGCCCTGGTGGAGGTGAACTATTTACAAAATTGGGTTTTAACAACCACAGCTGTCAAAGGAACTTGTCTCATTTCACCAGGTACAGCACTAGCGAGTGTCTGGCAAAGGATGCTGATTTGGGGGTGAGCAGTGAAGATGAAGAGCGACTGTACCATCGAATGAGACCAAATTAAAACTCCTGTGTAACCAAAGCTACCTGGCTTATCCCTCGCACAGTCACCCCAGGAGACAGGAGTCAGCCTGGGATCACACCCCTGCCCCAGCTGACCACATCCACGCTGCTTCTGAAGCTCTTGCAGGACTTATGACAACCCTGCATGATGTTTTCGATAATCCTCTGAGACAGTTCCCATTCTTTGAGCATTTCTTTAGCCTGATGCTATTTTATTGTTAAGGTTTAAATTTATAATCGTTCTGGCCTGAGAGAAGCCACAGCTCACCCAGACAGCTGAACCCTGACTCCACTAAACAGGATTCCTGCATTGCTCAGGATTGTCACCAGAAGAGATGCTACAAGCACATTACAGTATTTACACTGCAAATACTAATTTTAGACTGTAAATGGCTGATACAAATCAGTCCTTCTCTTACATACAGATGTTGCTGGCCTACAGAACATCTATCTTCTAAATACCACTAATACCTGTTATTATTTCACCTTTGAGCTTTCTCCTTGCACCTGAAAATCCCCCTCTGGTGTCTCTGCAGCCTTTCTCATTGTAGCTTTCCTCATGATCAGCCTGTTCTAGAAACACCCTCACAGGTGAGACCAACCACACCTATCCCAGCATGAGTTATTATGTGATTATTGCATGGGCGAGACAATAATTCCACCAGGACTTAAACATTCCCCTTGTATTGGGTTATATTACCCAAGAAGACTGTAAATGTTTCGCCCAAGGTGAAGAAGAACTTTGTCTTCCTCAGAGAGCCCCTGCTCCAACCCTGTGACACGAGGCTGGCGTGGCAATGCCACCTGAACGTGTCTGACTGTCACTGACCCCATCAACAGCTGCATCATAAACCCCTGGCATTAACAAAGTACAGGTGGAATGTTCAAACCTTGGAACGTTCAAACCTATCTGGAGCTGCTCTACCAACCACAGGAGGAGGACTGGGAGCAATATTGATCCTACCTGAGTCATCTCTCTGGAAAACACGGTTCCTCTGGGCATTCCTCCCTAACAGCCCAAAAATTTGCCGTGCAAAAGTGCTCCACTAATCCCTGGGATCAAAGAGAAGCTTAAAGCTTTAGGGATTTGGCTGTCCTTGGAATGGTGCTCTTACAGAACTGTATGTATGTTAGATTCCTTTACTTATGGCTTTTTTTAATGGCACTTGGAAAAATAGTACCCTAGGTTTATCCTTCAAAATGGAGATATGCCGCAATTGAAGTCCGAGGGCTTTATACAAATCATATAATTAGTACTTGGACAAAAAGATCAAGAAAAATCTGTTGCTTTTTTCACTGTTTAAGTGCAGGTATAATTTTTTTAAAAAAAGCTGGCAATCTGCCAAGAAAAAAGCTTGTAGTAGAAATTTTTCAAGGTAAAAGCATCACGTCCTATTCAGTTTGTAAAATCCTGAGTATTCCTGAAGGCAAGCAAAGAGTCAGGGAGCATCAGCTAAAGGTCTTAAGGCTATTGCAATGCGAATAGTAAACAAAATAAAAAGAAATTTTAGCAGACTCAGTAAAATGCATTTTAACATAGCATCTTAAAAAATTATACCTGCCAGGCATCATGATAGCACAGTTCATTCACTCTGCTTCATGAATAATCTCTCATAAGCCAAAAGGTAGGAGATTATGTAGTCAACAATTGCCACGAGTGTAATGACCGAGAGGGTGATCACTGCTGACACATAAGGGGCACAACCTCTTAATGCAATAAAAAAGCCCTTTTACAGGAAATAACAATGATCTCAGAGCTGAGGTCGTAAACTGTGATTCTGCATAGATTACTAACCTGCCCTGTATACAGATACAATTGTATATGAGGCATACAGGCACTTTTCAGCACATTATCCACTTTTTAAAGTAATTGTATTTCAGGAAAAAAGCCAAAACAAAACCAACTCCCCCCTACTTTACCAAACAGCCTTAACTTCAACTGCAGAGCCAGAGGTGCTCAAGTTGTAAAAAGTAAGCAACAGGAAGGCAGACTAGAGAATAAAAGCTCTGTGCAGGCAATGATAAATTGAAATTGCAAATTTAACATCTTCTCAAATTCCTGAAGCCACCTCCATATCTGGGGTAGGAGCCCATTCGGGATCTGCCATGGCAGCATTTGGATTCCAGGCACAAGCCAGAGGTGCTCGCTGCCAGCAGGAACAGGGTTTGGGGAACAAAGCACAGGGGCAAAATGCTACTAATTTTCTAATTTGCTTTAAAAAAGGGAAAAAACAACATTTTGGTGTTCAGTATTTCCTGTATTCCAAATGCTCAGAGAAGCACAAGCCTCAGGTTCACTGGAAAAGCTGCTTCCAGTGCCTAAAGGGGCTCCAAGAAGGCTGGACAGGGGCTTTGGGCCTGACCAAGGATTACCTTCATTTTCTGCCTCATCCAAAACTTTATTGTGACAGCAAAACGGTATCCAAAAAATTCCAGTACTCACACACCCTGTTCAGCATCCCCTCTCAACACGACATCCCACAGGGCTTCCCTTCTGATACAAGTGGTTTAGTTCTTACGAGTCAACCAACACGCTCACTGAAGTAGCATTCCCTCAGGAAAACATTCAAATGAGCTCCTCTATTAAATTACAAAATAGATCTGCCTGCAGTTGTTTAACATGCACTTGAGTTTCTCTTACAACAGGGCATCCTTCAGCATTTATCGGGAGCATGTTCCCGTACTACTCAATTATTTTCTTGCTAAAGAAACATCAGACTTCTGAAATGAAGGTTAACCATTTTTGACATGCAAAGATACTTAGGACACCACTCATATCATTAATGACAATACTGCATTTATATGTAGTCTGCCTGCATGAAATTCAATGAAGAAAACTGGCTGCAGGCTGCAAAAGCAGGTTTAAAAATGGATACCATTCTCGTTCAGCAACATTAAAATCCAAGGGAGGAGAAAACCCCACTAATCTTAACTCCGTGGTCTGCCTTTTATGAACTTAAAATCTGCAGAAGGGTTTTACTGCAGGGTATTCCTGTTGATAAATAACACTAATAATCCAGATAATCCTGATGATCTGGATCAGAGGAAGGTTTCTGCATCCTCAGCAGGAATTTTTCTTTAGAAACACAAGACAGCTTTGACCAAGACCTTTTCCACGACTGTGAGGATGCCTTCCCTGCAGAGAGGTGCGAAATACCTTGTTGGATCCCTTACCAATTCCTCACTCCATATATACATATATTTCAAACAAATCAGTTCAATTTCATGAGCTGTGACTCCAGGTGAAGATGCAGAGACGCACATCCAGGTCACGATGACACATTTATCACTCTACACTGGGAAGTCTTAATACCAGAGTAGCTGGGAACATGGATTCATGCTCCAAGCATCCCGACCCTGGTATAAAAAAGAATGGTTACCACAAACTACCTGTACTGCACAGCTGGAACCAGGACCCTCAGAGGTACCAAGGACTGGGAAAATGGCACCCAAGGCTGTGACACAGCAAGGCAAGACAGACTGGGAAAAACATCCAGCAACAGAGATATCCACTCTACCACAGGTCAGGAAGAAAAAGGCCATGTACAGCACAATATGAACACAGTCGGGGGAAAAAAAATCGTGCTGTTTCCAATCAGTTGTAAAGAAGTCAATAAAGCATATTATCACTGATTTGGTAGGATTCCAGCCCCAAAAAGCCAACAAAATCTCCCCCTTTCATGTGCATGTGTTTTGTTTATAAGTAAAGGAAGGAAGACAATTCCATTAAACGAGAAAATAAATTGATATAGTTCTCAATATCGGGCTTCGTTTTCAGCCACTCACAAAAACCAAATTTTTGTATATTGTACAACTGGAATGCACTGGCAATAAGGGATTTCATTTCAATCCTACAGACAGGGATCAGAGAAGCCCTGCCAGGCAGGTCAGTGAGACCTGGAACGGAAGGAGCTCCTTCCCAGGGCTCTCTGCAGCACCCGGCCCCAGGACACTCACACAGTTATCCACAAGGAACTCGGTGCAGCTCTTCTGCCTTTTAATGCCCTCAAGGCTGCATCCACAAACCTCTGCAGAAACAGGACTTCCAGTGTTCCCTTAATTCTTGTACTTGAAAAGAAGTGTTTCAGATGACAGAAGAAAAGAGACTGATAACGGGAAGCAAAAATTTTGTGGGGAATAATACAAATGTGAAACTGTTAATGAAACATGCAAAATACTTCCAGAAGCAGCAAGGGATATGAAAAAAAAACAAAACAAAACCAAATGCTGCATCTACTGTAATCAAGAGTGAACACAGAGAATAAATACATCTACCTTCCAAACTGGGATTTGATTTTCTAATCCCTTGTCTACAGATTTCAGATTTGCTTCTTTTTTAAACACATGTTCTGTGAAGGATGTCTCTGCAAGATTAAGACAAGAAGTAAATATTTCAGCATTGAGGAAACAAACAGGAAAAACTGTTTGTTGTTCAAGATTTCTTGAATTCCTCAGAACACAGCAAACAGCTTCTGCTCCTGTTTAACATAAAGGGTTTACCAGTATGTAAGTAAACAGTGTCCCTTGTTACCAAACACGCAGCAGAGAGCTCTGACAAGCTCGGAACAGTTCTAGGCACAATTCACAGGGCTGCAGATAAGAAGGGAGGAGTTGAATGATTTAAAGCAGCTTGTGGAGGAGAGGAAAGAGAGCTGCATGCAATTTCATTATTACTTCAATTTCTGTAGTACATAGGAGCAGCATGAGAAAGAATCCCACTGTGCTGGACACTGCAAACATGGAGCAAGAGCAGGCTCCCCCAAAAAGCCAGTGATTAGAGCATAAAACAGAAGATAAACAAACACTAGCACAAGGTCACACAGAAGACAATTTGCAATTCCTACTCCAACTAATTTTACTTCAACAGAACACAGAAAAAACTCAAACCGGGTTTAACAATAAACACTGTAACTACTGTAATCCAGTCTTTCTAAAATGCTGCTCGTTCCAGCCATCAGGACGAGTTTTCAGAACATGGTGGGTACCACACAGAAGATGGAGGGTACCAAAATTCCCATCTTACATAGGTGCAAAGAGACATCTAAACGTAATTGCAGTGGGTTCCAGATTAAAATAGATCAGCCCTCAGCCTGTGAACACAATGAATCAGCCTCAGCTTAAAAGACGGGGTCCTGGTTTAGGCTGGGAGAGAGTTAATTTTCTCCCTAGTAGCTGGTACAGTGCTGAGGTGAGGGACTGCACTGGGATCACTCATCTGTCTGGCTTGCACTCCCTTTTTTATGGTCTCCTTTTCCATTATAATAATAACACTAATAATATCATTATTGCTTAATTCAAGTATTAAACTGTTCTTACCTCAACCCACAGGTTTGACCTTTTTCTGATTCTCCTCCCATTCCCCCAACATCTATTAAACCACGACAGATGGTTTCCAGAAGCAGATCCAGTCAGCTGAGGTCTCTGCAGCAAGCCTGTAGCATCAGCTAAAACATTCCACGCTCACAGACAAAACCAATGCTCAGGATACTGCCGGGCTCCTGGCAGGAGCAGTTTTATGGGAAAAGGGGAGTAACCCTTTGGGGGGGAGTTTTATGGGGAAAAGGGAGATGCAGATAGGCCAGGATGAATCTTATATATACAAACTGACAAGGAGAGGCACGCAGTGATTGACGCTGTACATAATAAACACAACTGGGAAGAGTCTAGACAGGCTTTCAGTGTGTAAATATCAAATTATATGAAACATGCTGGAGAGCCTTGTAGCAACCTCTAATTTTAAGGTTCTACCTGAAATTTAAAAGAAAGGCAGCAATACCCTCCCTCCCTGGCTCCTTGCCTAAGCAGATTCTGCCGATTTGCTTAACCAGACCAATCACATAAACCATGTGGTTTATAAACACCTTTACAAGTTTCTTCTCAATGAGTAAATTGAAAAAACCTATGGGTCTGTTTTTTCTCTCCCTGAAGAAAAAGTGGGTGAGGGAAGAGAGACCCCTTTCCCTTCATCCTTCCCCTTCATTCTTCTTCATTTTCACAGCGAGCTACAAAACTGCATTGTGCCCAGCACTGTCATTGTCCTGCCCAATGCTCACAGGATGGATTCTATTTTCCCTCTGAGAACAACATGAAAATAGCTTCCCACTGCATTCTTCCCAAACGCTTCTGCCTAAATTATTAAAAGGCAACGTTAACTGCTCCTGCCACAACCCTTGTGCTCTGTAAACGCTTCCCACAAAGCACATCTGGACCACCAATCCTTTACCATCTCTCCAATTTCAGAAATGTATCTGTCCCTGCAGTTAAAACTCCTCACGTGTTTTTGTGATGGACAGCAAAACCAGAAGTCAGTGGTACCCTACACAACCCGCTGAGTAAAGTTAAATGAAAGATTTGGGGGGTCTGAAAAGGGGGTTTGATCTTTCACTCAATAAATAAACAAATAAATAAGTGACCCACAAGATGAATGCAGCTCACCCTGAACACAGGGAGGAGAACTCCAGAGGGATGACCAGGATTGTATCAAAAAAACTCAAGTTCTAAGAGCAACAGACGTTTCCTCTCAAACCATTCCTCCTGGGAACAAAGATAAGTCACTGGGTTTCTGCTGGATGCAAAGCCATCAGCTGTAACTCACCTGTCTCACACCAGCTCTATCTCTGTGCCTGCACATCTGGGAATCTCTAACGCAGAGCATCACAATGTGGAAGAAATTGGATCCTCCCGAGACAGACTGCTCTTTGTGTTGATTCCCTCTGAAAATTTACTTTTTTCTCTCTTGTCTTTACTTTCTATCCTTCTTAAGAGGAAAGCTGGACAGGGAAGGTTTTAGCAGACCCATCTCAAAATGCTGAAATTGCTTCAAAGGTTCCCTGATGGAGAAATACCAGCACAATAGTGAGTTTTTAACAGAAAACCTGAACCCCATGAGAAAAGATAGTATTTTAAGCAATTTCATACTTCCTTCCCATCTCCTTATCAGAATAGCACTGATTTTCTTTTCAGCCAAAGCACTTCAAACACACACAGAGTTCAACCACAACAAGCTTGAGGGCTCAAAGTTACACACGTGCCAAGAGGGTCTGGTGAAAGACAACCAAAACAACCAGCCAAGACTTTTGGTCCAGCAGTGAAGTGACCAGCTTGCCACAAGTACTTCCATGGCCCACGGTGGGCCAAAAGCAGCACTGTGTGTTTATTTTATTAACAGCAAGCCCACTTATCTTAAATATGCCTGACATCACCATTGCTCCACATCAGATGCCATTCTCCAGCTCTGTCTCCTCCTCTCCTCCAGGCTTCCAGTAAAATTAGACCTTGCATTAAACTTCCAGTAAAATAATTACAGTTGGCAGGTATTTTTCAACACTGATTTGGAAGCCAGGAAACTGAAGCAAAACAAAACAAAATCAAGTCAAGCATTACCCAACTTTTCTCAGAAACAGCTTGTTCCGTAGATCAAATACTGTCACTGGTGGATGGTTTTGCTCTCCACTATTTCACATGCTCTCTGAACTTCACAAAAGCACTGGCAGGATACCTCATAAAATTTTCCTACGATAAAATAGGGCAAAATGTCTTAAGTCCTTCAAAACAACAACAAAAAACTATGACAGAGAAAAGATCTCCTCAAAAACAGTGGACATTTTTATTGTGGAGAAAACAATGAAAAGAAAAAGGAAAGCAAAAAGGAGCCAGAGTCCTTCACACAATTTCTAAGCAGCATCCATCATCACCATCACTTTCTTCTGCATGCAGATGATATGCTAACAAGCTCTTCAGATAATTTAGTCCATATATATGCTGTGTAGGTGTTTGCTAAAACACTAATGCCAGCATCCAGTCACTACAACGGGTGTGCTTTCTACTTTACTGCATTAAAAATTTGTTAGAAGAAGTCACAGAAAATTTCGACAAGAAAGAGAACTCCATTTTCAGAAGTATTTTAAGTCAGTTCACCTCCAGTTTATTTTTCATCAGCAGCAAGGCTCTTGTTAGAGCTGTTTCCTCCTGGCATTGCTAACTCAGCGCTCACTTGATTCCCACACTTTATCGTCCCCCCTTCCTGTTTTTGTACTCACTGCTGCCTTTTGAGGATGCTGAGTAGGGGCAGGAGGAAAATCGAGACGAGAGCCCTTGGCTTTCTGAACAGCCACCTCAGGAAGCAAAGCATTTAACAAACACACTGGAATGCTGATCTTTAATTTTCAGGTCATTTAGCCAAAGATGTGATGTACAGAAAGGAAAAAAGTGATGTTCTAACAACCCTTGAGGTTTCAAAAACAATAATTCTGTCCATTCAGAGAATCATACCTAGCACTTCTCTGTTTACACCTACTTCTGTCTCATTCCACACTCTAAAAAATTCAGGATGTTTAACAAAAAGGGAATCAGGTTTGACTGCAAACATCTTTTGCCAGGATAACTCTCAAAATTGCCTAAGGGCTTGAGATACTCAGATGCTTTAACTAATAATTGAACAGGACACTGCATTTTGTATGGCTCCAAGGTGGCTTTGAGACCTTTGTCAGTGTTTTTTTTTCCCCCACATATACACAGTGAAGAGGATGGATCATTCTGGAGATGAGTCACTACTGAAACAACAGAAAAAACTCCTGTGAAATGCTGTGGGGTTTGTGCTTAACATTCTCCAGCTCCTTTTTGGAGAATTTGGCATGGTTCTGGCAAACGCTCCTCCCACAGAAATCAAGCAGAGATTTTGTCAGTGAAATTAATCTAGAAGTGCTTAATATCAATTTCCGTCTCCACTTATCTTCTCCTCCTGCTTCAAGCTTGCTTCCTCACAAAGCTGACAAAGGAGAATGGAAAGCCACCAAGTGCAGGGTGACTGCTGACACCAAACCCTCAGCCAGGACAGGTTTCCACAGCTCCAGACAAAGCTCCAGCACATTTGCTGCTGCTCTTGTGCTGCGTTTCTGAAGATCACCTCAGACAAAGCGCCCGAATATGTACAGCGCTATAACGCGGTTTAGATTGGCTTCCACTTGTAACAAGCTCGGCAGCAACTTCTTTTGGCTGAAGCCAATTAACACATGTAAAATGGGGGGAGAGCGAAAGGCAGGGGCAAGTGAGGCTTGGTGCCAAGCAGCCGGCAGAAAACCCAACCTAAACCCAGTGCTTCGTGCTGCCGTGGTCCGCCTGCACGACACCCACCCGGCCTCCCGCAATCCTGACAGACCTGTACCCGGCTCCTTCGGCACAGGCGCCGCAGTAATTACTGCCATCCAATTCAATCTGCACACAAATCACTCATTAACTCAGAACATGCAAAAGACACCAAACCTGGACTCGCAGGTAGCGTCCCTGTCTGTCACCAACGCTAATCTCAGGGTCATCAGGGGACACTGGGTGCTTACCTGGACAGCTGTCCTATGCTGCAATCTGCCCTACTGTCTCTGCATGCATCCTGCTACTTATTTATCCCTATTACCTTCTTAATTATCCTTATTACTTTCTTATTTATCCTTATTACCTTCTGGCTCTGCACAACTCCCTGACATGAGGGGGCAGCCGGTGGGGGTCAGGCTCTGCTGCCAGGGAACAGGGACAGGAGGAGAGGGAATGGCCGCAAGCTGTGCCAGGGAAAGTTTAGATTGGGAATACTGGATTGAATATTAGGGAAAAATTTCTTCATTCAGAGGGTGGTCAGACACTGGAACAGGCTGCCCAGGGCAGGAGTGGAGTCACCATCCCTGAGAGGATTTATCAGGTGTGTAGATGTGGCACTTGGGGACAAGGGTTAGTGGTGGGCTTGGCAATGCTGAGGGAACAGCAGGACTCAAGAGATCTTTTCAAACTTTAATGACTCTATGATTGGACTTAAAAGCTACGATAAAGATTATTATTATTATTATCAATGTTACAAATATACCTTCAGTTATGGGCACTTGCACCTTTGATTAGAGTTCCTTTGGAGGAACAGGTGCATTCCTACAATCCCTGCTCCCGCATCTGCGCAGAGGCATTTCAGGAGACCGGACATGGCAAACTCTTTGTTCTTAGAGTTGCTGCCCAATCACTTCAGTCATTTTATTCTGTCCTTAGCTAGGGGGGGAATCTGGTGGAGAACAGAATAAATTGCTTATTTACCATACATGTCACAGTAGGACTAAAAAATAACATTCTGATTGGCTATGTGTAGCTGAGCAGGCAGAAAATATGAGGAAAAATGCTACTTGCAGGCTTTTGAGGAAAAAAGTGCAATCTTAAAAAAAGTGACCAACTATAAAAGTAAATTAATTTTTCTACTGGCTGCAAAGAGACTAAAAATAAGGGGGTTTTACCAAAACAAATCATTAAGTGTACAAACATGAAAATGAGTTTTGTCACTAGCAAACATTCATATAACAGAGACACTGAGTCTGTGCACTGAGCACACAAGGAACAAGTGCACTCAGAGCATGCTCAAAATTCACCATTTCAATTAGACTGTCAGTCCCTTAACAGATGATAATCCATCATTCCTCGGAGACTGCAGGAAAATCAGCACTTCCTTCAGCACACATTGGAGAGGAAGATGAGAAAACAATGTAAAAGAAATAAAAGACAGGCAACCCCCCCCAAACCCAACAGAACAGTTGCTCCTTTTTATGAATGAGGAAGCACTTCACAATTTCACTGAGCTTTTACTCCTTCATTTCCCTGCGCTGAGCAGAGGTGGTTGGCATTTTTACACCATTTCACAGACAGGAAAGCAAAGGACAAGTAGCACAGCAGAGGCAAAAGAAAGCTCCACTTTTCCACCCCTCTGCTCTTATATCCATAGATGAAACAGGCCTTTTTCTCTTTCAAATTTGACAGCAAACTTTCATTATATTCCTCTGCTTTCCCAAAGTGTTGTTCTCCAAAAAGCTCCGCTGGGGACATACAGAAACAAAGAAAGAAGGAATTCCTCCTTCAGGAAGCATTCAGTGGAATCCCCCAATCCCTCCAGCCATCCTACACAGACCCCACAAGCCACCCAAGACTAAGATGAGCTGAAAACACAGTTATTTCCAAAAACTACATCCGGTCCATTAAGTCCATTTCATCCTGCACCCAAGAGAAACCAAAAGCAGATACATGGGAAACAGTGTAGGAACACAGAAACCACCAGGTAATAACACTCCCTCCTACCCCAACCCAAGTACAGGGGCAACTCTTTTCTCTTCAAAGAGTAACTAAAGTTGTAGGAAGTGCAACACAGCAAGTCAGCATGGACTGATCATCATGGCATAACCTGTTGGGCTCTCCTGTCCATTTCCCTGCTCCTTTCCTCTTGCCCACCTTGTGAGCTTTGGGAAGCCAATCTCCCCTGCTGAAAGGCATGACTTCACTTCCCAGAACAACACCTGATCTCATCTGGGGTTTCACTGCACCAACATAACACAACTGGTAATGTGGTGAGGGGAAATTTAACAAGAGGAAATGGGAAGTGGTGCTAGTGCTGGTGAGAGGAAACTCCATAAGAACATCCTTTCGACTTGGAAGCAAAGTTAACTAAGGAATTTCTTAAGAGCTTTTTAGAAACTCTTTAAAATTTTAAACCAATACAGAAGACCCCCATGGAACAACTTTATGTTGCCTAAGGCTTTGCACATACCACACACATGACCTTCCCTGCCCAAAATCAGCACTGGAGCTCTTCGTCCTGGACACGAGGCCCTGCCGTACCAGCCCCATGCCTTCCCTCCATTACCTCTGCTAACAAGCCAGCTCCTGTTCCTTGGTGTCCTGCCAGGACCTCTCCTGTCAAACATCCCGTGTGCCAGCACAAGTGGCAACACGAAACTGCACAGAAATTCATGCTGCTCTGGCTTTTGCAGGTCACTGCAACACCACACAGCACGGGCAGGGACATGAAACAGAAACACCAACAAGCCTCCATCTACAGACCAGGGCCTTTAACCAGCCAAAGCTACTGGAATTACAAATCACTGTATTCCTACAGCCAGTGCTCCCTCCTTCCCAACAGTGTGTCCATGCCATGATGAGACTAATTTCTTCCATCAAGCCCCATCCCAAGTTTATCAGGTGAAGGCTCATCCATTAAACTTCACCCATGCCCTCAGTTCTCCCCCAAAAACACACACTCAATTAGCTGTAGTTAAAGTGCCACAGAGAAATGGATTTTAATACAATTTCTTTTTTTCTTGTTGCCATTGCTTTGCCTTTTACGTACTTGTCTGTCTTGCAATCAAATCCCAGAATACAAACCAGCACCACTGAGAATCAGGGAACTAACACAAGTGGTGATTATTTTCCTGTAACATCAGTTATCTAAGTGGTTTGTGGTAGAAAGAGAGAAGGTTTAGGGAACAAACAAGGGGTGCAGCCACAGATCAAAAGAAATACTGCTCCTAAGTGGAATATTAACATTTCCCCCTGGAAGAGATGACAGGAAGATCAGTAAAGCGCATTAAGCAGAATCACTGCAGTTCACAACTAGAATATTTACAAGCTTTTCAGCTGATCTTTAACATTTTAGAATTGAAGAAAAACCCTGATGGAATCTTTCCTCTGCTGCCTTGTCCATACCTAGTGGTGCTGTTCAGCATGATTCAAGTGACAAATTTTATGTCTGGATCCAGCCCGACTGTATGTCACCCCTTAGAAGAGAAGGGTGAACAAAAAGGAGAAGCAACACAAAGCTGTGGCAGCCTACAGAAATCAGCTCTGGCCCTGAGCACTCACTCAGAAAGCTTTTATTCACAGCACACACCGTATGAAGGACAGAAGAAAGAAGCATTTGATTATTTCTGCCCGCGACCACATGCCTTGAGACAGCAATGCAAAGCACATGTGTGCCCTTACACAATCTCCTTTCCCACAGTAAGTGCCTCCTTTTGGTTTTGCTAGGCCGTGCCTCAGTTTCTCCTGCTCACATTTCCAGCCTCATGCCATCAGCTGTTTAGCCCTCCACATTCCTTCTCAGCCCTCCACCTCGCCACCTCCTTGTTTATTACATTTACGAACATTATATTCCCACCCTCCACGCCATTTTTCTGGTTATTGACACCAGCTCTGGACGGTGACAATGCAGACACAACATGCTCAGGCTCTGCCTTTACCCCAGAATGAAGAGTCAGACAACATGAAATAGCTTATTTACCATACATTGAGGCTTGGAGCAACCTGGTGTAGCAGAAGGTGTCCCTGCTATTCCAGGGGTTGGAATGATACAGTCTTCGAGGTGCCTTCCAACCCAGGCCACGCTATGAACATCTGTGAATACCTCCCTTGCTGGGCATCATGGTGGCAAACCACTACTCTGAACTTCTTCCTAGATAGTAATTTTTAACACATGCTAAGCCCAAGGTACCTCAAGACTCCAGTCTGTATGAGGTAGGCAGGGACTGTAGGAACGTGGTGCGGAGCTGAAGCTGGGGGACAACCAAACACCAGACGTGCAGAGGAGCCATACACCTTCTAAAGGGGGCAACCAGAAAGACACGTGCTAAACCTCATCTGCACTGGTATTTACATAAATTTTCCTATTTGTAAACAAATTAACATAGCCACAATATTTGATTGTACTTCTGTCCTCCATGACCAATGAGTCAGAACTGTTGTTTACAGTTATTAGCAGTACAACCCTGCAGTCCATCCGCACCGCCTTCACCCTGCAGAGGTGGGTGAAGCTATCAGGAAATAGGGATGCACACCCCAGCCCCAGGACTGCACTCTGAGCTTTTGTACTTGTCATAGACAGCAAGAGGAAATACTCTCCATTGTAATTCTGAACTTAAAAATAGTATTTGACAAGCAAATCTGTTATGAGAACAGAATTAAGCTACTGAGGTTCAAGTTGATCAAAGGATTTTGAAAAATAATCCAGATTTCATTCTGTTAAAAAAAAAAAAAAAGAAAACAAAACCCAAAAAACCCCACTTCAAAGGTGAGAAAAAGAACCAGTTTTAATTTTTGCGATAGCAAAGCACAGAACAAGCTCAAAGTCTTACCACAAAGATACTGTTGTGGCTGCAGAGAGCCTGGATGGGCAACTCCCATCACAGCAGCTCCCCAGCCTGCTGGGAAAAAGAGCTGTGGTCTCCCAACTCCTATCCTGGTGCACCATTCCCTACTCCATGTCATTTTTCTCCTATTCCGGCCATACCTGGAAGCACGTACATTTTTTCCTCCTTATCACAGGCTTTGAAGCTGTTTTACCAGTGCATGCTTGTTCTCTTATTCCCCCAATACTCCCTAAAACAAAGCAGCAAACAGGACAGAAACTAGGGGAACTGCCAAAGACAAATCCACACATCACTCCTACGTTTCCAGGTAAGTACAAACAACTGAAGGTCTAAGGTGCTGCCCCTGAGCCTGCTGTAATTTCCATCACTTTTAAACTCAGTCCTAGAGCACCTCAGATCCTCCAACCTACTCAGCCTGGTGGCTAATGACCAGGTAGGCATGAGGAACTGGAGACAACTTCCAACCCCTACCACCAACAGGCATACTCTGCCTTAAGGGCCAAAGTCACTCCCATCTTCTGCTTTCCATCACTCCTTTGACATTTAAATCAAGGCCCAAAACCAGTCCTGCAGTCTGATGATACAGAAAGGTCCCTGCACTCCTCCAATGCTGGGGTTTTTCCCCCTTCAACACTGGTCAGCATTCCCACAGTCAGCACCTCAGCTTAGTCTGCACTTGGGAAAGACCTTATAGATATGGATGCTAACTCACAGAGTTTGATTTCCCTGGCACTGAAGCAGCAGGCTGAAGCTCATATGCTACATTCACTTTCACACCCAGTCACACTCAGTATTTTGAAAGCAATAAAACCATTTCAACACAAAAAATCAGGTATGGTCACAGCATGTCAGGGGAGATGGCAGCAGGTAAGGAATGGAAAATTATAGGCAAGGAAAAAAAGAATGGGAAATTGAACACTTAAAAAAATAGAGAGGTCACCAATTTACTCATTAAAAGAATCCACAAGCAAACCAGACAGTGCCATTCACCAGGCAGCAACCATGAAAGAGAAATCCAGAAGTCTTCAGGGCTGCCTCCACTCTTATTTGCAGATCTTATTCCTGAGGATATTCAGTCACAATCAAGATCAAAAGTGAAGCTGACTCCACATGCTAGGAAAGCCCACAGATTTTGGGGCATAATTTCCTTATCTTTATGGCATGGTTAATTCATGTGGGATCTTCCCTCCCACCTCTGCCTCTGACCAGGACTGCATCAAAACTTGCCTCCTGCTTGGTGAGAGGACACCTCGGGAAGCAGCTGATGCTGATTACGGCCAACAACAGCCTGTTTGTGCCTTTTCAAAGCACAGGATGATGCAAAAATGCCCTAGAAAAGAGCTGTTTCTTCTGCGTTTGGCTTAGGGCACGAGACATACAGGAACACAACAATTATCCTGGTTATTTACTCTCCACTAAAGAGATAAGGGCTGTGACAACAAGAGCAAGCAAGTGGGTTCTTCATGTGCTTTCCCAGGACAGCACTGGCTCTTGGGAGAGCAGGGTGGGTGAGAGGAGGCATTGCCATCAGCCTCCATCACAGCCAGATCATTCCCATACCTGAAATGAAGTGTTTTATTTCAAAATCAGGTCTTTAGACTGGTGGGGGCTTACACCTTGGGCTTTCTTTTGGAGGGCAGGCAAGAGGGAAAAGGCAGCAGTGAAACAACTACTTGCCTTACTCGTTGTAATGGGAGCAAAGAAATCCATCCTCATGCTCTGAAGGCACTGTAAACCCCAGAAAAACAAGAACCCTCGACTCATCACACTTAATGAACACCTTCAGTGAACTCCCCCTTGTTTTGTGTAGTCTCCCCACTCCTGCGCTGCTGCCCAACCTGTTCTGCCTACAAAGGAAAGCCAGGGCAGGGCCTGGAAGGGTTTGGACCAATTTTTCACCGAGCAGCAACATCACTATGTGCTGATTCTGCCACATTTGCTATTGCTTCAACCTCAGCACCTTCAGAAGCCCAAAGCCCTGAGGCTTTGCCCAGCCAATCTTCCCTGACTCAGCGGGAACGCCACCCCAATCCCGTGGATCCACAAGGACAGGATCGGTGGCCTGGCCAGCGCTCGGACACGGGGCAGGAAGGGCGATGGCCCTGTTTCCACCCTCAGCAGCTGCTGGGTGGGAAGGAGCCGGGAGGGACCCGGGGCACATCCCTGACTCCCAGCTACGTCGGGCGGCTGAATCAGCGCGGGTGGATGGCGATTTACTGCTGACACAGAGCTGCAACAAATCACCACCTTGCTGGAGCAATGAGGAAGTTTTGCAGGGGTGACTTAGTCATCCTCCATCCTGACGCCATTCCAGGAGCGGAGCCACGTACAGCGCCTGGCTTTGGGCTGTGCTCATGGCCCAAAAATAGCTTTTAAGCCAAATCCTGCAGTCATCATTCAAAGTTGAAACCCTTTTATTTACACTCAGCAAGAACTCATGTATGTTTTTGACAATGCTGAGAGTAACCAGTGCTTAAATTATTTGCTTAGCAAAGGAGTCTATTTAACTACAAGAGTTACACCAAGTATGCAATGTTTTCTGACCCACATAGAAGCTAATAATTTGCATTTTATGGAACCGCTTTGCATAGACAACCCATCTTAATGGCCAACAACTTACTGTACAAGAATTAACAACTGAAAAGCAACTCGTCAGCACTGTTATTTGTGTTACAGGTAACTCACAAACCTCATTACACTGTAGCATTAAATTTCCAATGACCTTCTTTCTGGAAAGCTGCTCCCTCTGAGAGTCTTTTTTTAAGGCATGAGGTCTCAGAATGCCGAGCAATTGCAGAGAAAGTATGTGACAGCTACCCAGAGTCTGTGGGAGAGGCCAGGCAAAACACCCTGTCAGAAATATGTCAGCCTGATCCCCCTTTGGCTGAAGAAATTACTTTGACTTCATGAATCCCGCCTCTCTCCAGTCAGTCACTTGACCGAGCTTCTCTCACAAATTTCTGCCTTAATGCCAGATTAATCCTACTTCATCCAGTCCCCAGACATCTAAGAAGCTCCAGCTCTTTTTCTCTCAAATCATTGGCTTTTAAACTATTTCTGCTGCAGCACCCAAGCATTTGCTGTGGATGAAAGAAGGCTCAGAGACTAGCACAGAAGTGTAAAGGCAAACAAAAATTACATGGTAAAGCCTGGGATTTTCATAGTCTTAGGGAAATTAGGTCCCCTGAATCCCACGGCAACCCTGAGAAGAGTCGAGTGCATAATTTTCCATTATGCTTGTAAAAAATCCCCAAATAAATGTACAACTAAATGCAGCTTCACAAGGCTGAGCATTTATTATTCTCCTATATGCTGTTACTAAGCCTGAGGCCTCTTATTCCACGTTTTAACGTTTGATTTTTCAGAAAACAGTGTTTCTCTTGCCAAGCTGCCAAAGATGCAGAATGCTAGTTACAGGAAGATCCAGCTCGGAGTCCTGTCATTGGGGAAGAACAGCGGAGCAGCCTCACATTCCGAGCTGCTCACCCCGACGTGCCCGTCCCACTGACGGAGCCTCTCTGTGCTGGGATCGCAGTCACTCCTCGCTGTGACGTCTTTGCTCAGGGCTGTGCCCATACACAATCTGCTCCAGAACGTGCTCACTGACTCTTGCCATTCCCAAAGCTTCTCTGGCATATTTCTGCAGACTGAAGCAGGAAGATTTGGGGCAGCCAGGGGCTGATTTATCTCTGCGTGAACACCTGCAGGTGTAATTTGTGCAGCTCTCCCAAACAAAACATTTTCACTGCCATAGCAAAGGCTAACTCGCCCAAACCCAATTTGTTTGGTGGTTAATTAGCATCTCTGCTGCAACGCTGGAGACAAAAGAAAGAAGCACTCCCCTCCTCCCATGAGCATCAGGACCTTTTAATCTCAAAGATACACTTTATCCGACATGACCAAAGCAGAATGAATACAGCTCCCTCTTACCATTTTCTTAAACAGAGGTCATCTCAGGAACTTGTTCATCATGAGGTTTTGATTTTAATTTCAGTAGCAGTGGCTGATAGACTCCCACACCTGAAAACTAGGGAGTAATTTAAAAACATAGATCATAAGAAAAAACAATTATATTCATTAGATCTTTGAGTGCTAAAAAGAATAGAGATGGGATTAGAAAACCGTGGCTGGCTTTCCTTTCACCCGCTGATCAACCAATTCCCTGAAGCACTCACAGGAGTTTCTCCTCTCCACATTTCTGTGGTAGGCAAAGGGTTCAGTCTGGCTTATTCAGCAGCTTCAGCTCTGCTGTTTCAGATTCCTGCAAAAATAAGGCTCGGAAGGGAAAGCTGAGCCTCTGGGCATCCACAGCTACTGCACGCACGTAAGATGCACGGCTGCGCTGGGAGGAGAGGAGCAGCAGCCTGTCCTTCAGCATCACATGGCTGGCCACGCTCAGCAGCCCGAACCACAGCCTCAAACACCCCAGCGCAGAGAATGCCCTGGAGCCGGGCACATCCATCGGCAACAAAAGACTGGCTCCTGCACACTCTGTCGGCGCATTTACTGCACGTCAGCTGTGCTCCCTTCAAGATGCAGCTGGGGTGAGCACGCCTGCAGACGAAATTAAGCAGCAGGATCCAAAGTGGGTATTGCCAGAACAGAGAAACATCTTAGTCATCCCTCAAAGCTGAAGCAGAAATGGGCTTACAACCCATTACCAGCCCTTAGAAAGGCAACATTTGTTTTGGTTTACAAGCCAATTCTTCCCTCAGACTGTTTTCCAATGGAGATGTGCAAATATCTGATACTCGGAGCTCTACTGAATAGCAATTTAAAAGGAATTCTCCAAACACAGAGGTGAACTTCATCAAGCCTGCTTCCCCAGGAACAGCACACCAACATCATGAACCCGCACAGGGCATGGAAAATGCTGCTGCCACCATAAGAAAGGGAATATGAGCACTGTGTTCCTTCCTCTGTGTCTTCCTGCAAAAACAATCTCCCTGCCCAATATCCAAAATTGCACAGGCTCCACAAATCTAATCAGCCACGACTCCAAAACGCAGAGCTCTGTCTGCCTAACATGCATAAACATTAAAGTTCTTTTGCTTTTATTAATAAAATCTTGGGACGAGATGAGATAAAAAAATCCTAAGGAGGAAAGTCTAAGAGGTAAGTCCCTCCCCCTCCCCAAGTAAAGAGCTGTCTTTGTGTGGATAAACTGGGCAACCTGGATAAACTTTTCCTTGTTTATTATAAAAGCACAAGTTCACCAAGGTCCTTTTATGTCCTGATGTATGAAATGATTCCAGCTACATATAGTTTCACAGAGCCAAAGGGGTGAGGCTACGGTATTTATAGACACATTCAGGGCTAGAATTTTGGTTAGCAGCAACATTTTTATGGCCTCAACACCTAACATACTTTTGGGAAAATGCCCACCTGTATATATAGATCCTGGAAATTTTTCCCTATTAAATACATATTTCAAGTGAACTTGCTCTTTATCTTTTTCCAAACTTGACAGATAAAGTCGATGCTTTTCTGTCAGAGATACAGAGACAGAAGGGGAACAAACTGAGGCCACTTTCATAGCAAGAGGAAAGCCTCTGATCCCATCCTGATGCTTTCAGACATGTTCACTAGTTTGTTTTTTTTATTCTCCAAAACGGGGCCTCAGATTTCCTAAGCACAAGCCACACATTAAGACATGAATCTCAGCAAACAACTCAAAACACAAAGAGACAGACAGTGCTCCACAGAAAAAGAGGAAGAATGGCTTTCTCTTATTCAGATAACAAATTAGGTGCTCACAATGGTTTAAAAACCTGTTTCTCCATATTTCTAACCCAGAGCCCTGCCTAAAGTCTGCTCAGGACTGGATCAATACTCCAGTTAAATCACTTGGCACTGCCATCTCTTCACTCCAGAATTACCTTCCCTTGAAGCAAGAAGCAGCAGACATGCAGGCAAGGGATGCTGTTGGATTAACACTGTTCCAGAGAGTTTATCCATATGCATATACTGTTGTTCTGTATAGCATCGTTATGTAAGCCTCTCTATTTTTAAAACAAAAAGAAAATGTTTGTCTGGTCAGTCTCTATTATTATCCCACCCGTAAACCATCAGGCTGAAATTCCACCCACTTTAATCATAAATTTACAGGGTTAAGGGTGGAATAATAGTAGAAATCCCAAGATGAAGAATTTCTACTTGCTTTAAAAACGAAAATTCTACCCATTTTTATCAACAGGATTTCAGAAGCTGCCACAGTAAGGGCACTGCCCAGGCTCCCCAGGGAATGGGCACAGCCCCAACGCTGCCAGAGCTCCAGGAGTGTTTGGACACCTCTGTCAGGGATGCCCAGGGTGGGATTGTTGGGGTGTCTGTGCAGAGACAGGGGTTGGACTCAATGATCCTGATGGGTCCTTCCAGCTCAGGATACTCTTTGATTGTATGATTCTAATAATAAATTACCAACCTTTGAAGAGCTTCTTTTAATAAACCAAATACAACTTTACCACCAGTATCCCGAAAGTCTGTGACCTAGAGGGCTCTTGTAACCCAGACTCCTGAACCAACAGCACAAAAGCAAATACTGTAGGTCAATTCACAGCCAAAGGATCCTGCTCCCCTGCCACACAAAGAAAAAGTGGAATTTAAACCACAACTTCATTACCACCCATCTATTCCTGAAATGGTCGAGGATGGCGTAGTGGAAGCCAACCTATAGAACAGATCAGGGACTGAGTCACTGCTTTTTCTGCATCATGCTGCACTTATTGGAATCTGTATTACTTAACTTCAAGCTCTTAATACAACTTTTAAATTCCATTCTCTGCACCCTTCCACATCCCCTAAAACATTGCGTCAGGTCCCTTGCGAAGATTTACTTTGGTAAATCTTCCAACAACGTTTCTGAAGTTGCTCCTTGGCTTGCAGCATCTCTTTTGTCATCTGAGTGGTTCTGAATCTAGACTCACCCCAATCTATGTCCAGGATGCGCAGCTGCAGAAATCACTTCTTCTATTTGAACATTTTTTTTTGCATGCAGTCACCTAAATATGACAGCCATAATGGTACCTATGCATGAAAGGTGACTGTAAACAGGGCTGGGATTATACCTCACTGCAAATACAAAGCAGTTATCTTGACGTACCTTCTAACACCTCTTAGCATCCCCACATATAGTTCATTTCTGTGGAAAAATCTAAAAAGAAATACATTCTTCCAGAATTCAGATAAATCGCAAGCACTTCAAATGGCAAACTGTAAAATGAAAAAAATAAAATCCTTTTCAGACTGGACAATTATACCAGAAGTTCACCAGCACAGGAGGTTGTGAACGCTAACGCCATGAAGTTTTTCAAAACTAATTAAGACATTTTTTAGAGAAGACAATCCATCAGAAGCTATTAAACACATAAGCCTCCCTGGAACTGCCAGCCCAAAGGTCTCCCAGAGCAGTGACTGCTACAAGGGTTTATCAGGAGGAGAACGTCGCTGTTCCAGTTTTTCTGTGCACCTGGAAGTGGTCCCATCAGAAGAGCTACCGAGCTAGACAGACCTCTAGTCTGACACAGAATAACTGCTCCTACTTCATTCATAAGATTGAAGATGACAAGAAACCAACCTGTTAATAAATAAGAGCTGAAGTAAACTCACACCAGTAAAATTAATAGTCTTAAAATTACTCATTGCTTATCACATTCCACACTACCTCTTCTGAACATCCTACAACAACACAGCCTTAATAATGTCACCTATTCCCCAAACTACCTCTTTAGATTCCAGTGTACCCAAAATGTGCTTGTGTACACATTTGTCACAAATGTTACACAGCACACAGAGCAGCCAGTAGCACAGCGATAGACATTTGCAAGTGCCTGAGAAATCCCTTTGCAATTACATGTCTGCTTACATAGAATTAAACACAGCCAGCAAGGAAATAAATAACAACAATAATAATAAACTCCTTCCAGAGTATTTCTGAACATGTATTCAAAATGCACTCCTGTTCCATCCCCTGCTAGAGGATGGAAAAGCAGCATCCTCGAGGGTCCCTTACCTTTCCCTGAATGAGAAGAAGATTGGAAGGGCTCAGGCTCCACACCAACTCAAAGGCCTCTGGAAAACTGACTGCAGGAGTTGGTTATTCCTCCTTTCCCCCAAACACTGGGTGCCATCACATCCTGTATTTTCAGAACAAGATGCACTCCTAGAGCAGCAGAGCCCACGCGAGCCCACCGCGGCGCAGCCGCAGACAGGGGTCCCCACGAGGCACTGCACACACACACAGAGGTCCATGCTGACCAACACCTGCCTCTCCTCTCCACGCTCTGGACATTTCCCCCACATCCCAGCGTACCCCTTCTCCTCTCAGCTCCTGTCTCTCCCGGCGGGGTCTCACCTGCGGCACGGCGGCCCCCGCGCCGACCTCTGCGGTGCAGCCCACTCGTCGTTGCCTCCTTGCGGAGCAGATTCAGGGAGACAAGCCCTGAACACCTCTCCTGCAGCAATGCTGCCTCCACGACAACGACAAGAAATGGCCAACTCATAATGGACCAGCTGAGGAGCTGCCAGCTTCAGCAAATGTGGCTGGAATTGCACTTTTTGCTTAATTCAGGAAGCTTCCAGTTGAGCTTCCAGTTGATTCCACTGGTCATCTTGCTTGACCCAGCCCCTGGACTGCGGTAGCCCAGAGCCTGCACCGCACCTCAGGCACCACCAGCTGTGCACAAAGACTTTCGACGAGGCCTTGGATTGTCAACTACATGAAGCTGAAAGTAAGTTTCCCCATGCGTGCAGGCAGCACCTAAGGCACTGCAGAAGCTCCTGGAGCACAGACAATCGATAGTAAGTACATCATAATCCCAAAGACATTACTAAAAATTTATTTAGTACATTACTGTGTCCACTCATTCTGTTTCCATCCAATATTTGCAACACACCGACTGCAGCAGATCTGCCCGACGTAAACAGCCACCCTAATCCACGCTGTTGTATCGATCGTATTTACCCAAAGCTGAATGATCATTTCAACCTTTGTTAATCTGATTGCATAACAAACCACAGCAGCCTGAAATAACCAAGCTGCTCTCTCCGGCACATATTAGTTGAAATCAGTCATTTCAGCACCCTGCTTCTTCTAAAAAATGGAACAAACTAGACGACGGAGAAAGAAGAAAATAAACAAAGCACCTGGCCACTGCTTTCACAGCCAACCACCACACGCATCGCAGCGTGCGGATGCCACGGAGCACCTTCGCACCTGGAGCAGGCTGCAAGCACAAGGCAAAGCAAAATGTTTTCAACCACCGAGCTCCATTGCGCAACTGAAGCACATTCTGCTGGATCTTATTCACAGCTCCAGCGCAGGCTCGCGAGCAAACTATACAGCGTGGATTTTCCAAACAAGTAATTGCATGTGTATAAACAAAGGCCATAATTTACACGGCAGATCCTATGAAAGCTTATCTAGCACATGACAGCACACCCGTAAATTACAACTTAAAACACCTGTGCCAAACTGCTCCCATCCTCCCACCCCAAAATGAAGATGAATAATATCAAACCCTGCTCATCCATGCCTGCGCCTCTTGGGAATAAACACACATGAAGTGCCTCCCAAGACAGAGTAGTATTTAAAGATTCTTCAGACAATGAGAAGATTTATAATTATTATTGCATTGCATCATCACAAAGCCTTAAACAAATCAAGCTGCCTCATCATACGACGCCTAAGATAATACAAGGTTAAACAACATCAAGCAGTATCGGTTCACTTCACTTGTACGGAAGGGCAAATACCCCCAGACCCTGTACATGGGGATCTTCAGCCTCACAGCTATTATCAAACAGCAAGTCAGACAAGCAAAACCAAAACACACGGATTTCTTTGAACAGGCTCAGAACCAGAATTTTTCCACTGAAATCCAGCCAACCAGGGGATAGGGAAAGTGAAGGGCAGGCGAATGGGGAACTGAAGAAGGTGAGGGACGTGTTTCAGCATCTCTCAGCTTTAGTTCACTGATCCATGATCAGCTTGGGAGAAATCAAGAGGCGGTATCGGGAGCTAACATGACACTGCCTATTGATCACAGCCAGCTTTCCACAGCACACAACAGAATTCCTCCTCTGGACTGATGATACCCGAGGAGGCTGCCTTATGGCACAACTTGCAGACAAGACAGGCGTCAGCCGACTCTCAAACCAACACACGCCTGAATACCTTTGTAAGGCAAAGCCAGCCAAGTATCTCTGCTCCAGGCACAAATATCTGCTCCTCCGAGTCCGCCGCTACCCACAAATAATTGCTAATTATCGCAGTGCCCCCACGCTCCGCCCGCGCCGGGGCACTGCCCCCGCAGCAGGCCCTGCACCGGGGAACAGAGCGGCTCCGCCGGGTCTGCCCGCGCCAGCTGGGTCTGTGCCGTCTCCACCACGCTCTGCCCGCACCGAATTCCCATTTCTGCGCGTTATTACCAATCCGACATCACCCCAGAGTAAGCACAGTCTGACATCTACAGTTAACTCGGTGATGGTGTAAGTGCCGCCCGGCGCACGGGCGGTCGGTGCTGCAATACGCTGCTGCCGAACATCGAAAAAGAACATACATAAATAGGTACAGATATCGACATACAGCGATACGTATAAAAACCTGCGGAGAGCGGCTCGCAGGGTTCGTTCCCGCCCCGGCCGCGGAGTCGCGGCCGAGCCCCCCGGGCGCGATGGCCCCGG
>VXBT01010233.1:0-33477 GCA_013400235.1 Oriolus oriolus | reverse complement strand
GTCACCCGGAGCAGGTGACACAGGGACGCTTCCAGGTGGGTTTGGGATATTTCAGAGTTGGGGACTCCACACCCTCCCTGGGCAGCTGTTCCAGGGCTCTGCCTCCCTCCACGGAAAGAAGTTCTTCCCTATGGAAGTGGCGGAGCAGCTCCAATCTCTGCTCCCTGTGACCAGGGACAGGGCCCAGGGAATGGCTGGAGCTGTGTCAGGGGAGGGTCAGGCTGGAGATCAGGGAAAGGTTCTTCCCCCAGAGGGTGCTGGGCACTGCCCAGGCTCCCCAGGGAATGGGCACGGCCCCGAGGCTGCCAGAGCTCCAGGAGAGTTTGGACACCGCTGCCAGGGATGCCCAGGGTGGGATTGTTGGGGTGTCTCTGCAGGGCCAGGAGCTGGACTTGATGACCATGTGGGTCCTTCCAATTCTGGATATTCCATGGTTCCATGCTGTTAAACTTCTTGTGTTTTAGTTTTTGTCCATTGCTCCTCATCCTGTCACTGGGCACCACTGAAAAGAGTCTGGCACCATCCTCTTGGCACCTGCCTTTGAGATATTTATGTGGATTTCAAACACAGGCTCCTGTGCCTTTGGTGTCCTTGTCTCACTCAGCAAGGGGACAGCAGAGTGCTTCTCCTCCTTAGCATGGAAGTTGTCTTCCCAGGAATGCAATGCCTATCAGCTCTATGGCACCATGCACCCAAATTTTCACTGGAAACCTGTGTTTTTCTGTTCGCAGAGGCAGAGTTTTTCATGAAAACAACTAAAAACTGGAGATGGAGGTGAGGCCTCTTTGAAGATTGGGTTATAAAAGCTGTTCCTGCCAGGAAATTCTACCATGTGAACTAGAAAGACTCCAGCAAGCCTACATCCTTTTCATCACTTACAGTTTTAGTATCATCCAATAATCCAGGCAGATGAGTTTTCATCTAAGCACATTTTTCCTTCACCTTCATGATGAAAATGTTGAAATAAGTAACAGTTTGTTTGCCAAATCCTTGGCAAGATCCCATTTGAAGTCATTTCTACCTTCAACTTTCTAGCAATTAATTATTTTTCACTGTGCTGGAAATCACTACCAGAAAGGTGCACATAAACAACATCAAGACATTCCAAAAGAGGGAATATTTTCAACTCTAGGTTGATAACTATGAAGTTGGGCCAACTTTGTTTTTTCTGCAGAGAGCCTGGTACTGTTTCCAGAGAAATGTGATGCTTTTACAGTGAAACATATATGATTGCTATGCCTCTATAAACTGTGCTTCCAATAAAAATGACCATAAAAGAACAGCGTGAAGCAAACATATTTTGTTTAGCCTCCACAAACAAGCCTCCCTGATGTTTTCCTTATGATGTGTGCAGCTAGTTAACATTCATAATAATTATTTACATGAAAATCCATTTCCTTATGCACAAATTTGTTGATGGAGCCTTTGTCAGCCACTCTTACGTAGTCAACGATATGTTTAAAAGCAGAAAATAGCTATTTCCCTGATTTCTGGTGTTTGTTTTACTCATTTCTGAGATGAGACAGTGCATACTGGAGAGTTATTTTTAGAAGCTGAAAAATTGTAAACAGTGTAAACAATTTCTGGTATCTAGGACATATTTGGTACTAAGAGTAGCGCCCATCAGCTGTGCCTGGTGCTCTGTCCCTGCCTAGTGATGCTCAAACCGGGTATTAGTTCATTAGCCCAAGAATAAATTATGGGTTTAATATCAAAACCAAGTGCTAGGGGTTGTTTCTGCAAGAAGAGGACAAATTTCATCCTGAATTTTTGTACATGAGAACAGAAATTGGCTTTCCTGCTTCAGTTCCCCTGCTGCTGCGGGAATGAATTGACTTGGATCTGGGAGAGTCATGGACTAAAAGCAGCCAGAGGCAAATATTTGCAAAGACAAAATTATCATTGTTTTTATAATAATAAGCCCCTCAAAACTCTTGGAAAGAGGAAAGATGAGGATATAATTGAGTATGGAAAGTCAGTGGCTTGTACCTGTTTTTTTTCTTTTGAAAGCAGCTCCATCTCTGTGCCAAAAGAAAAGAACAAGCCTCTTAAGATAGCAGGTAAAACAGGGGTGTAGAAACACCAATTTGGCCTATTTATAGGGGGAGAAAATGTGCTTTCATCACAGTACTGCAGTCTAATCAGTGTGTGCATGCCTCACATGTTGCCTCAGTTATATCATTACAGCAGTGGTAATGAGGATCTGTCTGTCTCCCCCTAAAACTGGGAATGCAGTTCACTTGTCTATGCCAAAAGTATTTGTATTGTACCTGTGTCCTACTTGTTATAGGTAAAAAATAGACCGTTACTTGAATCAGGTAGCTGCTATCAGCACAACTATGTTTGAAGCTGAAAACTGTTCCAAATGCCTAAGTTACCCTGTTTTATTTTCTGAAAGGCACTGATGATTTCCTGATACTTTAGTGAAGCTCTTCACTTCAGAAACGGGAGAAATGAGAGCAGTCATGCCTCTCCTTATAGAAAAATAAGAGAAATTGCTGCACATTTTTCCCAATTAACAGGAGTTCAGAAGAAGAACTAAAATGCTGCACAAGCTGCCGCCAGGAACAGTTTAAGGATTTGGATTAATTGTTATCACCTTGATCCTGGCTAAAGTAAAACCCACAATGACAAATTCATTTTCCCTTTAAGGATTGTAGTCCCAAAACATTGAACTATTTCCTAACCGTGCTGATATTCAAAGATTTTTGTAAACATAATCCCCAGGGTTGGAAAATGTGGTCGCTGTGCATGGACTGACTGCCAGGGTGATGAAGCCATTCCTCCATCCCCAAGGACAGCTGGAGAATTGGAGTCAGGCTCATGTGGACCACATTGCTGGTGCTGCTGGAGAAAGAAGAGAGGGCGCAGAACGGCACAAGCCCTGCAGATGCAGTTTCCTCCCATGGATTTTCCATGTCCTATAAAATTTGAAGGTGTCAGGTACCAACATTTTTTTACAGGATGCCAAAATTGTTGAGGTGGGTTTGATGCTGCAAACCAACAAGCTGCTCTTTGAGCTGTTCTGCTGCTTGACAAGTGACACAGGAACAGACGTGTGAACTTCCCAGCTCCTTTTTAATGGTGTATTAACATCAAAGACTAGCTTTACATATTTAAACGACTACAAATTAGTGGATGTTTGTTTTGCACAGTCTGGCTCTGCTCGTTGCATTCACTGTCATTATTAAAATGGAAATGGATGTTAATCTGCAATAAAGAAAAACATGGATTGCAAATTCCGGGCATATAAGGGAGAATGCATTTTAACCAATAAATAATTATCTCGGAATAAATAATGCCCTCGGAAGTATGAACTGCTCGCATTCACCTCACCCAGCTCTACACCTGTTCAGAGAGCAAAAAGGAGAATGAAATAATCTTTTAAAGTCAAAGATTATTCTGTGTCACGTAATGCTGTGTAATTCTCCAGAGTTTTCTGTTTCACAACTTCATCGTCTCAGAATAGGGCCTACATTAAAACCCCGGGACACAAAGCAAGCCCAGCTGTAGGAGAAACCTACGGATACACCTGGGAATTTTCAGGCAATCTTTACTTATCCCAGTTCTGTGTGCAGTGTTTGTTTATTTACTCTGCAGATTCAATTATTGTCTTTATGCCTGAGCTCGCAATTAGGGAAGATAAGACAAAATAGGTAGATAAGCCCTCCAATAAGCCACCCACATTTTGGAAGCTGTATAAACAAGAAGAAAAGATCTGTGGCAGAGCATCCAATCCTGAGGTCCTAATTCCAGATTAACAGTTTAGCAAAACTGTCTGTTAATTTCAGGCAAGGGCTGAGAGAGGAAAGAATAAGCAGGAACTTTAATTGTCAGCTGTTCAACATTTGGATTCAGCACAGATACTGCCAAAGTTAGTACACTGGGGTTTTAGCCTGAAGTATGCTTCGTGCTGGGACTGGAATCATAGGCCTTGTGCCCGTGCTATAGTAAGATAAATCAGCAAAGATCACAGAATCACAGAATCATACAACACCCTGAGATGGAAGGGGCCCACAAGGATCATCAAATCCAACTCCCAAAATCGACTTTTATTTGTGTGCCTGAAGGTCCAGTTCGCCAGAACCCCTCCCCGCTTTGTTATGCCACTTCTCTAAACAGGCAATATATGGTCTGAAAACCCAGGGAAGGGTGAGGATTGGGTACTGTGGTCCTGTTCAGGTTACCAGCAGAAGGTCCCTCTGGCTTCCAAGGTGCAGAATTGGATCCAAAGCACAGGCTGAGTTATGCTCGTTACTGAGTTAGCACCAAAAAAGCCAAGAACATTTTCTTTTAGGCTGCACATTTGTTTCTCAGTACCAGGTAGGCTTGCACGACTTTCCCTTTAAGCCTCTTATGCTTTAACACAGCTCATTCTGACACTAAATTATACAGAGAACACTTGTGTGAGCAGTTCTACCTCCTCCTGGGGAAAGGTGGGCATCTCCTTTTGGGTGGGACACTGCTCACTGGTGATTTCTTCTCTGGCAAGGGTGTTTGCAAAGCACAGAACCACTCCCACTCTTCACCTCCCTCGGGAATACACACAGTTTTAAGTTAAAGCCTAGTTTTAAGTTAGAGTATTAAGTGACAAAAAGAGAACCTATCCCACCCAGAGACCCTCTGTGCAGCACTACTTTGGGCTCTGCACTACCAACTCCTACAGGCTGCTGGTGATCACAGACCACATCCACGTGGACGTGCTCCTGTGGCAAATGCCTCGAGGGAACCTGCTAAGGCCTTGGCTCCAATGGGCAGGGTTACTGGGAAGCCATCCTTCACACAGGGACGTTGCACTTCTCTGTCTGGTTATTTGGGGAAGGGTTGGGTTGGTGTGATAGGGGATAAGAGTGGCCACGTAATGGTTCCTTGGCAGGGTGCCAGAATACAGTAACAGCAGTTTACTTGTTGTGACAAGATCTCAACTGTATCTCCTACATTAGGAGATAAACACTGTTAAATTTTATGTAAATCAGTCTTTCAGGGGCCCATAAAAAACACTACTTGCAAGAACATAAAGCGAAAACTGGTGACTATAACAGTAATGAAGAATTTGGGGATTTTTTCATGTATTTTATGCACATGAAAAACTCCAAACAAACAAACAAAAAACCAACAAACAGCATTCTAAGTTCATAACTAGTAGATGGATGGCTTTGAGCAGTAGAACTGGCATGGGTGAAGTCATCATTTGTGCTCTACCCAGGGCATTTATCAGCATCACAGCAAGGGACTGTGTGCCATGTGCGAACTTAAACCTGTACACGGCTTTTATCAGATCAAGTCTCAGGTCTCAGCATCTCAGGCAGGCAAACAGGGATTCAATAAGTAGCCTAAAGCCCAGAAGGGGCTAAGAAGAAGAGCTAGAAGCCATGGCTAGGAGTCCATGTTCTAATTGCTGGCACAACTTCCTGCTTTTCATGCAATGCAAGCGGGCATTAAAAAGAAATACATAGCTGGGTTTTCCTGCATCTCTTTTCATACCAGAAAGGAGAACATACTGACTTGAGAATAGTGCTGTCCATAAGGAACTGAAGGTCTCTTTCCTTCTGCACCAATGTGTGTTATTCCCTTTTAATTTCCAAGCTGAGGAAAAAAAGAAAAAGTATTCTTGTCATTATGCTGCTATTATGGCAGAGAATTTAATTGCATTCAAATCAAGGCAAAGTTATGATTCCCTTAGAAACTGTAACTCGGTCCAAAACACTGAGCTCTTCTGGGGCAATTGTTGCTACACACCTTTACAGAAAACATTAAGCTGACATGAAGTGCGTGTTACGGTTCATAAGGGAACTATTACACGGAATTTCACAACTTGTAAGGATATGTGATTAATCACAAATGCATTTTCATTGTAGCTTTTACATATAGCTGATGATGCAGAGCTGTGGGTTAGGATATGCCTGACATCTCAGAGTCAGATGTCTGTGCTACAGGAAGTCCTCCGTGGATCCCCTTAGAGTCAGTGAAGGGAAATAAGGACCTCCAAAGGCTGGTTTGTGTTGAAATGAAGTGAATGACGTTCCAGAGGCTTGTGTTTTGCTGGGATAACTGGCACGAGCACAGGCACCTATGTCCTGATGTCTAAGCCATGTAAGGTGAATCCACCCTTGGGGGCAATTTGATGGTGTTGAGGAGGACATTAATTTCCTCATCATTTTTGGGAGCTTCCTCTCAATAAACATGTCAAAAGTCTTGCCCTTCTTCTCTCCTACATTTTTCGTGTCTATCCGACCTTCTTCCTCTTTGTCATTTTCAACTTGCAGATCTGCGGAAATGCTCCCACTTCAGCAGTAACTACTGAAAAAAGGGTTTTCAGTTCATTATCAAAACAAACTCCCTTTCTCCCTAGGCTGCTCAACAGGTTCTCTCTGGAAGGAAGAAGCAAAATGTTGGTAGAAAGAAGGGTGTTCCTTACAAAAAGGCAGGGAGGGTATTGCCAGCAGATTTGTCTTAATCATCTCTGTAGGTTAGACACAGAGAGAGGAACTGGGATGGCAATAGGAGGCACTAAAAGGCAAGTCTTCCACAAAGTCATAATAGATACTCAAGGTGATTACAAGTTGCAAATCACTTAGGAGTTCACTCTAGGTAAGTTTAGTTGGTTTGGGGACAAGTCAGAATTAGTGTTTCCGTTGAAATGAGTTAAAATATGACATATCGTTTGGGTGTTATTTATGCATGTTTCAGCAGAATGACAAAATGCGCTTTCCATCATAATGTCTGGACAATGGAGACTATTATGGACCTAGAAATTCAGATTCGATGTCCAGTTCAAAAATTTATACATCCCAGTGAGAGGCTGTTTGGTTAAAAATGGTATGAAAACATTCTGGCCACTCTCAAACCAGTGAAGGGCAGTAGCAAAATGCAGTTCTGTGTTATTTGTTATCACAAAATTCAACTGTATTTCTTTTTTTAAAGTCCAAAGACCTCTGTGAAGTGGTCTCACCAGCTTCTTCTGTTGCTGAACAACAAGGAGAGGTGAGGGGAAAGCCAGAACAGGTCCACAGGATGATGTGGAGAAGGCTGAATGTCTTGCCCAACTATCCCCGAGTCTGCTTTGGTACAACCTGTCTCTGAAGAACCACAGAAAATCTACTGGTGTTCCTTATCCCTGTTCAGGGTCCCAAATGGATTGAGTAGGGTGCCTGTCTTCTGTCACCCCCATCGGAAAACAAACCTCTGCAAGAAGGAGAGATGCAGGTCTGCCTGTGGGTCAAATGGTGCTTTTCATGGCAAAAAGACAATGGATACCCAGAAGAATGTCTGTCACCAGTGACCATGGGGTCTGGAAAGGAATCTGACCTTAGGAAAGAGAGAGAGACATTTCCTCCACAGTCTGAGCCTGTGACAGTTCATGTTAATTGTAGTTTTACAAAACCAGGTGAGGGTCACTAACAGCTTCCCTAAATTGCTGAGCCACAGCAGAGGC
Source organism: Oriolus oriolus (assembly GCA_013400235.1). Taxonomy (NCBI): domain Eukaryota; kingdom Metazoa; phylum Chordata; class Aves; order Passeriformes; family Corvidae; genus Oriolus; species Oriolus oriolus. The sequence goes on along the minus strand of VXBT01010233.1, from coordinate 26,042 downwards.
AGGAGTTGGGCACATGACTATATATTAATACCCAGCTAAATATAGAGATAATGCAACTTTTTCTGGGTGGGGGTAAGAGTTGAAAGTCTTACCGACAGTGCTCCAGGAGAAGAAAGGAAAGCTGCAACCTTTCTGCATCAGCTCCAACACATCTGCAGGCTGCTGCTGGTGGGATGGGGTGCTCCTAGCTTCAAAAAATATGGAGGCATCTCCCCTAAGGTTACTCTTGCCCTGGGAGTCTGAAGAAACTGTTAGCCAAACTAAATATTAACCTTCCTCGAAGGACCGTGGCAGTGTCCTTTTTTACAGTATGCTATGCCTGAGACCATGCAAACATCTGTTACTGGTTTGTTGTTTGTTTTGAGTCTGTGTGCGTGTGCACTTTTGGAGAGGGAAAGAACTGCCAGTCTCTGGAGCTTGCTGTGACTCAGAGGCCCAGGTGCGATGCTAAAGGAAAGCTGGATTGAACCAGATTGAAAGAAAACACTTTAAAGGTCCTTAAACAAGCCTCTGTTCATGTTCAGAGGTGGAACACTTCATCTGGCTTCTAAAAACCCTTGATTTTCATCATCTGTGCAATGGTAAAGGGAGATTTGCACAACTTTGCACGACTACGGTAAGGAAATGCAAAGTGTTATTTCCTCCCTTGGTGGCCTGGTGGCTGTGCCTGCCTCTGTAACCTGCTGCTGGCATTGCAAAGGTGTGGGGCAAACCTGAACCTACAGCTCATGCTATCTGTGACTTCTGCTCTCTACCAAAAAGGGTACCCAGTGTCCATCCAGCAAAGCCTTTCACAAATGGAAGAACACTCTCCCATCAGCTTTGTTCAAAACCTTTCTCATGGGGGTTCCTTGTGCATCTCTGCAAGTCCTCTCCCCAGATATGTTTGAGCCGTGTGAAAAGCCTGATTAAATCTGAAATGTAAGGACTGGCTGAAAACAGGGCATCTGAAGGCATCCGGCAGCAGTGGCCACGGCATTTGGTGTCTCAGCGGGTGTCAGTCTGTCCTCAAACATCTTCCTTAGGCTGGCCTGCTCCATGTCAGGCTTTGAGATGTGTGGATGAGCAGGACCTCATATTTCATTAGTTCATTTCATGGGCAGAAGGTGGAGGAAAAAGCCTGACCTATTTGTACTCTTTAGCAGACGCCCACGCTTGTGACTTTAGCTGGTGGTAGAACAGTTAAATGAAGGCAAAACCAGAGTAACTAAGAGACTGAGAACATCCTAGTTATCAAAAAGCAGAGGATGACTGTTTTCTGCTTTCCTTTCAATAAGGACCAAATCAGGCTCCTGAATGTTCTAACACACATCCCAGTAGCTGGGGAACGAGACTACTTGACTCATCTCTGTAACCACCTGCACTCCTATACTTCCTTTTGGAAAATAGCTGCCCCCGTTAATCTTATTCCATTTAACTGGATTAAGTGTTATCTAAGTGTTATCTATATTTTCTATACTGTGACCAGAGAGGAGCCTGCACACCACACATAATCCCGTTATGGTTTTGTGTGTGCAACCAAAGAAGCACTGGAGGAGGTTCAGCCTCGCCCAACTCTGTGGTGTTGGACAGGGAGAAAATCAGACCAAGAACTTCTGAGACTGCGTGGAAACACACCAAAGGTTGTGTTTCTATGGTTCAAAATATCATTAGGGCTCCTTTGAATGTGACTAACCATTTCCAAAATAAAAGGAGCCTGCTCTTCCCTCGGCGTGCTGGGGGCCAGCACTGATGTCCCACCTGGGCATGTTCTGGGTTCATGGGGATACAGTGTCACTTCAGCCACTCGCTTTCCAGTGAAACAGAAATAAACTCTTCTTGGTTCCTCACCACAATGGTGCAAATCTGTATTTGGCTGTATTTGATGAGCACTTTGAAGATACAAATCCCAAGCATTACGATTTGTCTCAACGTGCATGTCCTGCTAGTAAAGTGCTGTGTAAAACCCAGCGCTCCTGTCAACCAAAAGGGTATGAGGAATAATGCAAATGATTCAGAAATGTGAGTGGTGCAGAGCCCATAAAACACAGCAGATGTAAATGAAGCCAACAAAAGAAAGTCTGCGTCCTACAAAGCTGTGTTACAAAAGACTCTCATAACAATAGCTACAGAATATAATTTGTATTGTAGGAGAAGACCTCAGTATCCTCTCTGGCAAAAAAATTGTATGTAAATCACAAAATCTTTTCCAAGATGCTCTAAAAATATATAAATCTTGTAGGCTTAGGAGATGAGATGAAGACTGGTACTCAATTTGCCCTGCAGCAGGCCAGGGAAGTCGATCTGCTGCTGAAAGAGAAACAATTTTCCTAGATTTATAGACTGTAAATATTTTATTAACTCTCCAAAGAAGGAGTCCATACTCATAGCAAAGAATGTATACAAAGAGTGTGCAGGGCTGTGTCCTCTTTGGTTTGGTGAAAATAAATTAAAGCATCCCTGGAAGCCAAGGGAGTTCAGGTATCCTTTGGTCCCATTCACCACAGGGAGGGACTGGGAGGTTCCTCAGGCACATCCATCCTGCAGTGTCCTCACACACCCATCACTGCAGGGAGAGCTGTTCAGACCTCACTCTGAGCTCAGAAAATACAGATGAAACATGAATACAGAGCATTCTGGTATAATTTCCAGTGCACGAGCTTGTGTCCAGCGTAAGCTGGGAACTCTTTCTGCTTTTAGCTTTCTTCCAGTTGGGTCTAAGTTAGGTGGGGCAGAGCACATCCTCCCCATTGCTCTGTACCCTCCAGGCTGTGCCTAAGGATAATGAGCAGGGGTTGGTGTGTGCATTCTCCAAGTCTTATTAGAAGTAGCACTAATATTTACCTGTTTGCTTTTCAAATGAAAGGGAGTCTATTTAACACCATCGATGATTTGGTCAATATTAGCACAGTCCAAGTGCCAGGTGGAGAGCTGATGTTTTCATTAACTTCAGCACTCTACAGCTCTGTGGATTTCCCCAGGAGATTGTTTTCTGCCACCATAGTGTGACCAGGGCTGTGGAGGAAGGGCACTTATAGGGCTGTCTACTAAAATCTCAAGTTGGTTTCTGAACGAGGTGCTAAAAGCGCCTCCAAGCTTTATTCTCCACTGTTGCTTCTGTCCCAGAAACCAGATGTCTGTGCTTGGTCCATTTAGCATCTTCTCTTCCTCCTCCTTCTCTATGGGCTCAGGTTGAGCCCCAAAAATCCTCAGCTCCACGTGGAGACCTCAATTTTTGCCCTTTTCCTGCCACACCGCCCCTGTCTGTGGTACAGTTGATACTTGTCCTTTAGCATCTGTGCTATAATTTTGATGTGACTGTAATTCTTCATTCCTAGGGTGTAGTTAGCTGGGAAGAGGGATACAATGCATTTCTTTATTCATGGATACCCTTGTGAAAGCACACTATGGATTACACTGATGACGCAATTTTCAGTGGCAGCCATCACAGTATTCTGTAGACAGAAGTGGATTTGTTCTCAAAATTGGTCCAAGGAAGGAAAGTGTCCTGATTCCCATGTTAGAGATGGAAAAGCTGAGGCAGAAAAGCAAGATGACTTGCTCGAGGAGTCTGTGGAGGAAGAGTGGGAGTGGAAATCCCATCTGCTAAAGAAGGAATTAATCCAGACCACAGGAAACATGGGAGATGACTCAGCTGCAGATGATAAGAACGTTGAAAGGCAAGTGAAAGCTGGCCTGAAATCTGGATCGATGTGAGAGAGAGGAACTGCATTTTTGAAATGATGCAGAAGAAAGCCTGTGTACATGTGCAGCTGAAAGGGAAATCAGTTCCTGAGCTGGGCCTGGGCTTATCTGTCAGAAGACACAGAGACTGTGAACTGCAAGGTCATCTCCACTTGGCTGGAGCCCTGCTGGGCAGCAGGCTTGGAGCAGAGCTGCCTGCACACAGGGAAGCTGAATTCCAGCCTCTGAGCAAAACACTCTCCCTGGATCAATAGTTCTGTTCACAGCAGAGGTTGCTAGACAGGGTCACAAGAAAGAAGTTGTTATTTTACTACTGAAAATTCTCTGTTTCTAGCTAGTAACCACTGCCATTTTTTGTTGTATGTTACTGGGCTTAAGATCATGTTACTTCACATATTTTAATATTTTTTACCTTTAAAAGTGATGGCAAAATAGTCCTCTGTCATGCTCCTGAGAGTTTTTATCATTCAGGTTTTTTGCATAGTGGCAGAGTTTTAGGTGAAATCTAAAATTACAGAAACAAATTATTCATATGAATTTCATAAAGTTAATCTACACTGGGCCAACCTGTCAGTCATCCATGGTAGTTTTTCACTTGTCAAATATTTCTCAGGCAAACATTTTCCAAGAAGATGATTTCAACTCTTAACTCCAAACTTTGTATTCAGCCACCAAAACATACTTTGACCTCTGCATCATCTGATATTCCTACTCAGTTCTTTAGATAATATCCACGCTGATGTCATGAAAGACATCACAGTGAAAAAACTGTCTAAAATAAAGAAAAAACGTGTCTTTGGAAAAAATGAAAATTCCCTGTCAGCAATAACTTAGTTCAGCAACTGTTATCTCGCTGGAGTCAGGATTTCCTGGGGACAGGACACCTCAGGCAGCTGAGCCTGGGGAGCAGCTACGGCTCATTTGCAGGGTGAGGTGTGCAGGGAAGGTTGGCAGATTGGCTCGAAGAGTTCCCTTGCGAGCCTCGCGATTGATGCGCTCTCAGTCACGTCCATGTTGTGAGGTGGCTGGCTGTGTTTCTGGAGCTCCTGTTTGTGCACACCTTGGGGCTGCAGCGTGCTGTTGCTTCTTTATCTTCAGCTGAAAGGGAAAGTGAGGAAGTCTTGCCTCCCATGGCCCCAGGATGCTGCATGTCCCCTGCCAGATCAGAAGTGTCCTGAGAGCTACCCGTTCTTGTCCCCTGGCATCTCTCGTGACCACTGCCCAGGGATTAAAACAGGCTGTCTAAGGAAACATAGCAACTGTCCTTTCTGGAATCCACAGCTTCCTGACAGAGGCATTTGCTGATTTCACTAGCAAAAATAACCCTTCCCTTCTGATAGTTGGTTTTAATTTACCTCATCCCCGCCACAAAATTTCCTCTGGGTGCCACTGGGGAGTTAAAGAAACTTCTAGAAATAAAGACCCAATAAAATATAAATAAAATGTACCTCTAAGGGATGTAGTATTTTAGAAGAAAGGCATCCTTCAAAGGAGTCCAGTGGATAGTGAACACTATGCCTTCAAAGCTGGCAAGCACCCAAACCAGCTTCAGTGTTTAGATAACTGAACATCCTTCTTTGATACCTGATGGTGGGAGAAATTGATGTGAAGATAAAAATTTAATTTGCAAGGAAGAGAAGAACTGGCAGAGACATACACATTTTGAGACCTGAAGAGAAAATCTCTTCATAAAATTACACATTGAACTCGCTTTATTGCTGCAGTGTTCAAAGTCCTGAATGACGTTGTTAATGTCCTGGTATATTTGCAGTCCCTCACTGGTCGGGCACTGCCCAGGCTCCCCAGGGAATGGGCACGGCCCCGAGGCTGCCAGAGCTCCAGGAGAGTTTGGGCACCGCTGTCAGGGATGCACAGGGTGGGATTGTTGGGGTGTCTGTGCAGGGCCAGGGGTTGGAGTCTCTGATCTCTGTGGGTCCCTTCCAACTGGGGATATTAAATTATTCTATTACTAAACCACCTGCTGGGTTGATGTCAAGTCTGTCACAAAAATTAAATATTTTAATACAATTTCGTTCCTTTAGTCCTAAGGGCCACAATGCCACTTTTATCCTGAGTTGTTGCTAGCAGCACCCTGCCCTAGGTTTACAGGCAGTTAAAGTAAATTTTTGACTGGATCATGACAGAATCCTGTCCTTTCCTGCCGTGAGCTGAGGTGTAATTCCCACCTCTTTGCAATGACCAAAGCTGAATAGCCAGCTTGGGATGAGTGCTGGGCAGGTGATGGACACTCCTCAGAGGGACGGTGCAGGCAGTGATCTCATTGCCTAATTTAAACAGCCACACTAGAAAGCTTTGCCTTAGCTCTGCTTGCAGTCAGTGGAGCCCAGTTCACATTTGGCCCAGCCCAGCCAAGCTGTGCTGTCTGAGGAAGAGGTTTTTTTAGCATCTCCGAAGGCCCTGGAGCTGGATGCATGGAAGCATAAGCGTGAATGACCCCCCCAGAAGGACACAGTCACTTTGCATCAGGAGAAAAGCTGATGGCAGCAGCCTCCCTGTGAGGACAGGGCAGGAGCTCTGCTCTCCAGACAGGCACAGTCCCACAGGAGTGAGCCATGGAAGGAAGAAGTCAGTGAAAAATGAGGAAGATGTTTCAGGTGCTGCATGGCCAGGAATGAAGTCAGGGAGATGAGAATTAGCTTAATAACTTGGAAATTATTAGTTTTCAAAATAAAAAAAACCTTGTTGATTCAGTACTCAGCCCTCACTGGTTGTCCCACTGCATTTCCATACAGAACCAGGAGTTTCTCTGGTGGCAGTCTGGGGAAACCTCTGCAGAACCACACACATGTGGCGAGGTGGGCTCCCAAGGCACCCACCACCTATTGCTTTTTCATCCAGTGCTGAAGCAATTCCTTTCCAGGAAGAGGAGAAAATGCCCATTTGTTAGTAATTTCATGTTCTGAAGCTCAGCTTATGCAGAGAAGGATCATCTGAGGGTTGAAGGGAAAATACAACTGGTAGTCTGCAATGGCATTGGCACCTCCCTGAAACTCCAGGTGGGATTTTTGCTTTCTGAGAGCAAAACCACACCAGAGTTATGACCTTGTGGGAAGCTGAGTGAGACCAGACCCAGCCATCAACCTTGATCTGAGAAGGAAGTGTGGTGAAGGTCACAGCAGGAGAACGCTGGACAAATTCAAAATACACATAGTCTAACTATAAAGGTAAAGGCATAAACTCCTTTGGGGCAAATGAGAGGAGATTTCTTCTCTAGAAGGAAATCTCTTGAAGGGAATCTTTTCTTCACAGAAAACAGCTGGTATATTTGGGGGAATACATTTAAAGTAGCTTGATGTTACTTAAGGGTGTGCCAGCTTAATCATATTCATTAACATCTCTTCTTAAAAGGCAAAGTCACATAGATAGAGAACCAGGGAAGTGACCAGATTTTGTGCTCAGCTCTGAAAAAACCCCAAAGAATAATAAAACAACTGTGGAAAGAGAAGGAACAGTTTGCCACACTGGACATAGGCAGAGCCTTGCACCGTGGACACAGGATGTCCATCTTTGGTCCGGTTTATGTGTATTTTATTGTTCCATTTCCAAACTTCTGATCTGATAGCATGGGAAGGAATATGTATTCTAGACAGCTACCTCATTAAAGTACAGATTTGTTTCATGGAAAGCCAGATGCTTTCAATGACATGTAGGAATGCTGAAGCTAAAAAGCATTAAAATAGCTGCAGCTTGTGGTGCATGTTAACACAGAGGGAGCCTGCTTGAGAAAACTGTGCAAAGACCTGCACTTCTTCCACTAGGATGGAAATTATTGCCTGGTTTTTCTTGTTAAATGAAAAATGTGCTACGTTAAAGATTTGCTTTAACATCATATTTTATTTTTCCCATTGAAAAAGTGAAGAATAAAATCTTTCATTTTCAGTGACAATTTCAGATATTTTCAGATTTTTGAAATCTGAATCCTCCTTATTACTCCACGTCATTTTTGGAAGGTGCCGTTGGAATTCAGAGTGGGGAAGGGATTGTTCAAAGCTCTTCCACAACCTCATGAGTAACTAAAAAAAAGGCTTTTAAAAATCTCATTGAAATAATATGTATTCCTGATTTAACTCTCAAATTTGAAATATCTGTTCATTTACAAATTTCCCAGTGTCTCCCACTGCAGAAATGTCGAAACAGCAGCTCTTTAACAACATGGAGCACCATTTCAGAACTGTCTCATTTTGTTAGAGGAAGAACCTTTCCAATCATAGGTACCAAAAATAGTAATTTTCTGATTTATACTGTATAGGTAGATAGGTATCACCCAGAGAGGGATGTGAGAACAGGGAAGAACTAAAGTATCCTTGCTGTAAAGCAAAGATATAACTAATTTGCATTATTTTCTGTTCTCCAAGGATATCAAAGACAACAACATTGTGGCAAAGAGCAGCTCATGGAATGTCTGTGACTATCAGGGCCTCGCCCAGAGCCTCTCGGAGACACGTTTAGTGTTGTTAATTCTTGTGATCACATCGAGTTATTCATCTCCTATCAGTCCAGACGGCTTTCCTTTGGGGGACACCCATCTCTGCTGACACTGGACGTGTGCTGTGCTGGAAGGCTGCAGAAGATTAGATGGAGCATCCGGCAGGTGTTCCTGCAGTGCCGTGTGAGACAGCGAGGGCCACTCTGGTGACCACAGTCAGGAAAAATCAAAGCCTTGGGAGAAAAGGGAGACACAATGTGGAAGCATCGCTCCAGTCTGGAGCTCCCTTTCATCCTGCAGGGCGCTGCTGGGGTGTTGGACCCCAGCACAGTCCCTCTAAGGAGGAGCTCTGTGTGTCTGGGTGACAGCCACACACGGGTGACGGGATGTGCCGCGGTGCGTGCAGTGTGCTCTGTCACTCCCACCTCGCGGGGCACCTGCTGAAGTCTTGTCCCCCTCCTTTCCAGGGACATGAGCAAACGGGAATGGCAGTGACTCTCCAGGGCCAGCAGCAGGACACGGCCCTGGGAGGGCAGAGCTTTCGGGGGGTAGTGTAGGGCTGGCAGGGGATCCCACTGGGGGTGTTTACATCCTGTGCATCAATTTATGTTCTGTGCACTGACCTGTGAGAAGACAGCCCTGTGTGTGCTCCTGCTGCAGTGTTTAACTCCTGCCAAAGGAGCCTTCTGGAAGGCGGATGGAACTGTGTCATTTTCTGTAATTGATTATTTTAAACGTACTGGACTTCCATACAACGGCAACCGGCCTTTGAGCAAGGCCATCAAGAAATTGAAATGAGACACAACCTTGGCAGTTTCCAGGACACAAATGGGGCTTGTGGACAATGGAGATGATTAGAGAAACATAATTTTGTTAGCAGTGGCAAAATGCTAAGGAGGAAGCAGAAATTTACAAACACATGTAAGAAATGAGTGTAGCTTCTATACACAGCTAGAGCTGATGCTTTTTCCTTTTGTTGTGCATGTCAGACTAAAATTCCAGCTCTATAGAAGAAAAGAATTTTCTGCCATGAGGGTAGAGTAAAATTGACATCAGTTGCCCAGAGAAGCTGTAAAAGCTCCATCTTTGGAGACATCCAAAGTTTAACTGGACATGGTTCTAAGCAACTCACTGTACCTACACTGATGAGGAGGTGGGAGTGAGTAGAGGTCCTCTGGAGGCCCTTCCCAACCCTTGTTGTTCTGTGCCAACAGCAATGTGGTCTCTTTCATTTGCATATCAAATACCAGTAGAGGTGGATCTGTACAGTGTTCAGTGATATCACCTGTAATTATAAATTTAAAAGTGCTCAGCACATCCCTTTCCATACTGTGTTTAATTTAGATTTAAAGTAAGAGAAAATGCCACCATTCTGGTTCAATATCAGCTGGGTGAGCAGGTACATGAGCAGGTACGTGCCCAGCTGGAAATCTTGGGATACAGCTGCAGCCAAAGAGGGTTAACTAGAATGGCAACAGCGACTGCAGTTCCAGTCCCCAGCTAAATCCTGGAACACAGACATGCCAGGAGATGACATTAATTTGTTTCGAGGGATGTCCTTGCATCACAGAGAGCAAACACATGGATGCACCATGTCAGAGGGCCCCTGAGGGCACCGGGGGTGACGTGCACCGGCAACGCGTGGTGCCCTCGTGCTGGAGGAGGGGAAGCTTTCAGCCCCATTCAGCAACGCCATGCAGGACAGGATGTGAAGAAGGATGTGTCCCTCACTCAAAACAATGTGAGGCTTATTTTTTTAATCTAGTCAAAATACAGAGGTTGAAATTCAGGGGCCAGCCTCTCTACAGCAGCAGAGTGAATCAAGTTATTGAGCCTTGGTCCTTGGAAGTGTCTTTGGATTTTTACGCCATGAGATTCTGAGGCTGCCTACTCCATTTTTTAAGGGATACCTTTATGATTGAGCTGAAAAATTATGTGAATTTCTTAAAGCTTTGTCTACTTATGCCTACATTTCTGTTAAGCTCAAAGTCAAACAGCTTCCATGGGAGTGACAGCTCAGATGTGAGTGAAGGGCCAAATGAAAATTATGTGGAGATCTCATTTGACAAGGCCACTTCAGACAAAAGAAATGTTAAACAAATAGCCTTACACAATGGGAAATGGTGAACTCGGGCTGACCCTCACTGGTGGCTGGGTGCCAAAGGAAAGTTTGAAGCTACCCACATGTTCCCTTTTGGAAAGCGCACTGGGTTTAATGTCCAGCTTTTGTATACCATTTAAAATGGAAAATGAAGAGTATTTAATTATCTTCTCAGGGTATGACAGCTGATGGAAATTAAAATGTCTGCCCAGAACTCCTCTGCTTCACAGAGCAAATCCTGGTAATTACTCAGACGATATAAACCTGGGCCATATTAAGCCATAAACCATAAATAGATGAGACTGGATGATTTTGCAATGCAAACATAGTACCAAAGAAAATGAAAACATTCAGGTGCATCTCCCTGGATGAGTGTTGCTTTTGGGCTGCAATCTGCTGCCACAAGCAGTTACAAAGGTCATGGTCTGGGTGACCAGATTTGTCTGCTTGGGTATGGAACACAAAACGCTGGGGAGAATATCTTTTCTCAGCACAGATGGAGTTAGAAGAAGCTTTTCATCCTTCAGAACCAAAAGCCCTTTAAATTTTATAATAAAACTTCAGTTTCTCTGCCTAATATAAACCAAATCATGGCCAGGAATATGAACTCTGCCTACCATGAAAACATCCAACCGCCCTGCCATTTCCTGCTGGTATTCCAGATTCACTTTTGCTTGGCCATTACAGAAAAGCTGCAGCCTAATATTTTAAATATTCTGATCTTTGCTCTCTGCAGTAATGGCAGAAAACAAATTACTAAAGGGATTGATCTCATAAAGCAAAATTAACTATTTGAAATGGAGAGCTGCCAGGCACCAGTCACAGTTGCAGGAAAATGCAGCTCAGTGTTTGAGGCAAGAAGAGCACAGACCCCGGGCCAAGATGTTTTAAGGTTTGTGCTGGGCATTCTCCTTTCAACTCAGGATGAATCTGAGCTTCAAATGCAAGTGTCCTGAGAGGCTAGAAGGTGCTTAGGGGCAGGTTTGGGGGTGTTGGTCTCTTCTCCCAAGTAACAGGAAACAGAACAAGAGAAAATAGCTTCATGTTGCACCAGGGAAGTTTTAGGTCTGATATTGGAAAATTTTCTTTGTCCAAAAGGTTGTCAAGCACTGTTACAGTCTGCCCAGGGCAGTGATTGAGTCCCCATCCCTGGAGATATTTCAAAGCCATGTGGATGTGGCACTTGTGGACATGTTTTAGTTGTGGCCGTGGTAGTGCTGGGGCGGCTGTTGGATTCAATGGGCTCAGAGGTCTTTTCCAACCTAAATGATTCTGTGATTCTATGTACCCCACCCCAGCCCCCATTTTTAGCAAGAACAATTCTTTCTCCCGGTAGAAGAAGGAGGGATACCTCCAAATGCTCGGAGTTTTGAGTCAAAAACACTCCTATCTGTAGCTGACTGGAGAAGTTCATGGACTTGCTGGAATTACAACCTGTTTCTCCCCATCCTTTTTCTGTGATGGCTGCAAAATGCTAGGCCCAGAGGAGCCACAGAGCCCTCAGAGCAAGGCTTAGTGCACTGGTGAAGTCAGACTCACAGTACCTGCATGTTCCCACTCCTCCTGGGATTTTGGTTGACTGGATTTCAGAGTGCATTGTCTGGTGGGGATCCTGAGGACCTACCACAAACCCAGCTGCTGGAAGACCTTTCCCTGGTGAACTTGCTGGGTTGGACGTGTTTTGCTGGGAGAAATGTTTCTGCTCTCCTCTCCTGGCACAGGCTCTTGAGGTGGAGAAGGGTGGCTGATGGCTTGGTTGCACTGATGCCGTGACATTATGGGACAGGGCTGGCTAGTCAGGGAACACAAGTGCCAGGCAAATCCTTCTCCATGAGAGGCCTTTGAAACCCCCAGAGATGCCATGGCCAACTCATGGAAATACCCATTATACAAAGTGGGCCTGACGAAGGTTTGTCTTCCGAGGAGAAGACAAGCTGGGTAAAATGTCATTGTGGAATAGCAGGAGGAGCAGGATGGTGCTGGAACCCTGGGTTTAGAGAATTTCAGTCCTTTAGTGCTGACAGGTAATGATCTTCAAAAGCACACTGCATTTGACCAAATTTACAGGATGGGTCAGTCCTTCTCATTAAATCCTCCTTTGCAGATATGATTTGACCCCAAGGAGTTGTAAAAATAGCCTGCAAAGCAGCTGAGCCTTTCACATGGACCAGACTGCAGCAGTGGTGGGTGTTTTAATACCTGAATGCACAGACTCCTTGCAAGATAATTGTCCACCTCCCTTGCTTCAGCTGACACCAGCTGAACACTTTCCAGCATGACGACATACTCAGTGCAGTTTTCAGGGACAAATTATAAATATTAAAACAAATTATAAACATTTCTAGCTACAGGCTAAACACAACTTGGTTTGCCAAGTGTGGCTGAATGTGAGATGTATTTCTGCTGATGCAGGAAGACCCATGAACAACTCACCCAGCTTTCTGATTCATTTCTCTGCAAAAACATTTATCCATGGCACAAAAGTTACTGTGGGAGCTATCAAAATGATAAAAAATAATTCATGTAGTCTGGTTTCTTGTGACACTTCTTGCACTGCTATAGCCCCAGGTCCAGCAAACCTCCTACAATACAAAATCATAGAGCTCTGCTCTCTTCAAAACAGCTTCAGTTCTCCTCTCCTCCTCTCCTGGATCTTTCCTTTCATCAGTTCCTCTCTCATGTCACCCATGACAACCACAGAAAATGTGTCTCTCTTCTCTTTCTTTAGCGTCACCCAGCCAGAGGTCTGCACAAGCCGTTCCCTGGAGCTTCATTCCCATGGATTAGCTGATGAGTACATCCATGGCCAGCAGCATCTGCTGAAGGCAGTGTCTAGGAGGAAAGTTCTCCCTGTCTTTCCCTCTGTGCCAGCACCAATAACATCACTTTTCTCTATGTACTTCTCTATTCTAACAAAGTTTAGAGGACTTTATTTCTTTTAAGCTCTTTACTGCAGCCTTCTCAGTCCCTTGGGTTAAGCTAGTCACAGTCTGATGGTAACAGCCTCATTTCCACAGGAAACCAGGCTAAGTGCCTTCTCCTCACCTGCACGTGGAAGCTGCCAGTGTGACAATCTGCCAGAGCCTGCCTGACAAAAGCAGAACTCTCCACGCTTCCTCCTGCAATTACTTTCCCATGGAGCCTAAGGTGAACTGCCAGGTCATTGATCTCACTGCAAACAAGGTATTGGCAGGAGATCTCCATGGGGATGGAGTGTCTGGGAATGACACATGCTGACTGCTCCTTACACCAGTGTGTTACTAACTGGTCCCTAAATGAAGAGGAGTCACTGAAAGTGAGTCACAGGCCATTGGACTTGCATTCATTAGTAGCTCCAAAGAAAGTCACCCACTCAAAAGTTAGACAAGGGCACGGCTTATCACAACTTTATTTCAGCTTCAGTTCCCTTGCAAGTTCATCCAGTTTTTGAGTGGAACCCTTGCTTTAATCTTTAGAGGAGCACTTAATGCCAAGTCAACACAGTAGGCTGCTTCTTCCTTGTTATGCATTTTTAAACCAGGTAATGTCCACAACTGATCTGACAGCCTGGCCCCACAAAGAGTTGTCCTGGCATCACTTGGGGGCAAGAAACTATGGTCCAGAGGAAGTCCTTGACTAGCTGGTGATAGCAGTTTTTAGGCCCATTACCCATTTCTGCAGTGAAAGGCAGTGTCATGTCAAACCAAGCATTAACCACACATTCCTGAGCTCTGTCTGCTCCAGGGAAAAGCGTCTGTGAGCCAGTGAACAACAGCTGAGAGAACTGATTTAAGTTGGATATGAAACTTTAATGCTGGCACTTCTGAAGTGCTTGTACTTGCAAATCTAACAGCCCCAGTTTAACACCAATGTTTGCAAGTGTTCAGGCTTTTTGAAAGGAAGCTGAACTCCTGACTGTATCCAGAAATCCCACCCTGAGCTCATCAGAACCAACCTGGACCACCAAGAAGGCTGAAATCCTTCAGTGTGCTGCCCAGACCTCTGCCTTAACGACCTGAGTGATGTATGATGGGGCAGAGAGCAGCCTCAGCAAGTTTGCAGGTGACACAAAACTGGGAGGAGTGGCTCCTGGACCCAGACAGAGGTGCTGCCATCCACGGGCACCTCAACAGCCTGGAGAAATGGGTTGGCAGGAGCCACACAAACCTCAACAAGAAATGCAAGGTCCTGCCCCTCTGGAGTGACAACTCCAGGCACAAGAAGGTGATGGGGACCAACCAGTTGGCAAACAGGTTGGCAGAAATCCTTCCCTGGCTTCCCCATATCCCGTCTGGGGTGCCCTTAAGTCCCAGTGAGGGAAGCAGGTGGTACCTGCCTGCCAGCAGCTCTGACAGCCTGGATTTGTGCAGATCACCGTGGAGAGATGTTAAAACAGTCATTTCAAGATCTTGGCATGAAGTTTCCTGTGCTGTGGAAGGGACTCAGGGTGCAAATGCTCAAGGGGTGCAAATGGAAACCAACAGAATTTGTGCATGATCCGATTCATCACCTTCTGCTCTTACCTTGTACCTCCAAGTCTATTTTAGTCCATTAAGAGATGGGATCAGGGACATGCACCAATTTTTTCCTGATGTCCATCTGGGATGGTGAAATCACAACAAAGTTTTTAACACTAGAAAGAGAACAAACTAATTACAGTGCCCAGAACCCTGGGGAGATCAATTTCTCAATGCCTACAGAAGTCTGAAAAAAGCCAGCGTTTCAATATTTTCTTATTGGAAGCTGAGACAGTGTATGAGAGCAGGATGAAATGGCTGAAAAACCTGACTGTTGTCAGGCACCAGTACAAAATGTGACTGAGGATATTTCAGTACATCTCAATATGCTCTTGCAACTCTGTTTGCAGAAAACTTCTTTGTCACAAGAGGTGCTCAAGGAGCAGCACGGAGCAGGAGAGTGTCCCACTATTGATTTGCATCTGTGGAAATGCACAGATTTTTATAATTTGTCTTGTTAACCACAACCTCATTCAGCAGGAGAGATTTTTAACTGCAGCAATTAATTTATTAAAGCTATACATCGCACTAACCAACAGAGTTTATTCCTAACATGATGAAGAATCGCTGGATTTTCCCTTTTCCCTTTATCACATAGAAGTGTCTAACCAGTGCAGCAGACAGAAATCTCATTTTTACACAGCAATGTCTCCCTGCCCAGGGTAGGCAGTGTCTGCCAGAGGAGAGAAGAGCCAGGGCTGTGCACACTGAAGGGGCTGGAGGTGCTGGCTGCAGCAGTAATTGGCAGGAGAGAGGCTTTCTCCTGAATTGTTCAGAGCTGTGAACTAGAAGCTGATCTAGGGTGAGGTGAGACCATGGCATTAATTCTGGCTTCGTTTAGACCAAGACAAAATAAGTGGCAAACTTATTTTCACTGTCCATACACAAACACAGCTCCTCTGGTGTGTCGAGGCTTTCAGCTTTATCATCCACTGAAATTCTCTCATCAGAAAACCCCTTGGCAAATCTCATCACACCAGAACACGGGTATCACTGGTCACCAAAGCCTGTGTGCACAAAGATGCTTTGCAATTCACATCCTATTCCTTCCTGCTTCACTAGGTTCTGAGTCTGTTCAGGGAGGATGAATTACATGGTCAAAAATTACGCTTGGTGGGTTTCATGGCTCAGCCAGAAAAGTCTGCACTCCAAACATGCACTTAGTCCCTGTGGCTAAGCCTGGTAAGCAATAATCATAAAAAAAGCTGTGGGGTAGGCAGCTGGCGTGACTTTTATCTTGGTTTTCTAAATTATGCATCTAAGTCATGTTTCTAAGTTTATCCTCCACAGAAAAAGGCCAAAGTTTAACTGGCTTTTCCCCCCTCTAACTTCTTTGGCCACAAAAGTTTCCAGTGGTGGAACAAATTCCTTCCAAATGCCAATAAGCAGCCTCAAACTCAACATCCTCATCTGCAGCCCCATGGGGGAATCTCGCCCTATAGCGGGGCCTTTGGATGATGCATTTTAGCCCAGTAGTATCCAGGGGAAGGAATATTTATTTCCCATTCCCCCGGGCCCTGCAGGGCCATCACTGCTGTTCACAGGCTGATGGAGCTCGGCATGACACGGGTATGCATTTCTTGGGTTTTTCCACTGGAGCTGGGTGCCTGAGGCACTGCAGTGATGTTGTACATCTGCCCAGTGCAGCAAGCACTCCTTGATGAGCAAGAGAAAGGGACCAAAAAAGCAGTGTCCTCGAGTTTTTCAGTCCTTGGGACAGATCCGAGCAGTGACTGTATCTTCAGCAATTAAAATTGTGCCATGGGTGTTAACCTGGAGGTAATCAAAGAATGCAGCTGATGCTTCTTGTTCACCAGATAATCCTCAGTGTTCTCAGCTTCCCCCTTGCTGTGGTGCTGCTGAGCTCAGCAGGTGAGAGGACATGACCAATGGCTCGTGGCCAGGCTCTCATGGCCCTCACATGGCTTCAGGCAGAGCAAGATGACCACAGGCTCCTGCAGGCAGAGCAAGATGACCACAGGCTCCTGCAGGCAGAGCAGGATGACCACAGGCTCCTGCAGGCAGAGCAGGATGACCACAGGCTCCTGCAGGCAGAGCAGGATGACCACAGGCTCCTGCAGGCAGAGCAGGGTGACCACAGGCTCCTGCAGGCAGAGCAGGGTGACCACAGGCTCCTGCAGGCAGGAAGACAAACCTGGGGTGCTTCTGGAAAAACCCCCCCATGCAACTTTCCATCAAGGGATGTGAGACGTGTTCAGGGTCCCTGCTGCTCCCTGGCTCTTCTCAGGAATGAGATTGTCAAAGTCACTGTCTTCTATGTTTGCCTTCACTCGTGTTTGTAACTAGTGTCAAAGACCCCTCAGTCCACGTCCATCCTCTCTTTCCCTGTTTTACCAGTGACCCTTATGACCTGCTACCTTGGATTTGCAACTGAGGTTGAGTCAAAGTTTACAGGTGAAGAATGATTTTAACATCAAAATCAGGTTTATCAAAACAGGATTCACTTTCTAATAATTTCTTTGTCAGTTGCTCTAGCATTTGGAACACTTCAGTGTCCAAACGTCATGAAATCATGGAATGGTTTGGGTTGGAAGGGATCTCAAAGCCCATCCCACCCCCTGCCATGGGCAGGGACACCTCCCACTATCCCAGGTTGCTCCAAGCCCCATCCAGCCCGGCCTTGAACACTTACAGGGATGGGGCAGCCACAGCTTCCCTGGGCAGCCTGTGCCAGGGTCTCACCCACCCCATTAGAGAGACAAAACCAGCCATTTGTGGAGGCCTGGGTTCATGGTTTAGAAATCCAAGATAAAGATAAAGAATTGCCTTGGGATGGCATCTGAGCTCAGGGCATGCTCAGCTCAACATCCCTATGTTTTGGCAGGTTCTGTGCCAGCTTCCCTATGAAGATGGCCCATCCTCAGCCTGGCTAGAGCCCAGCAGGGCCACAGGAAGAGCAGAGGAGAGCAGGGACACTAAGAAAGCCTGAGGGTCTCTGTTCCCTTCAGCCCAAAGACAGCTTTCATCGTGGCCAAGCAGGCAGTGGTGCCTGCAGAGAGAGGCCAGAACCGACACCCTGACACAGCTCAGGGCTGAGGGGATGCCCCATCCATTCACCAGCAGCAGCTCCTGGGATCCATGGAATATCTGGCTGTGTGACAAGGGCCATTTTCTAGGGAAGCCTCTGAGCCACTCCCAGGTTTCATGTGTCCACTCCCCAGGGCTTCTGGAAACAAATGGCAAGTATTTTTCTTCTGATGTTTTCAGAAATCACATGGCAGGAAAGACTGAGCACACTATTTTTAATTTTAAGTTTCTTTAACATGTCATGGATGTAAAATCTCAGGGCAGTGACTCAGGACACGAGGGGAATATCATTTCCTGCTGGACACAGCGTGTCGAGCCCAGGGCGCTGCCAGCACATCCATGGTGCCAGACTCCCCCAGCCCTGCCCGTGCCACTTGTCATCCTGACCTTATGTTCCAGTCCGAGGACAAAGGGGCCTATTTTTTCCTTTCTGTTAATTTTAAGGAGATAAATATAGAGTGAAGCAACCTCCTACCCCCATGGAAGTCTTTGAGTTTAAAGCCAAATGTGAAATTTAGCAGTAGATCTTTTTTATTTATAGGCTGCTCATTGTTTAGCTTAGCATGACTTTATGCTGTGTGCCTAAAAGTGTGGTTAATTAGCACAAGGTCAGCAAGCTTTGCAGAAAAATGACGTGTTTTTTTGCTAAAAGATTGTTTTCTAAGAAAACAAATGTTAGCACCAGCAAATAGTGTCCAATATTGAAACGTGATTGAATGTAGTCCTGAATAAAATTTCCCAAATACATATTTTTGTTTGGACAGCCACTTAGGAAGCTCTGGCCCCACTGAATTCACCAGGGCTCAGGTCTGGATTCCACCCTGACTCTGATACAGCTCCCTGCAGTTTTATCACCCAGAACATGAGCTATAGTCAACAAGAGATGGTCATCTTTAAGGAAGAAATTCTGTTCCTGTAACAGCAGCTCTGAGGAGGACCCAAGTGAGCAGCAGTGACCAAAAATAGGCTGTGATATAAAATTGGCTTGAAACTGAGACCCTTCCTAGAACTGTCCAAAGCTTTTTATTTTACCCATGGTGACTGCAGGACTAATAGGACACATGTCCATTAGTCTGCAGGAGATTATTGTAATGAATAATAATGGATTTGACAGCAACCCCGAGGTAACTCAGCAGCTCTGACGCTGCTTCCCAGTCCTCCCATGTCTGGCTTTCATAGTCCCTGATTTCTGCCTTCTGCCACATGCAGGAAATAAAAAAAAATGATTGGGACATTACTTTATGAAAAAAAAAAAAGAAAAATTAAACTATGACCTAGATTTCTGCTTAGGGAAGGCTTTGCTTAAGGGTCAGGGAAAGGGGCACATTTATGGTGCCTCCTTGGAGAGCCAAGCTTTTCCCAAAAAGCCTGGGGAAGCATGTCCACATGCTACAGAAAGGTGCTGGCAACTCCTGCCACTAAAGTTACACTGATGTTTTCAGCTGAGGTGACCAGATCACAGAACAGTTGAGGCTGGGGATCTCTCCAGTTGTTTCTGGAGATGTCTAATCCAGCCCTCCACAAAGCTGTGTCCAGGCAGTGCTTGAATTTCTCCAGGGTAGGATAGCTCACAGCCTCTCCTGACAACCTGCTGCCTTGTCCATCCACTTGCACAACAAGCAAGTTCTTACTATGTTTCAGTGGAATTTCATATATTTCCCTTTGTGCCTGCTGCCTCTTGTCCTGGCACCACTGAGAGGACCCTGCTCCATCTTTACCCCTTTCCATCTATTTTTAGGTAGGACAGAGACAAGCGACATTCCCTCACAGAAGACGAACATGAAGGTTGGACCTGAGCAGGATTTACGTGGAGAATCAAAGTTAAGTTTGCTAAAGTAGGAGCTGTAACTTCTGTAGTTAGGATGATCTGTGACTCCAGAAGAGCCTCAACCACCATCTTTTATGTCAGAGGGAAGCACCAGAGCTTTCTCCTGGAAAAAGCAAGAGCACTTTATCCAAGTTTGGATTCACTCCAAAGCTGCTGCAGACGGAGGTGATCCCAGGCTGTGGCTGGAGATGGGAGGCTGGTGGCACCCCTCCAAGGGCAGGAGGGTGTTCTTTTCAGCCAGGAAAAGGTTATTTGGGGGAGTGGGTGCTCTCAGGGGCATGTGGAACTGCCAGCATGACCTCAGGGAGGTGCAGAGGAGGGACAGCAGAAAGCAGAACTCCCGAGGACTCCTGCCAATATAGATGGAAGCTCTTCCCAGGCTGAGCCCATGGAGGGATAGCACAGCTTGGTAAGTGCCTGCAGAGACACCATGAGTGTGAGCAGTGGTGTCAGAGGGGAACCAGTGTCTTTTTGAGGGTAGCAGAGAACTGCAAATATCTGGCCAGGCAGAGCTCACGTGCCTGCTTGCAGAGTGTCCTGCTGCCTCCAGAGAGGGCCAGTGTCTCCATCCATCACTTTCTGAGCTCTGCAGGATGAAGGGATGTTCCTGGTGAAGGGACTGGACCAGCTGGGTGCTATTGGCTGTGCTTCGATGCTTTTGTACAAGGTGCCTAGGTGAGAAGGAAGAAAGAGACCCAGGAAACCCAATTTGTATGAATTTTGCATGGAGGTCTGTGTTCAGGCTGGCAGTCCTAACCATACTGCATTTTCAGTATGGGAAAGAAGAAAACCATTTGGTTCTGAGGCAGCTCTGAGTAGCACTTTATCTCCTGGGTGGTTGTTTTCTCTTCGACATGGGGGGAAGTGCTGTACTCTTAAGTGACATGCCTTGTTATAAACATAGATTGGAGCTCCGTATGTTATGGAAAACGTTTCCTCAGCTAGGACACACAGAGAGCACAGTGTGCAGCTCCTGCTAGACCGCAGGCAGAAATGCTCATTTGAGTCATCACAACATCCAGCTTTGAGCAAAGGCTGGAGGGGCTGGTCCCCAGCTGAAGCACAGGGACCCTGTCTCCTAGCTGGGTGTAACAAGGGACACCCTCCCAGGGGTGAGGGACAGCCTTGTGTCTCCAGATCCACCTTCTTAGCAGGCTTCCCTTTGAAGCACAACCGGAGCTCAGGGCCCTGGGTCAGGCACCTGGCTTTGAACTGTGTTTCTGTGGGATCACTGAGTGGCACAGGTGTGAGCAACCTGGCTACAGAACCTGGGAATTAACTGGATTTGAATCGCTTTGATTTCCATGATGGGAAAAGATTTCAGAGCTGTACCCATTTTTATGCAGCTTTCAAACCTTAAATGAAGAAATAAACCCTAAGTGTGAATTTGGGCTTGTTCAGCTTCTTCATTTGAGTCAAATTCCACGTCAATTGTAGTCTTGAAAAATCTTTCCCCTCCACTTCTATTACAGGCTGAATGTGCAAATAACTTCTAAAAATATTTGGTATTTTCACATAAACTAATTGTTTATCTTTTGCATTAACAGTCCGAACCCGTGGAGCAGCGTCACTGTCCAGTACAACCACTCACCCCCTGCCATTTCAATCTGTTTCCTGGAGAGGATACCACCGGTCCTTTGAAAATACTCAGCATGCTGCAACATCCTCAAAGTTCACATAAGTTCGAGATGGTCATTCTTGTCCTCTGGGGACAGAAACAAAGCACGAAATGTACCAGTTGGGATGTACCAGAGTAGATCTGTACCAGAAAATATGTCGCTTGCTTCTATGACAACACTGGAGACATGAGAGAAATAAGACGCTGCACATCCCACACATGAAAGAGCTGAAGCTGTCTGCAATCCTGCAGTGACCATAGAGCCCTCTCATCAATTAATATTCGTGCTTATTTGCATGTTTGCATGACTCAGGTGTCTTGGTGGAGGGCACCTGAGCCTGACATCTGCCTCCAAGACCCCCCACAGCAAGTCTCGAGTTGACTGTAGCTGTGGCGCCTCCGATTCAAATTTTAGGAGTCCTGAGGTGAAGGGAGCCTGGGAGGAATGAGCTGGTGGCAGCCCTGTCTTCTGCTCTGATTATACAGGGAAGAAGACAACCTCCCACTCTGCAAACAAGATTATGTGTCAATGGTCTGGTACTTCAGAATTTCAGTACTATCTCTACCAAATGTGGTCCTAAAAGCAAGGTCCAAGTGCTGGACATCCCCTGGAATGCAGGGTCAGGAGTCTGGGGCTTTTTCATTTTCCCCCTCTACCAGGGTGCTTGGAAGATGAAATGGCTTGCTTGAACCTCATGTGCTTTAAAAGCAGCATGAAAGTGAGGACTACACATGATGCCCGTGGAAAGATTTCTGGGCCTGGCTTTGTGCAAGGCAGAGAGTTGTGGGGCCCAGTGAAGAGTGGTCAGGGCAGTCACAGCCCATTAATGTCCCCAGTCCCACCTGCAGAGGAGTGAGGAAATGGTAACTCCAGAAGTGACTCCAGGTGTAAATGGAGCTCTAACCCACTCCCAGAATGTGTCAGTAGGGATCAAGAATGGATTCTCACAAACAGGCAACACTGTGCTCTCCTGACTGGGCCCTGTCTTGTTAGTTCAAGGGACCAGGAGCTGCCTGCTGCCCCAAAGGAGGCTGCGAGTGAGGGGGCTCACTTGGGCTGACTCCTCATCCCCTCTGCTGCCGCCCTCCAGGAGCTCCCGAGATGGGGAGGTTTGAAGGTGTCGTGCTTAACCAGGCTTTCTGCTGAGTCAGGGTTACAAGTGGAGGGTTAGTTTGCTGTCATTGTATGTCTTCTCCTTAGTTCTCTGCTTCCAACTTCACTTGAGCCAGTGGGAGCAGGGGGAGAACTTTCCTGAATAATGTCAGCTCGTAACTGTGAGCTTGGCATCTGGTGGATCAGAGAGGCTGAAATCATTTGTGCTGCTGTCTGCACAAGGCTGGGAGCAATGCAGAGGAGGCAGCTTTAATTAAAACCAGCAGCCATAGACCATGAAGCAGGGTTATCAATTTGCAGGGCTCTGGAGAGTGCTGGGCAGTCGGGACGAAGATGGCCCCTAGCAGGACCTGGGATAACAGCTGGGCAAGGAACAGAGATACCTGGGGCAAAGCAAACCTATCAGCCCTGATTCCTGCCCTCTCTCCCCAGACAGAGACACCTAAACCAAGCCTACTCCACCACGTGGTGGGGCAGGGGTGCTCCCCGGAACACGCTGAGAGGCTGCTCGGTCCTGCTGACCATCGTGTGTTGGTCAAGGCTTTGGGTAGGGGACCTCCTGGGGGCTCAGCCAGCCCCACCCAGTGCCTATGTAAGTCTGAAAGTCCTCTAGACTCCTGTTGCTAAAGCACTGAATGGCCTCGGGTATTTGATGCGGGGCAGTAGTGGAGATGAAAAATATTTTGGATATGTATAAAAAAAAATTTACATCCCATCCCTGGAAGTATTCAAAAGCCAGGCTGGATGGGGCTTGGAGCAACCAGATAGTGGAAGGTGTCCCTGCCCATGGCAGGGAGTGGAACAAGATGATTTTTAAGGTCCCTTCCAACCCAAACCAGTCTGTGATCCTATAATTATGTGCATAAAAAATGCATTAAAAAAATCTTGCGTAAAAAATCTTTACGCAGCAGTGCACACAAAAAAACCCTCTGCGCTGATTGTGCTGAAGAGAACATCCAATAGTATAAGCCAATATCTGTAAATCCCTGTTCTAAAAGGTGAAGCAGCACACTTAAAGCGAAGCCTTTGGCTTTGTGCTCCAGGTTAAGGCAGGCTGAAGGTCTGCATTCTGCCCCTGGCCGTGATTTGCATCGCCAGGGTCTGATCTGGTGCTCAGCAGAGCTCAAACTGGGAATATGCCTTTGCTTTTCATTAGAGGTTTGGATTTGCTGAAAACAGCTAGATGTATTATTCATGAGCATCTCCTGTGGAAGTCACAGACCAGTTTTCCTGGACTGCATTCAATGGAACAGATTT
This sequence comes from Oriolus oriolus, assembly GCA_013400235.1. Lineage (NCBI taxonomy): Eukaryota > Metazoa > Chordata > Aves > Passeriformes > Corvidae > Oriolus > Oriolus oriolus. Next base: position 2,449 of record VXBT01010233.1, on the reverse strand, counting down.
CCATGGAGCACGGCAATGGGGTTGAAAGGCTCATGTGAAACTTCTGTCAGCTACGCGCAGAGAAACTCGTGAACGTCCCAATCCACAAGAGACTACAGAATACCGAGTTCGCTGCCTCCAGCAATTTGAAAATTACGAGTCAGGCATCAGTCATAATTTTTTTTTTTTTTTTTTGCTTCTCAATACAAAGAAACCTCAGCCAATATTTGCTTATTGGCTTGTGAACATTGAGTTCTTGTTCTCAAACACTCAGGCCCTCTTAGTGGTGGAAATAAATCTATTTCTAAATGAAAAGCCAGATTCCCTTGCAGTAGCAACTCTAGAGAAGCTGACTGTGTGTTTCATAACTGGGGTGAACTGAACACTCCTGCTGGTTACTGCTACCACCTGAGGTGGATCTTCTCCATCCACACTTGTGTGTAGTGCAGGTTATCACCCCTGAGCTTAGGAACTGGTAGCTGGTTCTAAAAATCTCCCAAACTAAGCCTTCCCAAGGAAGCAAAGCATGACTGAGGGAAGAGCTTGAAGCTGTGGAGCTCATGAAGTGTTCCAGGCCAGGCTGGACACGGCTTGGAGCAACCTGGGATAGTGGAAGGTGTCCCTGCCCAAGCTGGGGTGGAACTGAAGGAGCTTTAAGGTTCCTTCCATCCCAAACCATTCTGGAATCTCTGATTCTATGAATGTCTCCAAATAATGGCTATGAAAAAGGAACTTTCTTGGCTCCTGCTTGTCCAGGAGGAGCTGGAGCCTGCACAGTCTGTGCTGGCAGCAGGGGCAGAAAAGCTGGCAAAGCACAGAGGTGCCCTCTGCTCTTGCTTTGGGATGACACAAAGAGATTATTTTAATCTTAGGCCTGAACTGCCGCCAAGCTTTATTATATATATATGTATATATATATATATACACATAAAGGAAGGCAAGCATGGGAAACTTCCGGGTACATTTTAGCCATGTGAATAATGCTGCATCTGTTTCCATTCACTCTTCCCTCGTCCAGTTCCCAAATCTGACTCCTCAGACTGATCCCATCGCTCTGCCAGGAGAGTGGTGGCAAGTACAGCAAGCACCCAGGGCTGGTGTTTTGCTGGGATGTTGAGGTGTTGGATCAGCTGCAGTAGGGAAAAGCCAGCACACATAGAAGACTCAAAACTTCAGATGTAGTAAAGTTTCATAACAGAAACCAACAGCTACCCAGAGCGTGTCCTTGCCCCTCAGAAGACAACATAAGCAAAAGAAGTCTTTCAAAATTCACCCATTTCTGTGAAATGCTGCCCTTATATGTCCTTAATTGTGGAAACTTTGGGGTTGCAAAGTGGCTTCTGAAGAAGGTATGTAGCACTTGTCTAGATGTGATGTTGGATCAAGTTCATCAGCTGCCACAGCTGCATTTAACCATCCAACACTTTGCCTGTTTTAACATGAATCTCACTTGCTGCTGAGCATTTTATTTCAAAGCTGATCTCTTGAAACCAAGTCTCTGTGAGGAAATGGTGCATCTCCAAACCAGCCTGGGCTGTACGTTCTCCCGTGCTCCCTCCTGCGCTCACCTGGGCTTGTAGGGCAGTGGTTGAGGCTCCGGTTGCACTGAAAACATTCAGCACAGCTTTGCTGGCAACCTTTTCACCTCAGCAGTTAATCTCTCCTGCTGGCAACCATTACTGTTTATCCATCCAAACTGAATGTCCCTTCCTGGAGCATGTCCCTGCCAGGAGAACCAGGTGGGACGGAGGCAGCTGACTCTGATAAACTGAGTTACAGCTAAACCTCTGCACCAAGAGACCTGAAACACCCAGTGCCACAGTCGTGTCATCAAAGACCAGGAGCTGCCTTTACCTTCTCCCAGAGGGAAAGCTTCCCAGCATTCAGCTGTGGTGTTCCTCAGTGCTGAAACAGCTTTAGGAAGAGCATCAGGGTGTGAGGATCAGCTGTGCCACCTCGTTCAGAGCTGCCCTGAGTGTTGCAACCCAGGGCTTGTAAAAACTCACAGTGGCAGCAGGTTCCTCCTCTCACAAATTCCTGAAGCTTTTGAGGAGGATTGAGCCTTGCTGGGCTGTGAGGTTCTAAGGAGCTGGGCCAGGGAGAGTGGAATTAGAGCCTGTGGGAAGCTTTCATCTGGAAAGCCAAGCTCTGACTCAAGCAGCTGCACTGACTTTGTGCTGTGACCTCCTATTGCTGCCGAGTGTGGCTGGAAATGCTCCCTGGCATGGGAGGTGTTTCCAACCTGTCAGGGGAGACAGAGAAAGGACATGGAAGGGAGGTAATATAATGGATGCTCTGTTAGCTGTCCTAAAGTGTGAAAAAGCTTAGAATAAAATTGCATGAGCTTTTTGAGAACTCAGGAGATTGCGGAGGGCACATCTGAGTGCACCATCTGGGATGAGAGCTCTCCCAGCTCTCATTTGGTGCTGTGGAGGTTGGACTGCTGGTGTCTTGGCTTGGCACAGCCTGG
>VXBT01010232.1:95371-180313 GCA_013400235.1 Oriolus oriolus | reverse complement strand
AGTTTGAGCAGTGGGACTGCAAGAACCCAGTGAGGTTCAGCAAGTTTGAGGTCCTGTACCAGTGATAGGGAAATTCAAGGATCATGGAGTTTGGAAGAGATCTTCCAGATATTCTAGGTCTTCAAGGGTGTCAAGGAGCCAAATGGATTAGTGAAAGAAGAGGATTGTATTTATTCAAGGGAGTTATTGTGATCTGTAACATCAGGAGTCCTAACATCCCACTTCACCAATGAAGCCTTCAAACTTCATATTAAGTATTTTCTTTGTGTTCAATGTGTCATGAACATTGCATTTTCAATTCTTTCTCTAATCCCAACGCATATTTGGCAAGATTAGAAGCTCACTGAATCCTGTAGGAGCTGCAAAGCATATGAAACCTCTCTTCTAGTTTTATAAATCTCCTATAATTTCAATATAATCCTTCTTTTTTTAAAGGAATCACCTAAAAACTACTCCTGTGTGTACTATCAGGTCATTAATCAGCCAGCTAATCCTTTCCTGATAATTTGGCATTGATGTTTTACTTGCCAAAGAGTAATGTATCATAAAAAAGAAAAATGAAAGAAGAGAGTATGTCAGATGTGCAAAGCTAAGTCAATTCTTGTTAAAGCCTTCTTGCATGACTCAATAATTCTTATTTCATGTTGTTCTGTTGTTCGTATGTTCTACCTCACTTTACTGGCTTCTAGACATCACTTTACAGTCTTTATGTGTAGTAATATTACCTAAAATTTACAGAATAAGCAAGAACACTGGTTTGGTAGGGTCTAATCCACAGATTGCAGGTTATTTTTTTTTTTCTGAGGGCTCATAAAGTACATTATTTCTTTCCATATACCTTAAAAAGATCCATATTTTTTAGCAGGACACTGTAATAAACAAGGGCCAGTTATCCCCGGAGATGATTAACTGGTGGTTTATTAAAAGAAAAAGAGAACAAAACAGAACAAGGCAGGATAGAAGAACCAGGAGGGGGAGTAGCCGGACCCGGAGGCGGGAGGACCTCGCTGTGAGAGGCATCAGTCACAGGAGGACCCGCTCCTAACTGAACATCACTTCTTACACTCCCTCTCAGTCTCTCTGATTGCTCAGCCCATAGGGTTACCCCTTAGCTACTCAGTTCACTGGGTGAGATTTCCCGCTTCTCAGATGGTGGTTGGCTCGTCGCTAGGTCTCTCCCTCTCCCTCACGGGGTGTCGAGAGATGTGAGGTTCGAGCTGAAGGAGAACTGGTGATTGGTGGGTACAGCTGCCTCTCTCAAACTGATGGCACCCTGATGTTGCTTGGAGATTTCTAATGCTCTATATCGTCACCTCCTAGTTTCTTATATTAACTGCAGTCTCTATTTACCCCAAATGAAGAAATCTCAACCCCACTCAGTACTTTAAACAGAAACCCGTACAACCCGAATCATAATGCTAAACCATCCTAACTGAAACCCGTACAACCCGAATCGCAACCCAAAACCGCCTAAACTGGAACAATCCCTATGACAATTTTTCCAAAATAATGAAGGTTTCTTTAGCTCAAGTTTCTGGTAGGCATAGCAATGCCATCCTTTCTTAATGCAAACACTGGTTTTTGTTATTTCATCGTGTCCAGCCAAGTGTAAGGATATGTTCACATGCAGACACTCAGAACTGGGATGCCAGCATCTTCGACTCAAAGCAAGATTTTGCTGATCTTTTTATATCATTTATCAGTAGATCAGATCCTCAGCTGATTAGCTTGACATTGTTCCATGGAAGCCGTTGAAGATAATCTGGTTGTTCCCATTGCACAACTGTTCATTCAGTATCCAAGTCTGGGAAACAGTATTCAGTTAAAACACTGGGATTTAAACACAGCCTGCTCCAGAGCTAAAAGCAGCAGCTTGGTCTAGAAAGTTACAGTTAAACAGAAACTCTTCAGCTGCAGGTATAAATGGACCCTTGCTGTGAGCTGTCTTAGGATCTCTGAGCCACAGAAGAACTACAGCAGATATCCCTGCTCCTTGGAGGCAGCAGAGGCTACACACAATACCCTACAAATCCAAGATGGCACAAGGTGTCCACATGAGAACCAAGCCCTTGGCTTTGTGAACTGGAGTTAGAAAGAGGCCTGGGATATGCTCAGCATCTCCTACCCCAGGCACTGCTGTTGGTCAGCCAAGCTCCTCTGGCCACACAGGAGTTTGGCTGGTTTTTACCAGCTGAGAAAAGGATCAAACACTTGGGGAAGGTGTGCAGTGCAGAACAGGACCTGCCCCGTTGATATTGAGGTTGGCACTGGCTCCTGGCAATTGGTCAATGTGGTTCCAGGAGCAGGAAAGGTATCCAGGTGGATATGTAGAATCAAACCCATCTTCTCTCTTGTCTCCAGCCCAGTTAAATTTTACACCTTTGGTGCAAAAATAACTTCACCAAGAGGTCTTCAAAAATGATGCCATAAAGTCTTCCAGCTATTTCAGTGGCTAGAAAACTCATGCTGATTGAGTGAAGTTTAAATTCTCTCAACCAAAGGATCTCCACATCTAAGGTGAATACTTCAACTACAAAGTTAATGAATTGAAAACACACTTATTTTGGGCAGTTCATCTTTTTTAACTCTTATCTGCACTGTGGCACTCAGAGGCAGATCTGCAGTCAGTTCCGTAGTTGTAGGGATCCAGTTTTTTTCTGTCTGCGGAGGAAAATTTGCCTTTGCAATTTAGACCAATCACACATATGATGGAAAAATTTAAAAGCAGTGCAAAAAGATATATTTGAACACTGTTTCATCTATTAGGGTCTTAAGTATTAAAAATTAAGCCATAACTATGAGTTAAGAATAATGCAAGTATGCATCTGTGCAGGGACACATGTAATGCACACACATATCACAGGAACATGCTGAAATAGCACTTCCCACTTTTTCAAATCAAGAGTTCAATTTAGTTTCAGTTTCCTACTTTTTGACTTCCGTGGAGCCATTTGGAGGAATCCATCAAGTTCTTGACAACGTACATGACCGGTGAGATCCAATATCTATGTTTCCTGTCTCTGGCACTAGCCAATAGCAAACCTTGGGAGTTTGGGCATGAGAAAAAGGTGGTATTCCATGAAATGCTCTCATGTTCTGCTACTTTTCAGGCTTTAGCCTGTTGTGGAGCCACAGTTGATGTTTTTATGGTGAAAATTACCTGCTGTTGTAGACTTTCTACATGGGAGAAGACTTCCCATGTAGAAACACATGGTTACTCCTGAGTGATTCAAGCCAAGCTCTGCATAGCTGAGGGAAAATATTAAAATCCATAATTTCAGCCTCAATCTAATCCAGCACATCAGTTCTGCAAGGACTATTCCCTCACTCAGAAGATCCTTAGTGTGCAGATGGGAATATTGCACTCTAAGGGGATATCTCTCCTAGAAATAATATGAAGTGGAAGACTGTTTTATTTGGACAGTGATCCAAGCAGGGATTCACTAGACCAGATGGCTAGAGCTGTGCTAGACACTCCAGGGTCTGTAATTACTGGGCTGGATGAAGTTGCCAGTGCTGTCTATAGATTTAATTTTTTCTAATGCGTATGTCCACGATAGGTTATGCAAATCACACTGCTAAGCACCCGTCATTCCCCATCAGCTCTGGGGAGAGTAACCGAGAGGTAATTACACAGATAATAGGAATGTTGCTACCACAAACAGAACCCCCAGTGTCCAAAACGTGGACACTGCTGGACTCTTTCAAATTATGAAAAAGTCCAGGGCAATGGAAATTAAATTTGTGACTCCACCAAATATAATCTGTGTTATTGTTATCCTTCTTAACATCACAAAACAATGCTTTTCTGCATTTCTGTTATATTGTGCCAGGTATTATGTCCTATAAAGTTGGGCTTTTTAGCATACTTTTCTAAACTTGCACTAGTTTAGGCTGTCTTGAGAAGAGGGAGTTTTATGGTCAGTCTTCAAATAACGTTATTTTTTTCCCATTTAGACTTTGAGACTAGTGTTAAAAATACAACATTTTAACATACCTTCTGGCATCATTCATAGAGATTGAGTTTTATGCATAGAGTGGGTATCGAGCTACACTTCTAGAAAAATTGTAATAATACTTTCTCACATACAGAAATAATAGAAAGATGAAAATAAGATTGAAGTAGAAGCAGTCAAGGAGAACAAATACCTTTCAATGTGTATATTCAGACAAAAAGTAATGAGTTCAACTAACTGGCCTCCTTTAGGGCCAGTCAAAGATTCTTCAGTCAGAAAGGATCCCCTGATAAAATTTCAGTAACTACTAAATAAAGTTTTATGGCAAAGATGAAACCAGTTAATGTCTTTGAGATAAAAGAGGTCATTATTATAAAAAAAGACCCAAAAAGCCAGAAGAAAACCCACATCTGTAATATATGCTTTCTGGTATTTTTCCATCCTCTAGGATTTTCAATCAATATTTTGCTACGTCACTGATGTGCCATAAAATGTCATAATTTTATTGATCTAATGTCAGGTCGATGGCATGAGAAAGATTTGAAATGACAACTTGAGTAGAGGGATTGTTAAATTTAAACTGATATGTTTGCCTTCCTGTCAAAACAGTGCACGATCCTTCAGCTCATCAGCCACCTGCCTGAGCCAAGCTGACTTCAAACGGCAATGCTTCGATCAATATTTTTGGAAACAAGCTCTATTGTTCCTTTGAGGCTTTTGGTTCTGTTTTCTCCCTGTCACACTCTCTTCAAATCTAAATATCAGGTTATGAAGATACTTATCTCACCTCAGCATGGCCTTTGAGCACAGAAAGTGCACGTTGATGCTCTTAATCTGTAGTTTAGCTCACCAGCAAATAAAATGAACAGGCAAAGCTGCTAAGGAGATTTCATTTGCCTGGAGATTGAGTTGATTTTTTTACAGTATATCATTTGTGAGAAATGAATCACATTTATATGATATTTGCTCGTGATTGACTAGAAGTGTTCTACATAGCACAGGTCTCTGTTCTCTTTTAATTTCTCTATTCTGCTCCCACCAAAATGTATTTTCTCAGATTTGTTGGTTGGATTCCTCTCTATACTCTGTCTACATTGTGGAAAATCATCCTCAGTGGCCTTTCTAGTCAATGGTGGAAAAAAGGTGCAAACTCTTGTGTCAGCCGGTAACAAACTAAGCTAAGAAAGCACAGTTCATTTTCCATTTTTCTTTTGTCTTCAAATGTCATCACAGAAAGAAAGAGTGAAAAATAAATGTCTTCATTTTGACATTTTTAACTGAAGTGTTTTCATTAGTATTTCAAAATGGTTTTATCTGAAAATGTATTGACATTAATTTTTAAAAGACATCTAAAGAAGAGAAAATATTTGACTTCATCTGTGAAAAAAGTGTTCAAACTTACTTTATATTTGCTAAGAAAACAAAGAAAAAAAATCATCAGTTTAACTTGTATTTTATTTTTTTAAGGCAACTGGTGAAAAAGAAAAGACTAAACACATTTGTCATATGCCTGAGCATCATGAGAAACTGTGCCTGCTCCTCTCTAGCGTGACACAATCTTCTCTGGGACCATCAACCTCATTAGATTATTTCTTTCACCAAGGCATCTTTACAGTCTTTATGAGCCAGCACACCTTGTTAATAAACTACAAAAAATAACTTTTCCAGAGAATAACCACCACATTTCAGACTTGAGTCCATCGTACTCTTTGGAGCACAGAAAAGAGCCACCAGACTTGTGAGAAGTTGAACTTGTTCAACTTCTTGCTCAATTCCTTCTTTCTGTGAAGCTCCCCTGGCAGATTTTCTTGTGCCCAGTAACGTGGCTGAGCTTCAGGTTTTCTCTCTAAATTGTTGTAATCCAGGAGCATTGAGGTAGGATAAGTTCTGTTTTCTTAGGAAACAGCTGAAAAATCTCATTCTGTTAAGTGAGGGCATGGAAAGGGCATTAAATATTAGTGTGTTTGGGGATTGTCCAGGGTGAGAATAGAATCATAGATTCACAGAATGATTTGGGTTGGCAGGGAACGCAAAGATCAACTCATTCCAAGCCCCTGCCACTGGCAACTTCCCCTATCCCAGGCTGCTCCAAGCCCCATCCAGCCTGACCTTGAACAGTTCTAGGCATGGGTCAGAAGCATCTTCTGAAATTATCTTTTATAATTCCTTAATTTTCAAATGAGATAGGAAAAAAAAAAGGCTCTTGGGCAGTATTGATTGCAAGTGTTTTGTTAACAACCTGAGATGAGTGGGAAAAACCGGCCTATGTCCAGGCAGGAAAAATTTTGAATAGATGCAAGGCCAGTGCAGAAACCAGTTCTAAGAAAAGTCTTCACAGAACACCACCACCCTGTGCCACCAGCTCCCTGCTCACTGTGGGCATGTGAGAGAGATGGGGAAGCAAAAAGCAGCCTTGCACACCCCACAAGGGCAGAATTAATACTATTATTCATCAGTGAGCAGCTGGCACAGAGAGTTGTTCTTCCATCAGAGAGGCTGCTGCTATTTCCTCCTGTGTGTGCTCCCACATTGTCCCTGTGCTGTGGGTGATCCAACACAGCTTCCACTCCTGGGGGAGGAAGCACGGAGCAGCTGGGGTGATACTGGACACATTATGTGAGAATCTGGCATTGTGGGGCTTGTGATGGGACACGGCAGGAATGTGGATGAGTTTTGGAAGAGAAGTAACTCTTCTCTGTACTTGCAACTACCCTTTTAACTTCCAAAGCTGTAAATTAATGTTTCCAAGTGTTATTTTTGGAGAAATACTCGACAGTGTGTCAGAGTTATGACTAACATCCAGCAGCACCTCATCTCTCCTACATGAGAACTGGGGAAGTTTCTGTGATAGCAAGGTGTGCGTTGTATTTCTGTTTGAAAGAGATCTTGCTGTTATTTATAACACTGAAAGTCTAGAACAAAAATAGACCAAATAAATCACTTATACTAAACCAAATAAATCACTTATATAAAAGTCTTTTGATGTATTATATAAGGCCTTTTCCTCAATTTCTAATTCTAAAACTAGAGCCATGTGTACTTGTACTCTTTTGTTTCTTGTTTTCCCCAGTCACTCCCTGTTTTCATGACATATTTTCTAAAGCCTTGTGATGACAGGCACTTATAGCAAGAGCATTGCTCATCCGAGAAAACAAAGCTTAGTTGAATTCTCCTACAAAGCCCTTCTGCATGTGGCCTTAGTTGTAGCAGCAGCAAAATAAAAGTGGAAAGCAGATAACAACAATTAGAAATGGGGTTAAAAATCTTGAGACAGCACTCAGAGTTCAGTTTTCAACTACAAACCAGAAATATCACCAGAGCAAACATGAGTGCATGTACCTGGGGAAAAAAACCAAAAGCAAACTCTCCTTGGAATAAAGAGGAACAGGGTCAAAATAAGAGGGGGGATATGGATGGTGTTTGCCAGGATATGAAAACAGTGAGGGTGAATTAACTGTGCAAGGGGGTTGTTTCACCCAGGAGATGGGACAAAATAAATTTGAGGCACAGGAAATACTGTGTTTTGTATAACTGGCAGAGCTGAAGAGAATTCTTCCTAACCCAGCAATGTGAAGCCCTTTCTGAATTAGGAGCTCTGAGAAGCAGGTCGCAGACCTGGAAGGACCTGGGCGGGGATACACAGGGGACACAGCCTCTGGAACAGGGATACAGAGGAACTGTGACTCTGTGGTAAAGCTGAGGGAGCAGACTGCTGGGGACAAGTGAAGAATCGTGGGTGCTGTACCAGAAGAGAGGACAGAAGCCACAGGAAGGAGAGTTGGCTGGAGGAAGATTCCAGGAGGAGGTTCAGGCTGGGGTCTCAGTCACCTCCATTGCATCCTGGTCCACAACCCAAACCCTGCCAGTCAGATGCTTTGCTGTCTGTGCTCCTGCTGTAAACTTGTTCTGAACAGTAAATCCTTGCCTGAGACACTCTGCCCAACAAACACATTGCAGCAGACAATTAATTTGGAGAAAATGATGTGATGTGTTAACAACTCAGCCTTAAAATAAGTCCCATTGCCATTTTAACAGGAAAATGGAAAAGGGTTCCATCCAGTCATATCAGAGTTCCACTGAGTCCACTGTCCTGTCTCTGGCACTAGACAGTGCTGGATGTGTAGGAGGAGCAGACCCCTTCATTTGGTGAACCAGGTACATGCAGACCTTCATTCAGTTGCCCCCACATTGAAGTACTTTGGTTTTTAAGATTCCTGCTTGGCCCTTGACTGCTGCTACAGAAAGCACAGGCACGGGGGAGCCCTCCAGATATCAAACACTGCAGGTGCTTGTGTATGGGAATGGAACTGAGACACTGAGCTCTTCAAACTCAGCTGACAGGACCTTCCCTGATGGCAGTGAAGAGCTGAGGCAGCTGGTTCAGATGGAGTCTCCAGAGAGCATCAGAAATGGGTCGGGTCAGATGAAGGCCATGTACGTGTGAACACTAGGAGTTTCATCATTATGGTCATTGTGGTAGTCTGCCACTATTTCTAAGAAGCTTAGAGAAGATCTGTCCTGTGCAAGCCAGCCAAAGGATGGAAAGACCATCTGTGGGGCTGTTGAGGGGTAAGGAGAGGGTTCTTGAAAAGGGATTGGAGAATAACACATGAGAACTAAAACCTGTGCTTATGAAATGTCAGTCAAAACTATGTCACTGAAAGGCTTCCGAGGCTGAAACCACAACCAGTGCTGCTGCCATGCCATCCCATGCCATGCCATCCCATCCCATCTGCCTCCAGGCTAATTCAGACACCCATCCACGCCACTGGGTGACGCTGTCAGGCTGCCCACAGCAAGAGGGGCACAGTGTTCTTCCTGCAGACAGCAATGTGATGCAGGGCAGCTGGTGTCAGGGCTGCAGTAGTGCTGGCTCCTCATCGGAAGGAGCAGACTTGACAGCGGTTAACTTGTGCACGTCCTCCCGACGCAAAGGAAAGAGAGGGGTCTCTTGTGTGGGTTCCAGAGCTTTATTGCTTGGAGGATCCAGGGACAAAAGACGAGGAAAATGGCTGCCTCCAGGCTTCTTATACTAAAGGGAAAGGGGTGGAGAGAAGTGGAACAACCAATGGGATACAACTAAGGGGGTGGAACAATAGGAACAACAACCAATGGGGACAACATGGAGGCGGGAGTTAGAACAAGGAACCAATGGGGTGTCAAACTGGGGAGAACTTTCTAGAGAGAGGCAGTGATTTCAGACCTCAGTGCTGCCCTCAGAGCCACCCTCTGGGCTGTCCTCTGTATTTTGGTGTTCCCACCACTGGAGGGCTAATCTGCTGCATTTGCAGAGCTGTCCTGAAATTATTTGTGCTCACAGCCTCCTGTTAATGCCACAGTCCCTTCCACAGCTCTTGGGGACGTGGTTCTCAGTCGCTGCATGGTTCAGTAGTATCCCCTTTCTCTATGGGACCTGCTCCCTCTCAAAATTTGTGGTAGCCAAGGGTTTATGCAGCAGCAGCAGGCTTCTTGGTGAGGCCATATGCTGCTTTGCTGTGGGCCAAAGCTGGACATGGGCTGGAGTGTGAGGGGGCAGACAGAACTGCCAGAGGAGCAGCCTCTCCTTTTAGTGTTCCTGGCAGAAGGGTTCAGGGCACAATGAACTGGTTACAGAAAATGGCAACAGAAACAAGTGAATTCCTTCCAAAGGTGTCTTTTTCAGCTATACAGTCCTTATTATTAGAGAAAGACAGGAGTCGTTCCAGAGTTCTCACAACTTAAGGTGTTCTGTCTTTCAGAATTCAGTTTTGAGTCTCATCAGGTGTAGGACAGTTCAAAGGGTGTATTATGCTGAAAATTATTGCCATTAATGTAGAGAAGAATACATGGAAATTTACCTGCTTTGCATGTGATATGACAGATTCATCATATGAGATCTGCTGGAGATGCCTTGGTAGATAGTTCTGGCACTACCTGATGCCAGTCCCAGATGCTTGTGAGGAAAACATAATAAAAGCTGTGGAAACAAGAGTACCATTAGAAGGAACATGGGGAAATGTTCCTACACCTACTTGTTAGGCAGAGGTTTGCTTTTGAGTCGGAATGTGAGAGACTACTTCCCTTTCAAAGTACTTTAGTCTCTTTATAAACACTGACATTCACCTTTTTCCAAATAAACATTTACTTAGCTCAGGGGATTCTACAGTATTCAGATTTTAAAAGTGTTCAGTATTTTAAAAAGGTAGGAGGAAAACACGAGGTCAAAAGACAATTGCAGAAGAAATATATAATGAACATTCTAACTCATAGGCTACTGCTTGTAGTTTTTGAGAGCATACAGATTGTACTAGTTTGAAAACAAACCAGTGGGAGATCACAAGTCAGAATTATAATTTGTTAGGAAAATTAAAAAGAAAATAAATGCAACAGTACAAGAGCATTGACAGAGTCAGAATACAGCCGGACACCCTGTTGGTCAGGGTGGCAGCAGCAGTCCAGGTGAAATGGTCCTGTTGAAGGAACAGTCTGGTCTTCACCTAATGGCCCAACAGTAGCTCTTGTCCTCTGGGAGTCCAGTAGGTAAGGGTTGTTTGTGCTGTACCAAACCCCAGATTATATCCAGGTGGGAATGTTTGTCTCCTCCCCCCCTGGGCAGAGCATCTCACAATGGGATGAGGTAATTCTGTGAGTCATGGGGTGGGTCCTTGATTGCCCATTGAACAGAGATAGCTCCCGAAGGGAGTTATCAGGGATGAGTCATGGTAGGAGATAACAAACATTGCCCCACCTGCTTTAACAGCTTGTGAAGATGATAATAGAATACATGCTTTTGGCTACATCTTACATTGTAACCTAGCACACAGATATTTTCTAATACTGCAATGTATACCACATAAGTCTTGTTTAATAAACATTTGTGTAAAAAATAATTTTAAGTTTCAGTCTATTTACAAAGTATCTTGCAGAAATCTATTGGCCAGCACAGAAGAATGTATTACAGGAGAAATATGCTGCTCTAATTGGAAAATGGCAATGCATATTTATTTAGAATGTGTGCTTGGAGTAGTATTCATTTTGGAAAATTACTTCTAGATTTTGAAGTCTTCAGAGTGTGTGTGTTTAGATGATTTTTATTTTTGATCCAACATTTCTAAATCAATGACCATTGAGCATTTAAAAAAATTATTTTAATGGAAATATTTATGTGTATGTCTTCGTACGTCTTTATAATTTACCCATTAAAAAAAACCCTATTGGAAAATGCAGGTTTTGACCAGAACTAATGGACTTAAGTTTTAGAAACAAGAGGTTTCGCTGCAGTTCCATGAAGTCAAAGGCAGGACAGTAATGTTCTGAGTGGCATTATAAAATAAATAAATAATCAGGTTGCTCCTGATTATTAATATATAAAATAAATAAATAATCAGGTTGCTCTGAGGTTACAAAAGAGTGAGACAAAAACCCCATCAATATGGAAACAGAGACTGAACATAGAACCAAGGCTTGTTGCCTGGGTTGGATATTCAACAGACCAATACAATATGGAATGGAATAATTCAAATACAGTATCTCGCTCTTAAATATTTACTGACAGCACTTAACATCTTGTGATCTCTTTCCATAAGAAATGCAGGCAACAAAGTAAGCTTTTAAATACATCAACTGTGGAGTGCAGTCCACCTCTGTCAGACTGACACAAGGTTAAATGAGTTATTTGCATATTCTGTCAGTATGAAGCACTCAAATAAACCACATATAGAGAGAGTGATCCTTCTGAGAAAGAGATGGTTGAAAATGCCAGTTGACAGAAATTATTGAAATATTCAATCTAATGAAGCTGGGAAGAAATACTTGGAAAACATGAATCTTCCCCCTTATAGTAGCTGAAATGTGAAAAGCAAATAAACTTAAGAGGAAAGTTTAGACACTACTGGGGTCCTGTGTGAGGGATAATTGTATAGCAGAGAAATCAGCAGCACTTTTTAAAGGAATCAGTATTTCCTTCAGTGCTGGCATCTGTCCCCAGCCTTGGCTGCAGAGTGTGTATTTGTGTGTGGAGACACACACAGGAGCTGGACTCCTGTGCTCAGCAGGGCAAGATTCATGAGAGCATGAGGGGGAAAGCAGCTTGATTTTGTAGCCCACTGATGCAGCGACTCGTACAGGGGCTTAGCCATTGTTCCTGATGCTGTTCACATGTTTTATTCAAAGACTATTTCATTCAGTCTTGGTAAAAGAGTTTGACACTGCCATCACCAGAAAGCAAGCAGTAGCTGTGAGGTTCCAGAGTTACTCTGGTTTTGTGTGGAAACTGTTTATCTTTTCACCTTTAATTTTGATTTTTTTAGTAGCACTGTAGTACAGGAGGGATGAAATGTATCTTTGGTCCAGCCTGGTGCCTGTGCAGGAAATTGGTGCGTTCTCCTTGCTGGGAGAAGTGCTTTTAATTGTTTACAGCCTCAGGGAAATCCTCAGCTCTGTCCTGGGATTTCTAACCACTGAGCTGGCACAGTGTGGCACCATCCCTGCCTGGGTTTGAGAGAAAAGAAGGAGCCACTTCTGTGCCAAAGGGAGATCACTGCTCTTCCAAAAGGAGGTATAGTTCCCCGAGTCTAGGATGGGGATTCAGACTGAAAATGCTCAGTCCAGTGCCACATGTGCACCAGTTTTGCCTTTTAAGCAATGGCTGCATTACAGACTCCATTAGCATCTTCCTTTTTGAAAGGAACAGTCACTTGCCACATTGTTACAAAAATACCTCTATATTTATTTATCCATCTGACAACATGCAGAACTACTGTGAGAACACCAGTCTATGATGGAACTGTTCAGCTTGTTTTGCCTGTATTCTCCAGCACTGAAAGGCACTCAGGCTGCAAAATATTGGATCAGAGGAAAACTCATCTGACATAAATCTACCTGATTCTGCTGATTTTCAGTGGCATGGATTCATCTGGATCACATACAGGAGATGAGCAGGACCCCAGATGCTGTTAAATGACACCTGCCACTAATTTCTGTAAGGGATCAAAGACTTTTGCTTTGTTTTGTGTGAAAAGTCAAACTCCAGATTCTGGTAAAAAAAAGAAAAAAGAGTGAAGAAAAAGGAAAAAAAAATCTTTAAAAAGAAATTAAATAAACAGAAAATCAGCTTTTTTGATATAATAGAAATGTAAGTTGTTACTCTTTAATGGTTGATAAGTAGAAAATAAAAAACTCAGGATATATTCTTAGAAAGAAGGAAGCTCAATGTTTTTAAAGCTGGGTTAATGGGGGAGCCTCTAAAGCTACCATGTTCACTGTGTCAGCTCTGCAGACCTCATGAATGGATTGGCTGTCCCAGGCTGACAATCCAGTACTTCACATTTCTCCTAAATTTATTTTCCAAGCAAGTTAAAAAAGACTGGGACAATATTTTAAAAGTTTAGCGACTGCAGGTTTGGGGAAATGGATGTTATTGAACATATCTATATAATTTTCCATATTAGAATGATAGCACAAATGTGCAAGTTCTTCTCCATGCTAGAGGGGGTAAATGAAAGCGGAATCAAATGCACCTTGTTACAAAGACTGTTTGTTAAGGCTGCACAGAGCAGGATTTACATGCGGAAAATAAGGATTCTTTTGAACTTATTCCCTTTGCTGACAAACTGAGTGAAAGATCAAATCCTCTGCTGGTGCACACTGACGTCACTGCAGCAGCCCAGTGCTTTTTGCCACACTGTAGTGATCTGCACAATTTGTATTTGTGCTTTCTCCTGAAATGCTGTGCTTTGCTTACCTCTTTGCCTGAAAGGAGCTGTGCTTTTATTTAAGCAGCATCTGAGAATCAAGATTATGTTCACTCAGTCCTTAGTTTACTTACATTTACTTAGTTTACTTTACCTGGTTTTTCAGGTATCTGTCTGTCCTGTGACATCATACTTGTCACTTAGCAACAACTTCTGTTGCTAAATAGGAGCTCATTAATAAGAACACGGAAGAAGGGAAGCTCAGAGAAGAGATGAGGTAAAAGCCATCCTCTATGCTCTGAAAAAACAGACTTAGTTGCTTAGTAGGTCTTTGTTTCAGTTTGTTTCTTTGCAGCATTTGCAGTGAAAATAAGACCAAGTGAAAATCCTATTGCAAATCTTGAGTGTCTGTTAGGATTCCTTAGGTGAGTTTTATTTTAATAATGAAAAAACTGCAAGTTTGATATTAGTATCTCACTGGCCGTGGCTCCAAACAATTCTCTCCCTCTATGCTGGTTCAAAGACAAAATTTGGTTGAAATAACATTCTATAAAATGAGCTGTGTTGCCGGGATAGGAATCAGCAGCACTCATACTTATCTTCTACTGTGTGTAAAACCTATTAAGAGCAACATAAATATTTGTGCATTGAAGCTAAACAAATTTTAAGATGTTTCATAGAGATAAATAGATGGAAAGAATCTTCACTGGTTGGATAATCATTCCTGCTCTTCCACTGAAAATATATTTGTGTGAAGTCCTGACCTGATCTTAATTAATATTTTCCCATAACCATTACAAGTTTTGCATTCTTATCAGCTGAGTTGTTTCATGAAAGTAAAATTTGGACCCTTGTTAACAAAGATCTTTCAAGAGGGTAAAATGAATGGTTAAAGCATGTGCACACATCTGCACATGTATGTATCCATCCATAAACCAGAAGAACTTCAACCTCACTGAAGAGACAACAAAGAAAGACCTTCCATACAGCTACTGACATGTGATTTTTCCTTCTTTATTAGGAGATTCTTCCTTTTAATTGTTCAGGATTTGGAAAAACAACTTAGTCTTTAAGTGTTGATTTTTAACTTGAGCTGGATTTTCATCGTAATAAGGACTGTTTTGTGGTCTGAAATCAGCACTGAGTTAACTGGGTTAATGTGGGAGGAAGAAGGAACCTGTCAGCTCCCCAGGTCAGTATGGGTGCTGACTGCAGCGTGGGCTCCGGGTTATGGGATTCAGATGCCAAAGTTTTTCCTCCTCCACAGAACGCTTAACTGTGATGGTTTATTTTCCCCATGTGCTCGACCTGCACTATAAAGGTCTGGATGAACCAGTTAACCTTCTTGGAGCTGTGTTGCTTGTGTCTTTTTTGCAGTATTTTGCCCCTTTCCTCTTGGTTCTGTGTATTTTTCCTCTATGTGAGGAAAGGATGTTTCCTTCCAGGGAAAACAGAGTCCAGGCATGCAGAAAAATACATCTTCACCCATCAAATATATTAAAATATCATTCAAATCAGGGACAAATTTTCCTCTCAAATACTCTTTCTTGTGCTAGGATGGATATCAGGGCATATTCCCACAACAGGACTTTTGTTCCTAGTTCTCTTTCCAGCCCTTGGGACTCCCTTGGTCTAGGATTCCCTTCTTCTCCCATCTTTCTCTCAGGCAGTCTCCAATCACCCATAAATTCCCTGAGGCTTTTGCTTCTTCATAGACAATATTTTTTTACAAAAATTCCCCAAACTCCACTTGCTGCAGTACTTAATTTTAGTTACAGATTATCATTAAACCCAGATTAGAATTTCTTCAGGGCAGTATTTCTGCCTGTACACAGTACTTCATGGTACCAACCTGCATTACCAGCTATTATGACTAACAATTTGAATTATTAATAACAGCATTGCTCATATCAGTTATTTTACTCCATTTCTGTATCAACATATGGCTTTTTGCTTTATTCAGTGTTAATACAACCCATCTCCTCTTGTAAGATTTTCTATTTTCCATTCTCATTCATCATGATTTAGCACTAGTTATTTTGCAGATATATATTCTCCAGTAAACTGTCTATCTAGCAGGAGTTGGCACCCCCATTTAATTTTTCATTTCAGAGCAATGTCACTGTCAGCCATACTCTAGGTCAGCTCTGATACACTGAAAATGACAACTACAACAAGCAAAGATGTCATGATCCAACAGAAACACTATTAATGATTCAATTTAAAAAAAAACAGGAAGAATTTAATGGGCAGAAGGGATGTGGTAAATAAGGAGACTGTAAACTTTAAAAAAAGAGAAAGTTTGTATCCACGGTAAGGAACTTAACTAATTAACACACCAAAAATGCCTGAAAAGGAACAAATCAGTTTGGACAGCCTGGCTAACAGTACAATCTTATTCCATATACACTGTAGATGTTAAGAAACAAATTGGTATTTTGAAGTATGGCAGAACAGAATTAGAATTGAAAAATACAAGAATAACATCAATATTATGCAATTACTGAGTGTCTGTGGTGGGGAAAGCAGAGCCTGGAGAGAGTTGGGGGAGCCAAACCGCACAAATGTAAAAAGTTTTCAGACATAATTGAATTCCTCTGGAAAGCTGAGAGTTGCAAGACATGTATTCTGGAGACACAGAAAAAGATAAAAGTAATGGTTCTCTATAACTGTGAACAGAAAACAGGAAAGAATGTAAAAATTTTAAGGATCTATCACTGAACAGAGTTCCCTCCAAACTTCAGGATGTAATATTTTTCCAAATAATTTCTGTACTGTTCCAAGGGGAAATAGAGGGTTTCCTGTCGTTAGCCGGTGGCCGGGGTTATTCACACCCTGGCTGGCTTCTGCAACAAACCAATGGCGAAGAGACGGGAAGGGTCTTTGCTTAGAATTCCACCAAGTTTTATTCCATCCTCTCCAGTGAAGGGCCAAGAGGCAAAGACAAGAACAATGGAATGCCAAGGGGCTTTATATGGGGGCAGGGAGAACATCAGGGACCAATGGTCTGAGGGCACAGGGGTGGTACATAGGTGGGGCTGGGGTAAGGGAACAACAGGGAAACTGAGGCAGGGACAAAGGGCCAGGGCCAATGGGAGAATGGGGAGGGAGGAGCTTTCTGGACCGGAGTCAGGAAGGGGCAGGGAAACCCATGGACCAGTGGGGAGAACAGAACTGGGGTACATCTGCATAGTCGAACAAAGCATCCTGGGAGAGGCTTCTTCTCTCACCATGACCTTGGGAGAACTCTCAGGGTCTGTCTCATTTAGTGGACTCTCTCATTCCCTGATTGGGATGCTACCTGGCTCCCGAAGTTTCCCTTTCCCCTGCATCCATAATGGGGCTGTTTCCATTCCTTCAAGACCATGAACAGCACAAGCTTTCCTCTAAAGGAGAATTAATTCAAAGTTTACTGATCAATGCAGTGAGGGTTGCAATTCACAACATGTAAGGAAGAGGTTGAGAACAATGTTATCTACTAGTGATTTCTTCCTTCCTTGCTATGGCTGTATTAGAATATGTTGTCCAGAATTACATAAACTAGTTTTTTGTTTTGCTTGGACACAGATTTCTTAGACAATCTGTAGAAGTTATGTTAAACCCCAGTCATGAATGTAATAGGATATTTAAAATCAAATAAACTTCTCTTAGGAAGGAGAAGAGAACTCCTCAAGTACTAGCACCAGCAGCCAAATAATAATTTCTTTTTTTATCAGAAAAGAGAAATCTGAAGGGAAAAGATGTCACAGCAATTAAATTGTTTGTGTGTGTAGAGATAGATAGATAGATAGATAGATAGATAGATAGATAGATAGATAGATAAAAGTTTTATCTAAGAATACATTAAAAACCAGCTTGGATTTGGATGTTCAAATTCCATGAAGATAGCTTCCATCAAGAAGCTTTGTTTCATCTGTCCTGACATCCACCAGCCAAAGAACAAGCATTGGTTTGGCACATTATGTTAGCAAATATGTGGTGAAATACCTTAGAAAAAATTATGGCTTAGACATGAGCAAATACAGTAATAAAATATCCTCAGGCAGATTAAAACAGAAAATCCGGGAAAGGGGAAGACGTGGATGTGATGTTAATTGCTGGGTGGTTTTTGCATGCGGCTGCCTAGGAATGCCAAGAAAAATCCAACAGAGTTATTTAAGAGTTAATGCTTCACATCAAAATAAAGATAACTAAATAAATTTATGAGGCCAGCCTCACACAGCTGCTGCTTGAAAAAAGTGCAGCGGGGTAGGAGTTGTTCCCTTAAATAAAAGCTTTTATGAAGAAATAGTACAGATGGATCCTTACGAGAAACTGAAGAAGAGGGGAGAGGAATACAAGACAAAGTCTTGACAGGGTTATGTAAAACCAGGTATATATAAGGCTCACCAGAAGAGCAAAAAGAGTTACCCCAAAAGGACTGAAGCAAGCCAACAAGACATCCTGTTCTGAAGGAGATGGGAGGGAGAGCCTGAAGAAATCAGTGTTCATATTATGTTGTGGCAGCAACAGAAACATTCTGATTTTATTCATTCTTTAAAACCCTTTAGGGATCTCTCTTCTTATCTCTCTCAGAGGATGCTCTCCCCAGGCTTTGCAATGTATCTTTATGTTTTCTGATTCTTCTTTATGAATTAACTGTGTGTTAGTCTACATTTTATTTTCCACCAACAATGCTTGTGTATTTAAAAAAATATTTTTTCCATTCCATAATAGTCAGGGCAGTCTCAAAATTATAAAGCATGAGTGAACTAAGGCTAAAGGCAAAAGAACTTGCAAAAAATTACAACTTTCAGTCTAGGTCTGGAGTTTATGAAAATCAGAAGAGCTTCATTTATTGCCAGATTGGGATGTCTAACTCTGGGACATGTCTCCCACATTCTGTGGGTAAGTTTCTAAGGTTCGGTCAATGCTGACTTTCATACCAGCAAATCAGATGTTACATCATCCCTAATTCTAATTTATATTTCTTTAAAATGGAAAGAAGGAGCATGGCCTAAAATCAGTGAGGGCTTAAGGCAGAGCAGAGGGTGTTTCCTGTTGCCTACCCTTATACCTACTTACACACATTTTCTGTCAGACAAATTGCTTCTTCATGTTTATATCTTTAGTGAATTTATCTCATGAGTTTGATCCACTGGCCAACTACCTCTGTATCAATTCTAGAAGGATGAATACAGTTCTATCGAGACATTTTAGAAAAAATATGTTAAATAATATCTTTTTAAATAGACACATACAAACCCCTTCGTGCTGAAGCTATAGAATGTCCCAGTAAATATCAATACTGGTGTTGACACGGTGTGCTCAGCAGCTGAAAATCAGACCTCTGGAAACACCGTTGTTGGAAACACTCCAAAATGACGCATTAACCAGGGAAATGCTTTTTCTTAATGGGAAAAACCCTCAGAAGGATTGGTGCATTCCTCTGCTGATGAAATAGATCCTTCCTTTGGTGACACAATAAAATTCAAGGCTGACTGATAAAGTTAATGCAATAAATATGGATACAGGGAGGAAAGAGGAAAGAGGAGGGGGTGGAATAAGAATAGATAAAATTCAATTTCACGAATACCAATATATTCGTATATCTTTATATATCTACCAAATAGAAGCAAAAAAAGGGAATGAGTTTTGCATTTTGTTGAGTCTACTGGGGAACAGACTTAACTGCATTAAGCATTAAAATAAGAAAGAAAGGAGGGGATTTTTAATGGTGCCAAGTCTGAGACAGCTACAGGACGCATAATACCACCTGCTAGAAACATCATTATAGTAAGGGTTTTTGTGTCTAAGGGCTAAACAGTGAAACAGCCCTCAGACGTCCTTCAGTGGGGGAAACTGGACAGGAAATGCCCTAAGCCTCCACTTAATGTGAATGCTGTAACTCCAAACGTCCCCTCAGAATCATGGAATCGATCAGGTTGGAAAAGACCTCTGAGATCATCGAGTCCAACTTATGACCCAACACCACCATGGCACAGAGTGCCATGTCCAGTCTTTGCTTAAGCCTCTCCAGGAATGGTGATTCCACCACCTCCCTCGGCAGGCCATCCCAGTGTCTAATCACCCTTTCTGTGAAGAAATCCCTTCTGATGTCCAACCTAAACCTCCCTTGCTGTATCTTAAGGCTCTGTCCTGTCATCCTATCACTGATTGCCAGGGAGCAGAGCCCAGCTCCCACCCCTAGATTTTGTATCTGCAGAGGACCTTTCAGCTGTAAATCACAGGATGTACTCAGGTCACATCCTCTGTCCCTGAGCTGTGATGTCTCCACATACTGTGAATGTTGTTATCTCCAGGCTGATACATTCACAGTCACCAGCACGTGTCTCTCTGTGTGAGCTACTTCTTTATGACAGAAAACACTCAGCAGAAATTGAAACTTCAACTGATCCCATCTCTGTGGGACCACAGAAAACCCCTGACTGTCTGTATTTGTCTGTAAGCTCTAACACCTGGCCAGAATAATTCAGAGCAATTCAGGTTCACCAAAGTAAGACCTTGTGTGGGCCTGCTCTGTCCCCTCAGGACAGTCAGGGTCTGCCAATGGCCTCTTCAGGTGTCAGCTAAACTTCAGTCTCTGAGCTCAAGGCAGAGCTGGACATCTCATGCCCACATCCCACAGCATCACTAATACACTGTCTTATCTCTCGCACGAAGTCTTTCCTTGTTCTAGGAAACCTGGCCTTAGTAATAAAGATAACAGGCAAGTCAGTGTCTCTGCTGATTGTTGGTATTTATTAGATATTGCAGAAACACACACTAAATTTTATCCTACATAAGCCCAGGCCCAACTTAATCGAAGTTTAGCATGATGTCAAGGCTCCTTTCTGATTCTGTCAGTCAGTGAAATCTTTTTTATCTGATGTTTTCAGCTCTTTGCTCTGTTCCATGATTGGGCTGGGCTGGATAAGGATTGGGGCAAATATGTAGGGGGGTTTCTAAGCCAAAGCAGGAGGCTAATCCCCTCAGGGCCAGGCAGGGGTCTGCCACTGGGGATGGGTCAGAGGAGCTCAGGGCTCTCTGTGGTGGCATTGGGAGTTTGTCTGCTTTGCCAAGGGAAAAAGCTCCCTTGGGAGCTCCTGTGGGTGTGTTGCCACTCAGTGTTGTGATGCCCAGAACGCACTGAGCAGGGGGTGGGGATGGAGTCTGGGGCTTGTCAACCTCGTGATGTGGCTCTGGTGGCTGTGACATCGCAGAGCACAGGTCACAGTGGGAACCAACACCAGGCAGCTCCTGTCCTGCTGCCCCAGTCTCATGCTCCCTCTCACCCAGAGCTGCTGCCCCCCTTTCCCCCCACCTCTAACAGACCATGAACTCGGCAGTCGTGTTCCTCGTGGCTGTGCTGGCCATGCTGCCCAGGCTGACACGCGATCCTCAGGTTGATATGGCCTCAGCGCAGCGCATGCAGCAGCGCGAGGAGCTTATGCATCACGAGATGACGCGCCTGTGGCAGGAGGTTGAGCAGGTCAGGTCCCTGGAAGAAGCCTTCATCCATTCTGTGATTAAGAACTGGCTCTTTTGGGCCACTGCAGCAGCCATACTTGTGGAGGTCTGCTGGCTGGCCTGGCAAAGGAAGCTTGCGTCCAGCAGAAAGGAGGAGGATGACAACATGGGGGAACAAGACCTCAGCCAAGCACAAAATGGTACCAGACTTCTGGCTGAATCCACCCGATTACCAGTGCAGGAACTGCCTGGCCCATGCAGGAATCTGAAGCAGCTGGTGCGTGACCTCCTGTTTATCAGCCGAGAGTTTTCCCGGAGGACTTTCATGCCAGAGATTTACCCAGACAATGGAATGGATGGCAGCCATGAATCCTGGAGTATCTTTGAGAACAGAATCTTCTACCAGCTGCTCGTGTTCCTGCGGCCACCCCCTGGTCACTCTTTCATCCTGGAGCGGGACACTGTCAGGCAGCATCCAGAGAGGTGCTCTGACATCCGTGTGGTGCTGGAGTGCACGTGCTCCACGGAGCGTCTGATGGGATATTCCTTGTGTTTTGTCCATCGCCGGGGCAGCGAGCTGCTGCGGGATCACAGCTCACTGCTCCTAGAAACCCTCTGCACAGGCTCCTTCTTAAACATAGAGCAAATCTCCACCTGGGTGCAAAACTTGCTGTTTTCAGCCTGGCTGCGTTTGCCTCAGTGGCCGCACCGGAGTCTGATGCTGCTGCCCTGCTCCCGCTCCTGCAAGTTCCTGGTGAGCAGCCCCTCCGAGGAGCAGAGCTGCACCGAGATGTTCTTCGCAGTGCATGAAGGCAGCACAGACAGCTTCATAGTCCTTGAGTAGGCAGCAGCTTCCCCACGGAGCAGATCACCTCAAATGCCATCACACAGCTCGTACAGGACAAGCTTCTTTCCCAGCATGGGCTTGGGAAAGACAGGTCCTGCTGGACATCCTGATCTTCTGTGGCAGGGTGCCTCACATGGGGAAGTGAGGGAAAAGCTGTGGATCTGGTCTGACTACACTTCAATAAAGGAGCAAAATTTAAGAATTTTTTTTCTTTTTGACAAAGGCAAGGATTTTAGCATTTTTATGAAACATTTAAAATGCAGAGACTTCTGCAGCACAAAGCCAGTTTATAACTGTCGAAATAAACCACTAATTAACAAATAGTTAAGTGCTGGTTGAGATTTTCCTTCAATTCAGCACAAAAACTGAATTCTGCTTCATAGTGTGATAATATTGCCAGTTTCTCTTTTATTGACTTCTAACCTTATGAGAACTTTCAGGTGATATTGCCCATGCATAGGGAATAAGGGAATACCCCAAATAAAGCATATAATCTGTGAATATTTGTTTCGCACATTAGTCTATACTTGAACAGTGAGCAGAATAGTCCTGAGGGACTGGAAGCTGAGGGATCACCTTATTTCTTCCCCTGTGCAGATGGGCAAAGGGATTTTTGCAACAGCCATCACAATACAGCTGGGGCTGCATCATAATGCAGTGGAGTTGGGGCTTAACTGCCCCAGCTGACGTCTTGTCTATGCAGCATCTATTTTTTTCTCCAAGTGAATTAATGTATAATTTCATTCATTCTAAAGAATAATAAAGCTCAGCCCTTGCAGAGTGAGTTAGGGGATTACACCTGCTGGTAGCACAGGCACACCTACATATTCCTGGCGAGTACAGAGTGGAACATTCGTGTACTGTCCTTACATTACACAAGGAGCAAGCTGCCTGTCTGAAGGGATATAAATGCCTGGAAAAATTCTACAATAAAAGCCACAGTGTAGGTTTTGGAATACTGGGCAGGACATCTCCTGAAACAAATCACAGCAGACAGATTTTCAATACCTACTGCTCTGGTCAGGCCCAAAATAGCATCGTTGTGAAGTTTAAGTCCATCATTTGTCAAGCACAGTACTCCTATAGTGGCTAGTGCAGCGTAGTTCAGATTGTGAGATCAGTGCCAATGTGAGCCGAAAGCTTGGGGTAACAGGAAATTGCCATGCAGGAGAACTGCTTGGGATTCAACACTGCCCTATAAAAATTCTTCAGCTACCTTGTGAAGAGCACTTTAGGTGAGACTGTGGCTTCATTTCAGCAAAGTGATTGCAGGCTGAGACTCACACACCCTAGCTGGCATGAAAGTGGATCAGGGGAGGTCTAGATTAGATATTAGGAAAAAGTTCTTCATCTAGATGGTGGTTGGGCACTGGAACAGGCACCCCAGAGACGTGGTCACAGCACCAACCTAAGAGAGTTCAAGAAGCACTTGGACAAGGCTCTCAGTCATGTGGTGGGATTCTTCTGGCTGCCCTGTGCAGTGCCAGGAGTTATTCTATGATTCTAGGCTTCTAAACTACTAACAACCATTGAATAGGAAGGTATAATCAGTTATTTTCTATATACAGCTGAAGTTAGGTGATCTTTAAGGTTCCTTCCAACCCAAACCATTCTATGCTTCTAAGAAACCTCTTTTTCAAGTCTGTGTTTCCCCCAATTTACTTAAACCAGCTCTTGAGTTTAGATAATTCAAACATATGATTCTTTCTCCAGACATGGTGGCTGGCATGCTTTGTTCATTAGAGATCTGTATCAGTGTCTTTCTATGAATATCCCAGAGCATCATCCACACTGATGTTAGAATATACATACAGATAAAAATAAAAATAGGAGGAAAAGGAAAAAGAAAAAAAATAAAAAGGTTGTCAGTCCAAGAAAAAAAGTTTAGGGATATTAATGAATATTTGCATTTAAAAAAAAGCCTTACTGAGAAGAAGAGAATCATGGAATCACAGAGTGGGTTGGAGGAGATCTTAAAGATCATCTCATTCCTTCCACTAGTTCATGTTGCTCCCAGCTCCATCCAACCTGGCCTTGAACACCTCCAGGGATGGGGCAGCCACAGCTTCTCTGGGCAAATGAAAAAAAGACAATAATACATTATTGATCCAGTGACCATGATCAGAGAGAACAGGTAACAGGCTTCACTTAAATGTGTCACAAGTCAGAATGAAGAGTTCTCTTATTTATCCAACAGCATGAACAACTCAACCTTTGTTGTTACAAGGTCCAAATTCCCATTTTGCAGCCCACAGTGGAGCAACAACAACCTCTGCTGTGAGAGAAAATGCACATCCACACAAAGAAGAGTGATTCCAGGCTGTCCTGTAGATCCAGTCATGAGCAGGTGCTCCACTTCTGCACGTCAGGGCATTCGGTTACTAGGACAGCAAAATTGCTCAGAGGCTTTCCTGTCATCTTCATTAGGTGTGAAGAAGCAGGTCTGACAGAAGCCCCCAGGCTATGGAATCTGCCAGTAAGTCACTAACTGACCTGTGACAAACAAAACATCTGTAAACATCTGTAAAAAAAAAAAGGAAAAAAGGTAAATGTGATTCAGCTATGGTGCAGACGAAGGAGTAGATGACCTGCCGAGCTCGATTCTGTTCTCTTATAAATAAACGTGAAAGTGAACCACACTGGGGGGCATGGAATGAAGGGTTTGCTTTATACTTGTCTTAGTTATGAGCATGAGAATTTTTCTTATGTGAGGTGGCTATCATAGTCTATAGGGTGTTCTTTAAATAAGAAAAGAAACAAAAGTATAATCCATTTGTGGTTATTTTAATTATAGAGCAGAGAAATCAGGCATTGTTTTGGAAAGCACTGAGCATAAAGACAAATGTGAAACATACTGGGATGCCTTTCATAAAATTAATGAGAAACAAACAGGCATTTTTTTCAGTAGTCCAAGGATTTCTCAAAACCTGGTGACACAAAATGCACATAAAGTTTTTTTGTAGTGATGCATCTGACTGTTGCATGGTTTGCTGTATAAAGTTGCAATTCTTTTATGGAGAAGGGAAGATGTTAGTGAAGTTTCAAATACTGATGCATGAATTCCTTCATGCAAGTTCTTTTACCAGTCACCTACATAATATTTAGTAGAAAACTATTGTTTTCTGTGTCTGGGGAAAAAAGATTAGTATCACTTGCTTCTTAAAGAGTCCTGAAGAAAATATTTTCATATAATTTCTTCACAGGAAGCAAAAGCAGCAGTCTAGTGCTGATGGAAAGAGTGTCACACTGCAAGGACAGACCTTTCTGTCAATGACATCTCACAGCAGTGAGTCTTGGAATGGTAGTTCAGAACTGACCTATGCAGAGTATTAAAAATTGATTTCAATCGAGATAAGACTATAAAGGTGCACATAAATCATGCTCTTGAAATTGATATAAACATTTCATTAGTTATCTGTTCTCTAAATCTGCAATGGAAGCACCCCTGGGATAGACATGGAGGCTGGTGCCATCTGAAAATCCACTTTCTGGCTGAGAGTATTTAAATAATGATTAACTATATTCATGTGAATGTTATCTGGGGACATTAAATCTCTTAGTCAGACTTCCTGTCGTTTGCATGCCAGTTGTTTTCTGAAACACAGAATTAGGGGTGTGGGTGGCATTCCCCGGGAAGTCCATTTACATCGGGCAATTATTTTTTTAACAAAATCACACCTCTCATTTCACTGAGACCATGTAGGTGAGTATAATTGCTCTTTTTCTGTTGCCACAGCTGAATTATGTTCAAATTGCCCTCTGAGGAATGCAAGGAGTTATATCTTTTAAAATTTTAGATTTTTATTAGATAAACTGAGTCACATAGAAAAGTGAGTGATAAAATCTCTATCAGCTATTGAGCCACAAAGCCCAGGAATTTCACTTTCTTCATTCATTGGCCCTGTTAATTATCTAGACCTTAATTAAACAGACCTTTGGAGATGAGCTGGAACATAGTAAACAGACAAATATAAGGATAAATCTACCACAGGGAAAGAATCAGGTGCTAGCTGCTCTTTAGGACGCTTACCAGGCAATAACAAACTGTGGAGAAAAGTTTTCTTGACAAAAGGAATATAAAAAGTGTCAGTACAGCTCAGCTGCCCAGAAATATGTGCTCTGGGTTAAAAAAATCAAAGAAATTGAGCCAGAAGTCAGCCGCTCGTAATTCTATCTCAGTCCTTGGGACTAATGTTTCTCACTAATTAAGCCCATCTGGAATCCTGGAGCCAGATGATAAGAAGTATCGAGCACAGGGATTCTGGCCAGGTAAATTTGGGCATTGGAAGGAGCACTGACTGTCCATTCTGTGGGCCAGCAATCTGGGAATTTGGCCTGACCTGTTCTTCATGTTTTTCTCTTTTTTTTTTTTCCCCAACTACAACAGCCAAACCTCAAAAAAGGAATGAACTGCAATCGCCTTCAAGTTTTTATAGTGATGAGAAAAAGCTACAAGGTCATGGGGAACAGCACAGGAAGAAGTGTTTTTGCCATGGGTTTTTTTTTGAAAATTAAAATACAACCAAACTGCATAAGCCCTGGTAAGGCAGGTGCCTGTATTAGCATTCACAGAAGGTTTCACAGAGAGAGGAACAATGCAAACCATTTTAATTACAGCTGGTGCATTCTGGTGGAACATTAGCTTTACATCATGAAATCCACCATCACTTTAAAAGCTGTGAGGTTACTAAAATATTGCTTTTCTGTTCAATTGTGATTGCCAAGTATGATGTGAATTTCCCCTCCTAATGCAATTTCATGCACCTTTAGGGCAGCATCTCTGTGAAAATTGACCTATAATTTGTGTGAAATATTATTGTAATATCCATGTTGGAAATGGAGCATAAAATTATACTAATATGTACACACAGGCCATATTTGGTTATTTTCAGGGCCTTGTTTCGAGACTAATCTTTTATCTACTAGGTTATTTTCAATAGGAATCTTTTAAAATAATTTAGTAAATATATGGAGTCTTAATTTGGATCTGAAAAATTCAGATCACTATGACTCCATTGCTTTTCTTACATCAAAGCAAGTGCCTTAAGAATCAAACCCAAGTCATTAATTCTAGAGATGTGATTTCAAGGCACAACTGGATTCCTCACTTTTAGCTGTGACATCTGCAAACACCAGAGTTTAAATATGTTACGTTCTGCCCCTCTGAGAATCTCTTTTCTTTCACTTAAGAGATTGGAACACTTTGTTTAACATTGACCAGTGGAATTCTAGGACATACCCTGTGGGCTTTTATTTGTGGGTGTTTTTTTACTAAAAATAGAAAGTTAGAATCATAGAATCCTAGAATGGTTTGGGTTGGAAGGGAACTTAAAGACCATCCAGTTCCAACCCCCTGCCACGGGCAGGGACACCTTCGACTATCCCAGGTTGCTCAGAGCCCCATCCAGCCTGGCCTGGAACGCTTCCAGGGATGGGAGTCCACAGCCTCTCTGGGCAAAGAAATCTTAAATCTCTCAGCAATCAATGAATACAGGCAGTTGCTCCTGTAGGATCCCTCGTCCTGTCATCTCCAAGCTGCATGAGAAAAATATTCTCCAGCTTCTGAGCAAATTCTGAATGAGCAACTTTTATTTCAAATGTTTAGCCCACTAAAGTCGTGTTAGATGAAGCAAACTAGTAGTACCCAGATCCAGAGAAATGTGTAAATACTTCAGTCTAGCTGAATCTCATGAATTTGAGAGACTTCAGGTTTGGTTTTGTATCCATGTAACTTTCTGGGAGAAGCCTCCTCGTGGTTCCTAGCATGCCACGATTGTTGCGCCCAAACCATGAGTCTTAACACTATACAACTGCTTGTAAAAAATCCCTGATGGGGAAATAAGTTAAGTCTGAGCAATATTTGCAAATCTCAGAGATGCTATTAATTTTTGCAAGCTTGCCTAAAACTCCTATTTGCTTATATTCCTAAAAATTCAGCAGAAATAGAGAGCCAGTGATCTCTTGAATGGCTACAATTTCCAAAGCCTTTTTCTGCCTTCCGAGAAAGTTTTTGCGTGTCACAGCAGGGCTGCAATTACTCCAGCACTGCAGAAATGTGCTCATGCTAAAGAAAGAGCCTAATTATCCTCCTATTTCCAGTTTGTCTTTCTTGGTAGAGCACTTGAAAGGTTTGTGTCAGAGAATTGCCTGTAATCACACGTGATCAGCTTGGGTCTATCTTTGGGTCTCTTTGCACCTGTATTGTGTAACTGAGTTAATTCGAGGGGGTGTTTCACAGTTCAGGTATCTGAAACGGTGCATGTTGGACCTAAGAGACTCCAGGGAGAGAATGGGTGATCTCCACATTCAGTCAAGCTGGACAGGAAGTAAATATTTACAGGAAATAATTTAATCAAGAACAAATAATGTGAATTATAATAGGAAAAGAAATTTCATTAAATAGGATAGCTCCTTGACGATGAGAAAGACAAACTCCTCTATCAAATTGTCCCTGTGGGATTGTAGCCTAATGCTCCTTAGGGGGAAATCCTCAAGCTGTGGACATTACTGTCTGTATAAGAAGGTTATCTACGCTCCGTGTCACCACAATATTTTAGCAATGTGTTACTCAGCACTTTTTCTCCTGTTTCAACAAGATTTAGTCTTAACTTGGACTAAATTTAGGACACTTTAAATGAAGAAACTTTTTTCTCTGTACAAAGCAGAACTGTCACAGTAAAGCTGGAGAGTGGCTCAAACACTGACCCAAAGAGGAAGTGATGCCCTGAGAGGGAATTAATAGCAATATATTTTTTCTGTCATACCAGCTTCCACATCAGATTTTAGGGTTGTCTCTAAATTTGTGATTTATCAACTGGCTTGTGACTAAGATAAACACAAAGCAAAACATTCTGACTGCTTTTGCACTCTGATCAACTCCTTCAGACCTTCAATCTTCGAGTATAAATCAGAATTTTAAAAAAAGGAAGGAGCTATTGAGCACAATTTGGAAAATGGTCTTACTATATGCTTCAGTTTTTTCACCTGCTCCATTATTTTAACTGTTTCCATCCTTCCCCACCTCAGCATTGTTACCAAATATGCAATGCACACTCACACAAACAAAAATATACTGAAATCAGAGGACATTTATAAATTACATGACTGAGTAAAACAGTCTTTATGGAAATCCCCTCCATGAGCAAATCTCATCCACACAGTTGACCACATTGCAAGACCTTTCTGAGGGGCAATAGAATTTAAAATTTTACAAGTAGCAAATTGATTTTATATCAAGTGCTTTAAATTCATCGCTACTAAAAGTCAGTTGCTTGTTGAATAGCAAGTGGGACCCTTAGCAGGAGTCAGTTAATCTTTGTGGTGAATTATTCTTTATATAATACTCAAATACTGTCAGCCTCTACACAGACAAGGTTGGTGAGGACAAGTCCTTGCCTCACAGAGTTCAGACTGAGAATCTGATTCTGCAAAATCACTCTCACATGCATTTATTGAATCAAGCGGTCTCACTGAACTCAGTTAAAATTCTTCTATGCATTTAAGCACACATAAAACTTTTGTATATGTATTCAAAAGTATCACTTGAATCTATTTTTTTATTCCATCTCTATTTGATACCACCTCTGCTTTATTCTCTCTGTTTAAAACACCCAGAGAAGGTTTTAGAACACAACCAGTAAATTTGTGCCTTGTGAGTCTAATACTACAATCAATTTCTTTATTATTGAAAAAATGAAACGGGAAGAAGCTTCCTACAGTCAAGAGAAATTAAAATTATAGATATGCTTGGATTTCCACCTTGAGGGGGTTTGCACTTTAAGGAATAAACATTTCTTTGACATTCAAATAACAAAGGTGGATCCAGCACACATTCTTGAGTGACTGAAATCCTGGATCCTTCCCCTCACTGTTTCTATCCTACCCTATATTCCTTCCTGTCAGTAAAGGCATACATTTCTAGTTTGATGGCTGAAAACCAATCCCTTTAAATCAATAGGATCCTTGACACTGAATTTAAGAGGAATAGGCTTTGGCCTTGAGACTTTCAAGACAGGAATATATCATTATTTAAAGCCATCTCTGCAGAGGAAGTGGTTCAGGTGTTCTGATGTGCCTGTGGCTGAACTGCCAGACAGCAGACATTGAACCCCAGTACTCTGGATTTTAATGCATGAGCTCTGCTGCCTGAGGTAAGGAAGGCTCCTCTCTTTGCTCACTGACCTTTGTAGCTGGGCCAGCCAATATTAGCAGGAGGAAAAAGGCACCACAGCAGGTGGGCTACAAAGGCCGGCACCAGCTTGGAGACTGTGCTTAGAGGTTTTACATCAACCAGAATTGTGCTTTGAGAGGCAGAGGAGAAATGAGCACCCTGAGAACAAGCAGCCCTGCAGCCACGGGAGTTAAAGGGGAAAAGAAGAAGAAGAAAGAATTGTTGAAGGCTGTATTCCCATTTATTCCAGCACTTGTCTGCATGTCTCTCTTCCCTGGTGGGATGGGAGCAGTGATGCTGCTTTGCTCCCCTGGGTTCCCTGGTTTGTGAGGTCCTTGCTCCAGCTCTTACAGGTTTGTTGGAAACTGCTGCATCAAAGAAGTAGCTGTGGTTTCAGAGGGCAGAGCATAAATGGGGATGGTGTTGGAGGAATGGAGATCTCCAAAACTACCCCTACTCAAATCTGTGCCCAGAGAATCACAGTCATTAAGGCTGGAAAAGAGCTCTAAGGTCATCGAGTCCAACCGTTAACACTGCCAGGTCCACCACTAAACCATATTCCTAAACACCTACGTGTGTTTTGAGCCCAAAGTAACAATCTAGCTATTTCACCTAAGGTAATGTTATTTGTTTACCAGTGTTGAGGGAAATAAAATTAAATGATAAAGACACGAAGATATTCAAGACCTGTTGGAGGCATCAAGTCCACTTTGAGAATCTTTTGTGCAAACCATCTGAAGAAAACCATTAGAGGCATTAGTTAGATAATGAGAACATATATGCTGGGGTGTGTGAATTTCTGTTATGAGTATGTTCATGCACATCCACACATCCAGTTCTGGACCTTTTATTCAGACTTTCACATGCAACATATTTGAGAGAGTTATTCCCACATAATCTCTTTTTAAAATAGTGCAAATTATGATGCTCAATGGCCATTTTTAAATTTTGGATGACAGCCTGCTTTCAGTAGAAGTTGTTAACGTAATTAAGTGTAAGCAAAGCAGAAAAAGAGAATATTGGAGATATTAGAAAAGAGTAATTTTTGTGCCATCACTGCAAGGCAAATAAAAATAGTATTCCCTTTTCATTTATGTACAAAGAAAAGCATATCTTCTCCCACTCCTGGCGAGTGTGAAATGTACATTATTGTGCAGTCCACTTCTTGTGTTAATTTCCTTCTCCCTTTACTCCTTTGGCTTTGTGTTTTCAGCTGGGAGCCATTCTACCTATTAGACCACTCACATATTTATAGCCTGGCAAATTGATTCATCCCGAAATTTGAAGTGTTGCCTGAAAGGCCGAAAGATTGAACACTGAGGAGAGACCTGGAATGGGGTAAGGTGCATAAACCAGTCTGCTGCTAAGGTGGGCTTGGTAGGCTAAAAAAGTGCAGTACCACTTGTGGATGTGATGATAAAAGTGAGTATAAATTCCTTAGGCAATCTTCATCTTTTTATGCATTTATTTTCTTTTTCTCATAAGTTGTTTATTCTTGGCAATTAAAACTCTGGAATCCTTGATTTCCTTCTGTACATCCTCTGCAGTTATCATGAAATGTTCTGCTGGTCTCTGAGATTTCATGCAAAAAAAAACTCCAACAAAACAATCAAAGGACTTGGTTCTTATTCTGGCTGCTGGCTGTAACTTACTGAAATTCATAGGGCAAAGTAGGGTCTTTGAAGAAATGTTCACTAATTTAAATAAGTCAAGAACACTGGAATTGTTAAATTTGGCATTCAGGGTTTCTGTTGGTTCCTTTGTTACCCAAATGGGATTGATCTTCTGGGAGGAAAGGTCAAGGCTAGGTGAGAGGCTTAGTCAAGGAGCTGAAATTGTAAGGGCTTTATCTGCATGTGAATAGCTTATCTTTTCCCCCTCAGCACTGATGGTTTCCATTTCCAGCTGTCTGCCCTGCAGAAATGAGCCAGCTGTTTGTGAAGCCACTGCTTGAAATTACTGCCCCAGATATAAAGATAAACCAGCACTTGGGTTGTGTTAAAAGCCTGAACTCCAGAGGGGTCAGCAGTTGCTCTACATGTAAATCAGTTTTCTCAGGAGCAGAAATGGGGTCAGTGAAGGCTCCTGGTGGAGAGCAGAAAAGGGGACCACCACAGATGATTCATGGTGTGTTGTCATTAAAGTGAGTGATCTATGCAGAATAGAGATGAGACAGATGAATTGGGGTGAAATATTATGAATATTAAAGAAAGAGATTAGGACACATTTATATATATTAGCGCAGTCAGTATCACTGATTTCGAGTGTCAAAGGCTGTAATCAAGTAGTTAAAGGTTGCTGCCTTCCTTCCTTCTTGGTGAGATATATTTGCATATTTATTTTGCAAAATCTCTCGCAAAATAATTTAGGTCTACCAGACAACATGGAGAAAATGATGACGTTCGATAAGAGTGGATGCAAGGAAACAATGAAACGTAACAGACACACACTTGCATAAATATATTCATACAAAATGTATTGCCACCTTCTGCTTGGATGGATTAGAAGGAAGGTTTGACAGATAATCAGTGCTCACCACAGAAGTGTGTACCAGAGTGTAGAACTGGTTTTATAAAGGACTGTTATCCCCCTTTCACCAAGAACCATACAAATTTGGTTAACATAAAAGCCTTCAAAAATCTTTAGAAGTGATAAAGTTCCTCCCCTCTGGGTTTGTCCATTCAGAGTTAACATTTACTCTGTTTAAGAGTAGCTAAACCACTTAACGAGTCTAATCCGTTTCAGCTGGAGCCAAAGGTGACCAAGCTAAAGGATCAGCCAGAGTGGATCCCCCAGGAGCTTTACTGCCAGGTGGATGGTTCGAGCAAGGACACGATCATGAATTCTGGGAGCTGGTACCAGATGCTTTTTGATTGAGAAGGGGAATGACAGGGATGTGTTTACAAAGTGTAAGGGGTGACAGTTCTGTGGCACGTCTGTGATAGTGATGGAATGTGTCCATCCAGATGAGATTTGTCATTGTTTTGTATCGTTGTTTTGACTGTTCTATAAAGAAGGAGCGAAAAAAAGTTATATATATATAACCTTGCATTGTCCCTGTGGCTGTAGCTTTGTGACAATGTGCTCACAAATTTTTGGGACAAATGTTAGGGCTGTGTCTTGTAGGCGATAAATATGATCAAGTCTTTAGCACTAGACAAGATTTTGCTTATTTTCCGTGAAATAAGATTAGCACTGACACCAGTGAACAGCCCAACACAACAGCATTAACAGCAGTGAAGCTGCTTTTATTGCAATCCTGACAATTCCCATGTCCTGCAGAGAGCAGCAGTCACTGTGAGAATACTGTTGAACATAAATAAAGTGAAAGCGTGGAATCCCCCACATGAAAGGTGGTGTATTTTCTATATTCTGCCATTTTATACACAAAAGAAATATGCTTTATATCTCGAATATATGTAAAGAGTCCTTATCAGAGAGAATAATCTGACTGATTAAAAAGGTTGAACTTTTGGGCTGACAGCTAATGAGGCATTGCCCCATCCCTGGAAGTGTCCAAGGCCAGGCTGGATGAGGCTTGGAGCAACCTGGGATAGTGGAGGGTGTCCCTGGCCATGGATTTTTTACTTGGGTTGGCCATAATAATGTTTACCCCTATTATTGTTACCAAAAAATTGAAACAGAACGCCCTGGTGACACCTCCAAAAAATTCAACCTTTCCATGGCCACATGATGGAATTAAAAACAAAACAAGCCACAAAAAAAAGAACATCTTGTGCTTTGTAATTAGTGCCTTTTCCTGTCTCATTTATATATAGAAACATATCTAAGTAGAAAATTTAAAAAATAATGTAAAGGATATAAAATTGGAACTGCTGCCAGGTTTTAAAATGTAGTTATGATATGCTCTATAATTTTGAAATTCTGTTGTAAAAGTATATTTGTTGTTCCATCAGTTTTGTCACTTGTACTTTGTCTTGTATATTATCACATGTGATAGAAAAAAAAATCATATAAAAGTTCAACTTTGAAAAAGTAAAAACGGGATAAAGTATGTTTCTCTCTCCAACCCAAAAAGTCAAAGGAAAATCAACTTTTTTTTGCATCATTTCCATTTTGATGAAATTGTGGCTTCAAAAACCAAATGGTTCTGTCAACGAATTTCACACTGGCTCTATTGCTAAATCAACCATTTGGAATTAGAAACTGCATTATGAAGGAACCCTTCAGTATGATCACACACTAATTCTGTTTGGGTTTCCGAGTTTGCTTTTTTCCTGCAGAGTCCCTGCAGTGGAAAGTGGCTGTTTCAGATGCCTTCTCCTTCTTCATTGTTAAAATGCATTTTCTGCCTGCTTGGCCTTGAAGGCAGAGCTATAAATTACTCACTGGAATTTTCATGTTTTTTCAGCCATCTTACATCTGTGTTTCTCCTGAGAAACATTCAGAAACCTTTGTGACTTCCCCAAGAAATTAGCAATGGACTGTTTTCCCATCATAAATCTAAAAAACTAATAGATGAAAATATAACTGATTATTTGGGATGTCTAATTTAAGGAACATAGTTTTGAAGCTATTAGCCCTACTGACATGGTACTGGCTCACAGCATTCCAAGAATGGCCTCAGTCATTTTGTGCAGTTACTCCCCTTCAAATCAAAGCACTCTAAAGTGAAACTAATCTTTATCTTACCACATCTTTTCTCCAGTGATATTTGGCAAAGGAATCTGTGTTTAATAGCAATAGGAACAGCAATGGTCAAAGCTACTCATTCCAGTAGTCCCACCTTGGTTCCCAGTTTTTGTGGATGCATGTGTGGCTTTAAAAAGGAGGTTGGCAGACTGTTGTGTCTCTGAAATGTGTCAACCTACAGCCTCTGAGGAATGGACACACGGACAGGCTGTCACCTGTCACTGCTACCTTCCTAAACATCATCATTTTGAGACAGGAATAAAACTCATAACTGCTGGTATGTCCATTAGAAATGAAGGTTACTTCAGATGTGGAGAGGCATTTAGGGTGTGAGCAAAATCCATGTTTTTGGACAGTGTGAAAAGAAGACAAATGGGCTCTCAGTAAATTCAGTAGGATATTGATTTTGGGACTTCTTGGCTCAGCAGGTAGTGAACTTCCAAATTTTTGTTTGCTACAGAAAGTTGTGAAAACAAGTCATTTTAGATTTGGGAAAGCTTTGTGAACAACAGACGCTGAAAGAAATGGACTCAGATGTAGTTTCTAACAACACCAATCACCTGGAGAAGGACATGTGAGAAGTGACCAGACCACCTTAGAGAGTCTGTCATATTGCATAGTCCTGGACAAGATGGACTCAGTCTTACCACAAACACATTTCCCATGTTCTCAGAGATAAACTGCTGTACTTATCTTCTGGCTCATCTGAGCCTCTGTGTCTGTATGGACTTTTCATGTGGACAAAGAAGGAAAAGTCCCACGATTGAGTCCAACCATCTTTCATTACAGACCTGGCTATGGTACCTCACCTCTTCTGAGGGTTTGAGAGGGCAGGCAGAAAATTAGCACCACTCGGAGGACAACAATACCTTATTGTAGCGAGGAAAATTGGTTGCAGGTGAATTTGCACAGAAAAGATCCCATTTGTGGTCTCCAGGTGCGTCCACACAGGTGAGTAATCCCTCCTCCACATTCTGGGGCACATGTTGCTGCGTACTTTGTGCATCTCAGCAATGACAAGTTCTCTTTGTCACACAGCACTGAGGAATCCTCAGAATTTTCCCCAAGGTTAAGTAAGGAGAACCAGCTCTCTTGCAGTGCCCCTTTTCAGTGCACTGAGATTTGTTCAGCCACTCTTGAAATAGATAGAATAATTCTTTCATGAAGACATTTAAGGACTCCAAAGGAGCTGGTTCTTATTCTAGCCTTAGTCATCTATCCTTGCTAGTCATTATAAATGTAGTTAAAATGCTGTAGAGTCTTTACAATTTTCTAGCAAATCTTTTCCTTAATGACTCAAAAATTTTCTCTCACAAGCAAAATACTCCAAATTTATCTGAATTAACCTCATTCTGTTTTGATTGGATTCATCCACTTCTCTCATTCATTTATACACTGTTGCAATTCAGCCCTGCTTTCTGCAGTTGCTACTCACTACATTAGTCCAAGAAGTCAGCCAAAGTACTTTTTTATTCTTTTTACTAAATGACATATAAATAAAGATGTGTAGTTATATATACCGATGATCTCAGTTCTCATACTAAAGATTAATATTGAGGAGTCAAATTTGTCTGTGAAATTACTTTTTTCCAGTGGAATTCACAGTGCATGGAAGATAGTAATAAAAGTTTTGCAAAAGAAAATGGAATTCTTTCTCCCTCTAAGCAAATATTTCTATGGACAATGTTTGATATAAGTTCTATTTTTTTTTTTTTAAATTCCTCTTCTAGAAACAGTACTTTACAAAAGCATTTGTTGTTCCATTACTTTGTATAGCAGTTGAGAAACAATTCATGGCAATTCCTTGCCTTGCATTTTGATATAACTCTCTATTACCAGTTTTCACAAAATGAATATACAGTGGGTTCCCTGGGCAGCTCCTGTGGTTAATAATCATGAAATCCAAGAACACTGCAGTGGTGAGCACTATAAAAAAAATCGTCAGGGTCTAATTTCTTTAACTCCATCTCTTTTTTTTTTTTCTTTTTAAAGGTTTCCTGGGCATATTTGTTGTGTCAGCTGCCTGCAATCTAAATTCAATGACTGTTCCATTAAAATAAAACCTGGTGCTAAGATTTTGTTGGAAAACCTTGAAAATGGGTTTTGATATGAGAGGATGAGGACAAGAACGAGAAGAAAGGTCTCTTAACTTTTTCTCGGCAGATTTATTGTTCCCAGCTTTCTGAACAGCCCCTGAAGACGATGCAGAGAGCCCTGGGAGACCAAAATCTGCCTTCCCACACGGCTGCTCCGTGATGCTGGAATAGGTGTTGATATGAAAGAGCAGAAATCTCTTCCCAAGAGGCTCATGAGTCAGTTTTCCCCCGGGCTGATGGAAATGCCCAACATGTCCTTGTGATACTTCCTCCAGTTTTTTTCACAGATTGTCTCATTTATTGGTTCATTGCTCACTGATTCTGTTCTTTCCATGGTTAATAAAGGGCAGTCTCTTATTGGAGAGCATTCATTGCTGGAATGCTCCCTTGGTTGTTTAAAGCCATTTCTGTGTCTTTTCTCCTGGTGATGCTGATCTTCAGGTTGCTAAATATGTTTCTAGTAAAGGAGCAACACCTCTGACAACAAGACAGGAACAACACCACTCACATTATCACACAGATCTGGTAGCTCTGGAAATATCAGTGTTTTTAGAATTAGAATTTATGCCACCAAAAATTACTACTCTCGCTTTTTTTTCCTTTATTTTTTTTTGCTACCCAGCGTCTGTTAGCAGGAATTGGAATACAGCAAACAGGTTACTCTAAGAAAAGTCGATGTAATTTTGTCTCTCCCTCCACTGAAAACTCAATGAATTGCAATGAAAATAACTGAATTGCTTTCAGTGATGTCGGGGCTCTCACCTATGCAAATCAAATGAGCTTCAGCCTGACTCATGCAAGAGCTTATCAGCATTTTGTGGCAGTGGTTGCTTTGGAGATTCCATGAGGGAAACTGCTGAGTGCAGGTGAGGAGTGCCTGGCCTGCTCCTACCCCTGGATTCACTCGGGAGCTGCATTTATAGATGTTTACCAAAACTTCTCCCATGCCACGGTAACAGGGTGTGGAAAAAATGACAGGAGAAGTTCTCTATTGATAAAAAATGAGCTACGGAATTTCTTTCCTAGGGATGAAGAAGATGTGAGATAAAATGTACATCCTCTATCCGATTTCAAGTGCTGTTTAGGGTGTATTTAAAGTCTGATTTCACTCCACTACCAACAGCCCTATCTGGCCCTGAGGAGGGAAGACCATCCATCAACTTTGCCACAGCTCTGTCCATATTGTGCTACCTCCTCTCTCTTCCTCCTGTACCTCATCCTGCCCGCCCCCGGAGTGTGGGAGGGACTGTGCCAGGGATCTGTGTGACAGCTCCTGTGCAGCAGCACGGGCACCCTGCATGGAAACTCCTCTCTGATATCTCTTCATACTCCCAGATTCGAGCGGGATCCTCATCAAGGGAGCCTGGCAAGTGCAGTAGGAGGAATCCTCCTCCTTCACACGCCTTTCATTCTGGTTTCAGAGGAACAGAAGTGAGGAATTATAAAGACATAACACAGATCTCTCTTTACTTTAACCTTGATAAATTCACATGACAACCTGAATGTTTTTTGATCCTCTGCTTTGTATAGAAGAGCAGGGCTTTGAAATTACACTGTACCTTCCAGCTTGATTTTCTTTATGAATAAGCAACTGTCACCAAATCCACCACTGAAAGCAAATTACCTGAGTGGCACTTCTTAGGGCCTTGAGGAAGTGAATGCTCCAGGACAATTTTCAGGTGTGTCCTCATGAAGGCATCACTGAGTATCTGTAGCTACAGAACACTTGAATAATCTTACTGGGAACATCAGTTATGTGTTTCAAATCGTGAAATAAAATTAGCTTAAAGCAAAGAAGCCAAAAAAGTTGAAGGAGTTAGCTACACATCTCTCACTGAATATCAGCTCCTGATGTTTTTGCAATTCTCATTCCCATCTCTGGTTGAGCACAGACAGTGTGCCATGTGCAGGTATTGTCTTTGCAAAAAAATATAACTCCTTCAGAGATTTAGCCACTCTGCATCCTTTTAATTCAGTGTTAGACCACATCTCAGGAAAGCTAAGGCTTGACTCAAGTCTGATGCAAAAGGGGCATGGAGACTGTTAGAATAACTCAAAAATTACCACAATGTGAATAAGGTAAGGGGAGCTACAGAAAGAGCTGCTACAAAATACACCTTTTTCTAATTACTTAAAATTATTTTTAAAAGCATGTGAAATTCAAAGGCTTGAGTTTATGATGTTTAATTTACATCTCGATAGAAATTGTAACTGCAGCATTAGAAAGAAATATTTAACACCACGATTGCCAGTAATTGTCATGCTACAAGTTGCAAGCTCTAATACAGACATAAGGAAACGCACAAAGCAGATGGTGCAAGATTAAGGAACTAATCCACACTGACAAGCTCATATTTCCCCTCCTCTTTTCCATTTCATTCTACCTTTTCACTTTGATCCTTCTAAATTCAAGGTCTAATTTTTTTTGGTAGTAAAATCTTCAATGCTCACTTGTTAAACCTCTGGTGTATATACTGCTAAGCACATCTGTCAGGATGTTATAATACGGGACAGAAATAGACTTAGGGCTGCAATAAATCACCTGAGATCTATCAAACCTGTTAAAACTGCTAAAGAACTTTCAAGTTTCTGACAATCTAGCCCTTCCATTTCAGTATTTAGTTTTCCTTCATCTAAAATAATGACCCAGGGTGTATCAATATAAAAAAAAAAATTCTGTAGGTGATAATGGATGTAAATTATTTTGGATTAAAATTATCTGTACTGGATCTACCTGACACAGAAGTAAAGGAATTTGAATGACTGTATATAATCAACCTGCACCAGGCCAGAACTTAAAAAGCAGGAGGTTACCACCTGAGCTGGCTCAAATTTCCTGCAATGCAGCAGTGCTTGCTGCTCCTGCCCCGTTTAGGTGTTTACAACTTTCTTCTCCCCCACTTCTTTCTCTTTCTCATCCAACACCCCCAAAAAACACACACACCTTCCCTCCCTTCCCCTCATTTTATTTTCAAAGAACTAATGGGAAATTTTGCCCATGGGAAACTCAAGAAAGTGGCCAGAGTCCTGTTTCCAAACTGGTTGAAAATTTAATCTGAGGTTCTGAGTGACAGAGCAGCAGTTTTATCTGTCTGCCATCCAGCCAGCATTTTACATCACAGCACTGATACCACAGCTACGTGAGTCAATTAACTTAAGCAGATAAACTAACTTTCCCCCTCTTTCTCCAACAATCAACTCTTTGAGGCAGGATTTTGATTTTGTTGTATTTCAGTTACCTTCATGTGGCATCCAGGCTACTGTGGTGTAGGATGCCTTTGTGGGAGGTGAAACAGCAGCAAAGAAGAAAATCAAAGAGAAGAGGGAAGAAAAGAAAAAGATATGCTGAGGAATAGATTGTTAAAGCACACATTAATGGGTGTGCTTTAATTGTTGGCAGGTGAGACTTTACACTGAGGAAATACTCGATATAATGCAGCTTTTCGTGAAGTAAGAAGCAAACGAAGGATGAAGCCAGAGACAGAGGTTGTTAGTAAATACCTTTCAAATGCTGCTGCATTGACAAAGTGCATTGCTCCCTCACAAAAGCTTGAATGGATATAAAGATTATCAGGATGTTTTTAAAGACAATGTAGAAAATAACAGAATTAAGTGTAGATTATGTAAGGAAGGGACAAATATAAGGGTACAGCTAAAAGGAAGGAAAGAACTGTCTTTGTGAGCTGAATTTTTGAGAGAACCTGTAGCAAGGTAAACACACAACAAAGATTGATAGTGTCTGGGTAACGTGAGTTCTTCTCTGGCATTTGTGAAATTTGAGTTCTTCTGTATTTTCCACTGAATATCTTTTTTTTTTTTTTTTCCATCTAGACTATAAATAGCAATTACCCCTTTACACTTTCATATAACACCTGCTCATTTTTGGCCAGCATGATTCTGGTGCCAATATTCTACTCACAACATGGGCTTGGTCCACTCAGTAAGAGTGGCAAAAAAAGTCATTATTTGAGGTGATTTCTATAATAATTTGTCACTTATAGCATATTTGCCTATTTTAAATCCTTTTTTTAAATGATTTCCTTCAAAGTTTGGGATTTTTTTTTTTTTACTGTTATGCTGATAGACTGCCTCTGTGCCTGGAGTTAAATATTAGACACATCTCATTAAAGGAGAACAATATATGAACAATGTGAAGTACATTTTGAAATTATACACCTATTTTTTCTTCATTTCTTTGACACTTTAAAATTTTGCAGTAAAAAACTCCACAGAGAAGGCTGTCAGTTTTTCCCTACTTTAATTTTCATTTTGGGTTATTTTGAGCTCAGATACTTTCCCCACAATTCCTTTAGATCTCTCTCCTCACAATGATCACAGTCAGTGCCAAAGTCATTGTACTGGGAGTCTGTAGTGCAGCAAAACAATAATCCCACCATTTGCCCTAATTAAATATCTGCCTTTCGTGGGTTTTTTTCCACTCCACTCACAGATGCGAAGGCCATCTGTACCGAGTTCTTCATGTTGGCTTTGACATAGCTGTCACAGTTTAAATGTGACCAAAAAAAAGTATTTAGTGCAAACTGTACAAACCTCTCAGGATTCTGAGTAAATCTCGGAAAAAACTGCCTTTAAATCCTCACTTATGTGGCTCCAACTCTTCTGTCCTTGCATGCTCAGGGTCAGTTGGGTATCTCCTGCTTGTACCAAATCCTTGCC
The DNA here is from genome assembly GCA_013400235.1 of Oriolus oriolus. NCBI lineage: Eukaryota > Metazoa > Chordata > Aves > Passeriformes > Corvidae > Oriolus > Oriolus oriolus. The sequence continues at coordinate 138,794 of VXBT01010232.1, read as the reverse complement.
CTGATTTCTGTGTAGCAGGTAAGTCTAGAAGGTGTTGGAAAAAATTCAGCGTCATATAACAGAGGAGTCAGGGTCTTGGCTTGGGTGCTTTCTTCTCTGCACATGTGTTCGGTAAGAGCCTTGGGTGTCCAGGCAGTAGAAATAAATGTCACTGCCTCATGACTGATGGGCCACTGAAAACAGCCAGAGGTGGAAGCACCAGGTCAGAGCTTATCATGTCTCTAAACTTGTATAAAATTACAATGATATCAAATAGACTCATTCAGGATGGGTTTTTTCCTCAAAGAGGGAATTTTTTTCCTTGGATGTTTCTCTCCTGAAGGAAGTAGGAAGGAGATGGGCTCTAACAACCCCAGCTGTTACCATTAAAACCAATCCCTCCTTCAGGCTGGATGCAGGGGACAGGAATGATCCCACCCTTGATCTTTAGGTGTGGAAACTTTTCTGCTACAGCCAAAAAATAACTAGCAAACATTCTGTGGCAATAAACCTTAATGAATTGCCAAAAAAGCTCCATTAAAAGCGGTTTCAAGGGATTACAGTAAAACAACTGTCAAATCCATAATGCAAACCACACTGATTGTCTCCACATGGCCATTGAGAATGATGCACTCACAGAAGGCTCTGTGCCTTTTGAAGTCAGCCTTCAGGTGAGGTGTGCCTTTGTGCTATTGAAACATCCCATTTTAAGCATACTTCGAATACAGAAATGCTTCTTTTTCCGATTAGTAAGTCTTAAAAAGAAATGGGGCAGTTGGAGAAGGTTTAAAGCATAGCAGAAGGCAGAGGAAAAACTTCCTTCTCCTGTCTTTGGTTACAAAGCACTAAAATTCATTTGACATTGTACCTCAGAGCCAAACCCTGCTGTGTTCATAAAAGGAGAAGGAGCAGGAGGAGGAGGAGATAAAGATGAAGAAATGTAAGACTTCAAAGTGCTTTGTCTCTTAGGTACTCACTAAAAAGCTGTGAATAGCATTTGAAAAAAAAAATCTAAAATATTTCCTTCCTACACTTACTGAATTCAGTCCTTCTAGTTGTTTTCTTTACACCCCATGTTGAGCTGTAGATGACTCAAATAGTTTTGTGAGGGAGGTTAGGATACCTCATATGCAGCCACGTTCAGAAACCCTCCGACTTCACCTTTGAAGAAGGATCCCAGATTTTAGGCAGCTTTGGCTGCCTTGACTATGCTACTGCACTACCCTTCAAGTGGGGAAAGGATAATTTGCTGCAAGCCAGGGAGGTCATTTCTCCACTGAAGACAAAAAGAGTTCCATCAGTCTTTGCCTTCAGAAGATTTGGATCTATATCTCTGTAGCAGTAACTTTACAAACAATTTAGCTGTGGCTTTTTGTTTCCAATTTCATGCCTTGTATGTCATAATTCTTCTGAAATTGTCTGAAAATTTCTGAGAGCGTAAGGCACAGCAGAGAGCTGGAGCACTCAGCATAAATTGTGCTCTCCTTCACCGTGAGGCTGAACACATAACACAGGAGGGCTGTAAAGGGGTGGTGTGTGGTATTGGAACCCTGGGGCACTTCAGACACATCTAGAGCATTTTCTGCACTAAGGGGAGGGATAAGCACATTCCTTTCTGCCCCTCCACACTGCATCTTTCAAATATGGATGTTACAAATATTTCATGCACTTCTAAAACCTAATTGAAACATTCCAATTAAATCTGAACAGAAAGCGAAGCAAATAATGAAATATTCTTATATTAAGGTATAAATATGAAGATGGAGATGAGCCTTCAGGACATTTTTGGCTTGAAGTTTTCCATTCTACTCTTCACCACTCATAGAAGAAAAATTCTTCAGATAAAAGGCAATAGGAGTTAGTATGCTTATGGCTAAACAGACATGGGAACAATAGTATTTTTATTTATTTAGAGAAATCTTTTGAAATGTCCGCTGGGACCCAAGTCCCCACTGTGTGTGTGTCATTTGGAAAACAGGATAGATGCAGACACAGTCAAGAATCCTAAATTCTCTTGGGTTCTGCTTTGTGGATGTAAGTTACTTTTGAGGCGGCAGCATGACCAGTCCCTGTTCAAATAGACACTAATTGTCTCCAGACACTTCCTTATTACAGTGTTCCTTAAGCAGCAATCCTTCTCTTCCCATTCCTGGACATTTGATCAACTCAGCCTATGCAGCATTTTTGTTTATCTTTAATGTGTTGGATTTAACTGATTCCAACCCATTTTTGTAAGTATTCCTACAGCCCAGCCATTTAGCTCTACCCTCAGTAAACAGCTCACCTGCCCTCCCAGTCCTAGGCTGACTAAGAGTTTCACCAGGGCTACTTTTCACTCCATCTCCTTAGAGATTAACAACAACATCTCCTGATATTGGGCCTTGTATTAGAAAAGCTTCAATGGCAGGAGAGAGAGCAGATGGGACACCAGGCTTATGCCAAGTTATGCAAATTATTACAGATGGATCACCTTTACCTCAACCCCATCACTTGTGCGGTTCAGTTCAAGTAGCACATCTTCCATTTTTTATTACTTTAAAAAAAAAATATTCCTTTGAAGCCATGGCTAGCAGAAATGTCAAGGTTTCTAACCTTGGTTTGGAGCCTGAAAGCAGCCTGTGTTCTTGAGACTTTATCTCACCTTCCCTTTATAGAGTTCAAGTCTCTTACCTGCTCCATCAGCACATCACTTAATTCCTCCCATGGATCTCAATGGCCTCACCATGGATATTCAGCATCACAGTACTTTGGCAAATATCTGGCACTTATGAGTGCAAAATCCCTCTGTTATGGGGTTTCTGCTCCTGATTTAGACAGCTCTGAAGAGAAACACCGCTCGAAGACAGACAGAGGGCAGAGCTAACGTGCCACAACCCCCAGCAGATGCATCACACCAGCACATGGTTTCTGAGGTGGAGCTGGCTCTCTCTGCCTGCTTCCAAACACAGTCAGGACAAATGCACACCTGGTTTCTTGTCATTGTCCCCATCTGGAAATCCAAAGAGAGGTAGAAAAGAAGCCCCTCCTTGTCTTACAGTATCACCAATGCCATGTTAAGGTGGTGCTGAAAGCCTGGCCCTTTCCCAGGCCAGCAGCAACCATCTGTGGATGTGCTGGTGTGCTGAGAGCTGCCCAGGGGGCTCCAGCCCACACTCCTTTGCTCTGTGCTCTCCTTTCCCTCTGGCATTTTTACAAACCACCACTTCTTTTCGGTTGCTGTCTGTCAGTTGTTGACAAGGGGACAGATGGAACCCTCCAGCTCATTTGTGATTTATGGTCCACCGTGCAGACCTGACCTCCTGTGCTTGTGCCCCGGATCTCCTGAAGATTTTATCACTCGCTCACTCACAGTGGTGAAGGAACGACGGCCAGGGAGCTGCCTTCAAAACCATCCCAAGGTGGCTCCTGATGCTTCATTACTTGTGTGCTCTGTGGCATGACTTTGGCCTGGGTCTGCAAGTGTTCTCCCAAACACAGTTCATAAATTGCAGGATAGCATGGCCAGAGACAGTTGGTAGTTGTCAGCACATACAAAGTGACACTGCTCTCAAAGGAGGGAGGACAGTTGAGCCATCGTGAGAAACCACTGGGTTTCAAGGACAGAGGACAGACTCTGTTATTTAACAGCACAGGCACAGCTTCAGACAAGCACTGCAGAGGTCTGGGGATGTGGTGCTGTCATACTTGCAGCATGGCTTCTGCATTTCTTTCATAACCTGCTTTGAGCAGCTCGGTGATTACAGGTTGGGTAGGTAAGATGAGGTGAAGAGTATGGCAGGGTCACTGCATCCCAAGAGGGGCCACTGGAGTAAATTTCCCCTTGTACAACAGGTTGCTCTCCTTTTCTGGCAGGGAGGATCCCAGTTTCACATTCTCTGTCTCCTCATTTCTAGCCTGTCCTTGCCCTTCAAAGTCTGCTCAGGAATGCGTGATCATCCTCGTGTCAATGACATTCCTACTTCCTTTGGCATCCTGAACCCACATATTTGTTTATAAAAGTGACTTATTTCAATAATTAACTGGTTATCTGAATAGCTGCATTTCAGATCAACAGTTTTACATGGATAGGGGTGGTCCAAAGAGGTAGAAAACCTGAATTTTTTCAGACCAAGTTAAGAAAGACATTTGAACAATATCACTGTAATGACGTGAAAATTTACCTGGTAAATGATTTTTTTTTCTGCAAGCACTGTTGTGAGGGGGTGCAGATTAGTGGGGTCTTCAGGTTTAATCTCTACTTCTGATTTGTATTGAGACACTTAACTGGACCTTCACCACTTTATCCACATTATCTACATCTTTGGGAAGGCTCTGACACTCACTAGGTGCATGTTCATTTTTCGGCTCAAGGTGCTGACTTAAATGGAGCACAAATTTAATGCACAAAAAAGGAACAGTTCAAATGAGACAACTGAGTCCTCAGACAGGATGTCCTACACAGCCTCAAGTTTCAGATGATGTAAAAAGATCTAACTGGAAAGGCACAAAAGAATAATATAAAGAAATGTGTCTCCTTAATTAGGGAGGAAGGTGACTTAACAGAGAGTGGTGGAAAAACTTTCTTGTTCCCTGTGATTTGAGAGAAATGATACACACTTTCCATGGTGCTATTCTGCATTGCACTTCACAGGGTTGTCAAATACTTTAATAAGCTAGGATATAACTGTACAGCCTTGAGGATGCAAGATGACACCCACTACACAATGCAGCCTAGCCATCTACATGGTATAATGATGAAAGGTTACTGGTTTATTTATAAAATCTGTAATGAGCTCAAAAATAATGGTGTCATAATTGATTTAAAATTGCTCTATTAGAATGATTTATGCTCATTATACAAGCTCAGATTGGTTTGAGGGTTCATAGTCACTGTTTTTTGTCTAATTTTGAAATACATTTAAAATACCTTAAAGCAGAAAATTAATTGAGTAAGTACAGAATACAAAAGCAGGCTTGAAATAGAAGTAAATTTTGCTATAGCAATTTAAATATATACTTCAAAAGATATGGGAGAAAAAAAGCAAAATTATATTGTTTACCTGCAATTTATAGGTTCAGATGCTGAATGAAAACAGAAAAAAATCTTTCCTCTCTTTGTAACAAAAATAGTATTTCATTGTGATGGGGAAAGAAAGGACTAATTTCTCAAGTATAGGTGACATCTTTGTCAAAGGAAGAGAATGTTTCATTTCAAAATAGCACAGTCTGAGATGCAGCACTGGTGTGAGATGTGTCTGGACGTGGACTTGAGTGAGATGCTCTGATGCTCCTCAGCAGCTGGCTGCCCCAAAGAAGCCTTTCTCCAAAAGTCTCCTTTCTGTTTCACAGCGTGGGATTTTACCATTGCTGAACTGTTCATGAAATTAAATTATTTCTCTTATCTTTCCTGAGGCAATACCCTAAGAGGATTTCTGAAAGCAAATCCAGCCTTCATTACATCCTGTTCTTTGCTAGACAATCTGGGCATAATTCTGCTCTTGATTTCACCAGTGGAAATGAAATTACTCTGAATAGGAATGGGTTTAGTGGAGGCTGACATTCACATTGCAGTTTTTTTCTACTCCTGGAAAAGAGGCAAGCCTCCAGTCACCCCAAATTCCCTTTGAAAAGGAGTCCTGCTGCAGTTGAGTGACAGCTGGAGATTGAACTACCCAGAGAAAACACCAGGAGCACCAATATGCTCTGCTGTGCTCTGTGGGGTGTTTTCCTCTAGGAAGACCAAACCCAGGTCTGCAGAAATCCATACAAAGGCAAATAGCAAGAATTTTAAAACAGTCATGCACACATGTACTCACAGGAGTCATGCCAATGGATCATCAGGTTGCAGAACAAATCCCAATTTGTCTTTTGTGCATATGGAAACCCACACACAACATACAATACTCTCGATGAGTAGGCATGAGAATGACTGTCCTTAAATGAAAGTTAGATGCAATTAAAAGGAAAGCAAAGAAGCCTGGGAGTCCAAGTGGTCTTCTATGGAACTAAGAGACAGTATTTCTGCTAACAATATAATGATAGAATAGGTCCAAGGGGTGGAATGGCTCACCAAATTACATAGCACGTGCAAACATCATATGTTCAGGAAAAGCCACTTTACTAAAGAGGATATTAAAAAATTGCTTTTATTGAAGTATGCAAAGCCTGGCAAAAGAAAAAGAAAATTTTAACAATTCCTCCCTTTCTTGAAATGTGTGGGATAATTCACTATTAAGCACACCAGATGTTCATTGTGAGGAAGGTGTTGCTGAAGAGATTAAAATAGCTTCTGTAAGACTTTTTGTCCATTTTCTAACAAGTTTCCATCTGCAGATATTTTTAGCTGCTAAACACAGATCCACTAGCTGGGTTAACAATAAAAAAAATCTTCAAATCCAAATCAGCCATTAATCTTACTCTGATTCTTTTATGTGCTAGATCACATCAATGAAACATTAAGGAACAGGTAGTGAGTAGTTGTTTCTAGAGTCGATTCTCACGGTAGACCCGAAGATTTCAGGGAAAAAAGGCCATTTTTAACATTGTATTTAATCAGTACTTTTTTTATCATTTAAATTTGAAAATTTCCCCATATTGTCAGAGTTTTAATGCACACAGCCCAATCAGGAAGTCATAAAGGGCATATGATCAAAAAATTCGCTTTAAATATATCAACTGTCAAATGTAATTGACCATATTTTATAAAATTTGGCCTGATAAGAAAAATAAAAGGTTTTCTTCCTTGTTTTATTTGAAGGAAAGGTAGGAAAAGAGAGTGATCTCTACTGTGGGACACAGTAATGGCCCAGAGATAGGAGAGTTTTGAAGACACATTTTAATAATCACTGTCAGTGTGGAAAAGGAGTAACTCAAACCTACCTGACCTCTGTCTAACAATCAGACATAATTATCTCCAGTGTCAAACCATCTCCTTCCCACGTTGTGAAGCTCAGGCTGTTCAGGCAGTTCTGGTTTATGGAAACTTTTCCCAGAAAAGACAGAAAATGAGGTGTGAGAGCACTGCTGTCCCTCAGAGCCTCAGTGCCTTCTCCTGCATGGGCAAGGAGCACTCAGGCTGCACCCAGCCCTGGCTTCCCTCCACGTCCGTGCCATCCTCCGTGCAGCCGTCAGCTGATTTTGCTCACATTAGAGTTCCATGAACTGTTCATCAAAGCCATTTAGCAGCATCCTGCCTGCTGTGGGCACGTCAGAGGGCTCCTGAGAGAGCACAGGAAGGAATAGCCTGAACTAGGTGACATTTTTCCCTGTTTTATAAAATTTTTGTCCGTAAAAAGTGTGTTGTTGTCACCACGTGAAGATTGGTTTGTGTTCATATTGATGCCCACTGCCACCCAGGCCATGAACAATGGACCCACTGGCACCACTGATTGTGCCTTCTAATGCAAATAGAATATAATTCTGGAAAATTTTGCATATTATATGTTTCTTTATTTCACCTCTCAGTGTTACAAACATACTGAAATTATCAGCTTGTTTCTACAAACATGGCCTAGTATCTCAGTACCATTCTTAATGTTTAATTTGGTCTGTTTTGCAATATCATCAGGAAAAAAAACCCCTAAGATAAATACAATCATTATGAAATGTAAAATAGTAATCCTTTTAAAAATCCAATCTATTCTTGCACAGCTTTCCCCATGTTTCACTTCCAGCTTCTTTTAAGGGCACAAGGTTTCCTTTTTTTGGCTTATAGTTTATGGTAATGACTTTGGACAATGCAAAATCTTTTGTATGGCCTTTTAACATATGGAGATAAATTCAGACTTGTAAAGGTCAGATTTTTGACTGTGAGGTTTGTGATTTAAAATACAGATATTTTTCTTCCCCAGTGTAACTCAATAGAGCCCTACTTAGCTGTGCTTTGGTAGACAGCAGACAGCCAAGTGTCACTGGGAGCAAAACTAAAGTAATTGGACTATGAAGAGAGACACTGATACTGCTGCCCTTTATTCAGAGGGAATGAAGACTACTGGGAATAATTTATTCTGAAGTCAGCAAATTTTCATTCAGCTGACATCTTATCTTCCAGATCCTTCTCCTTGAAAAAAGGCAAGTTCAACCAGGTAATAAAATCATATTTTCAGCAGAAGATCTGTGCCAGGTTCATTCTAGCACAAAAGCCTGAAGATACCTCTGAGTAGTTTGGGTTTATTTCCAAGTTTATTTTAAGGAGACACGAAGTGTATCTCAGGCCTCACAGCTCTAGTAATTCTAGTCCATTTTATGCATTGTTTTCCATCTCGTTTTATGATACTAAGCCTAAAACAGGATCCGTGTGAGTGAAACTGTGAGTTTGCCTGAAGTCCTCCATGATCCACTGGGAGATCCCAAAGGCAAAAGTGGCTGTGGGGTGGAGCTTGGCTCTAAGTGAATCTCACCAGCAATAGTCTGTACCCTACAGCACGGTGTTGGTATTTGGTGGCATTGGCAAAATGAAAGCCAGAGCGCTCTGAGTTGGAAAAAGGACGTGTCATCCCAGTGCCACGTGCACAAACTGCATAAAAGCATTCCAGCCTTTACCCAGAAGCTCCTGAACCTGGGTGTGCTGCTATTGTACCAACCTCCTTCCACACAGTCGTGTCTGGGGCCTCTTCAGCTGTGCTGAAAATAGTCCTGCAGCCCAGCAGGCAGGGGCTGGCAACTCTAGTACTCACCCACAAAAGTAAATACTCTTACACACCCAAAGACATTTGGAGGATTTTGTTGCTTTTCTAATTCTTGGAAGTCTGAGTTGAAGCACAAAACGCCCTGTTTGAGGTTTGTCCATCATTCCCACAGCTTGATCCCTTGGAGGAGAAAAGCTTTATAGTGAGGTTCCTTGAGTCACATTTATTTTGGTGCTGTCAGGAGCACTGAACCAAAAATAGCACATGTAAAAACACCTTTCAATTCTCCAGAACTATTCTCTCTCCTGGACTTTTAAGTGCTTTGTATCACTCACTTGGGGTCACATTTCTGTGCCGTTTCTCATGCTCTTCAGCTCTGGGGACTCAGGATTTCTGAGTGTGAGCAGATCTGTCAAGTCTCTCCACTAACCTACAGTACCAAAACTAACTCATTCAGTATTTAATTTTACAACTCTCACATTCAAAATAAATGTGCAGCTTTAACATTATTGTTAATTTCCAGGCTGCTACTTGAAAAATACCATGGTCCTGGAGTAAAAGTACAAGATCTTTGAATTTTCCATGGCACTAAATGTTGCATTGAAACATTTAAATAGATGATGATAATGCTAAACATTCCCAGTCATACATAAAAGGTTTTTTTCCTTCCTTCCTGTTACAGAATTCTTTAGTAGAGTAATACTTTATCTCTGGGTACAAAGGAGTGAACCTCAGCCCACCTGCAGGGATTATTTTGTTTCATTGTTAGGTGAGGGATGAACAAATTTTCACCTGTTTCAAACAACAACTTCCCTTTTCTGCACGTAAATGCCATTGAAAAATCTTCTCAAGTTTTGTGCTTGAAATCCTGCTTAAATAAAAATAGGTTGGAAAACTGCCTCCTTGTGTAGTACAGCTTGAGGGAATGCAGTGGGAATCTCACTGAATTGTTACTGGTGATTAAAAAGCAAGAGCTATCGACAGAAAAACTAACAGCTGTTTAAAAATGTTATTTTGGAGATTAGTGCAGAAATGCAGGTAAAATACAGGCATTTTGTAAACACCTGCAGCTGTAGAAAAGAGGTGCTATTCAAATATTGTTTGAAAATACTCATTTAGCCACTTAACACCCAGGGCTTGTAATTTATTTAAGAGCTAAGTGGTATGTGTGCTTTAGACCTTCTTCATTAACACCAGCTGCTAATAGGAAGTTATGTTTTTGCTCCAGTAGTTCTCAGTTATTAGCACTGGAAAGCGGGAGGCAGATGACTGTGAATGTTCATCTGTTACCTGTCTTGCACTAAAAATAACCAATCTAGAAAAAACTTAGAGATAAAAGTACAAGATTTTTAAAGTACAGTAACATTTGCTAACAAGCTATAAAGTTGTGTTACATAAGTACATCTTTACTTAAGGATAATAAAACAAATATCTCTGTCATTAGCATTTTAATTTTTAGTTCTTAAAATTATTTAAGTACTTTAAGTTCCTGAAGACAGCTGTTAAATTGATTATCTGCAAATTTACACACAGCATTTGAAAAATAACATCTTCCTAACAAGATACTCTATTCTTAACAATCCCGAATTATAATTTAATGGGATTAGATTGGATTGTTGTTAATCACAAACTATTCAGCCTTTAAAACATGCTTCCAATACCTGCTTGGAAATTCTATTTCTTGGAATTCAATTTTATCCTTGCCTTGCAAATTCTGATGTTCCATGGCCATGAAATCCATGTTCTCCCTGCCTGGTTCCCAGCTTCAACCATGTTCTGCAGCGTCAGGTTTGAAAAGAAAGCCCACAGGTCATGAACACACTGAATCTATTAACAGAAAGCCCCAAATTTATTGCTCCCATCTTTCTGAGCTCTGTTTGCCGGAAGGGAAAAGCAAATCCAGAGTCTGATTCCCAGAGGGCCAAACTGTGCATGGCACAAATGAGCTTGGCAGACACCAAATTTATACTGAAATAAAGGGCTTTGGTACAGACTCTCATAAATGGTTTGCATAAGGAAGGTTGTACTGCTGCATATTCTGGATGAGTGTGGGAAGGCCTTCAAGAAATCCTCAAACAGCAGAGCAGGCAGACTTTAAGGAATATAGGCCTCAGTGTACCCAGAAATCATAAAATGTGCTAACTTTTTGAGGCTTTATGTAGAGCAGCACAAAGGGGATCCTCACGTCCTCTCTCCCTTGGGGTACAGGCATCTCTCCTGTGACTCTCTTTTCTCTATCTCCTTTAGCTCTTATCACTCACAAAAAACAGATGTTTGAGGCTGGTAAATCCTTAGAGGATAAAGGCCCTCCTAAGTAGGTTTGTTTCTCATGGGACCTTTCAGGCAGTACAAAAATGTTGTCATTGTTGTCAAAAACATTTTTCAAAACTCTGGAAAGTAAGAGAGAGAAAAAAACAGATCAATATTTTCCTTTTTTTTTTTTTTTTGTGGTCAACTCAAATGAGAAAGAATTCAGTCACTGCAACAGTGAAATATGAATGCAGGATATTGATGTGAGCAGCCTGGTTGGAAGGGAGAATTACTGAACAGAGAAAGGTCTGGCAGCCTAGGAGCTGGGAGTCTGAAAACCCAGCTTGAGAACCACAAACACCCTTGGAAAGTGCTGCTGGGCCTCTTTGAAGTACAGCTGGGCTATCTGGAAGCTGGACATCCTGAGGTATTACCAATAAACACAAACCCAACAAACTATAGTGGCAATTTATCATCTGAAAAAGTGGAAATGGAGAAAATCAGATGGGTCTGAAAGAAAAGGAAACATCATCTGTTGGCTGTTACAGGTGAAAATTGAAACTGCAGCACATATTGGTTGCTTGAAGTGATGGTGTCCTGCATCCTCAGATGTCTCTAGGGTATAAAAAGGGCTTAATTTTTAACCAAAATGAAATTTCTCCCTGTGAGGACTTCTCATGCTGTACGTACTCCCTTACCAAACAAGTTGCATCTCCACATGAGCTTTCCTCAAGATCCTGGACTATCACTGGGGACATCCAGACTGTGCCATGGGTTACCTTTGAAGGGAGTCTGTTCTCTGATTCATTTCCCTCTGGACCCATTGTTGGGGTTGATTTGCTTCTGGGCTGGTTAAATCCCTCTCTGGGCTATATATTTGCAGTAATCTGCACTAAAATAGAGAAATTCAGAGCATAGAATCCTCTGTGTCCCTGTCTGTTATGGAATCCTGTGTACTCATGGTCCTGATTTCTACACACCCATCGTGGGTAATCCTTTTGGTATGCTGGGTAATCCTTTAGGTCATGACAGATGTTGTTTGTTACAATCCTGGGGAAATAAGAGGAGGAGGGAAAAATAAACAAATAAAATTTAGTATTTTCTTCAGGCAGAAATAAGATGATCTGTGTCCCTAAAAGTCCCGGAGAGGCAAAAGTCAGAAAAAATTGGTAGAAAGGTAAAACAGTAAAATAAACAGGTAAAATTCAGCACATGCCACATAACCAGATGGGAATCTCTGGTGGCCCTCATGCAGAGAGTTGGGTTTTCAGGGATTTGGAAAGGGAGCAGCTCTGCTGAGTGACACCAAGTGAGTGCCACCAGCTAGAGCTGGGATTAAGCACATGTTGCTTAAAGGACATCTGGGCAATCTACCACTCATGGCTGAGCAAACCCAGGCCCATGAAAGCTTACTGACTGAAAAAGCAGCAGCTGAAGACCAAATTCACTGAAATTAGTAGTAGTTAGGGAAATATAATCCTGTTATTTGTTGTTGTTTTTTTGGTTTTTTTGGTTTTTGGGGTTTTTTTTATTGCATATTTTTTGTTTTGGGTTTTTTTTTTCTTGCTTGGAGAGGAGGTGGAGAAAGAGGAAGCAGAGAGTGTGGAAGTTGGTACAGATCTTTTTGAAATACCCATTATATTATCACAAAGCTACTTTCTACTCCTGCTGATTACATTATTCTAGTAAGCCCACATATTCTATTAAAAGAATTGGGAGGATATTTTAAAGACTGTGGTCTAGAAAAGCTAAAGCAATTTCTAAATATTTTAGATGTGATCATAGATGTTGTTACAGAAGATATATCCTCTATGATTAAGTTACCAGCTATAGGTTGCTCCCTATCAATGAAACAGTTCAACATTTCACTTTTTGACTGCATCCCTATTTTATGGCGAGTTTAAGAACAAGGGATTTCCTTGCTTTGCACAGGGTTTGGTAGTGGGCTTAATTCCCATTTCAGCAGGTGCGACTGGGGCTGAACTGGGAACACACTGAGTTAGCACAAAAGGACCTTGTGGCGTTCTGTGAGACAGCTTGGCACAGCCTGGGGCCCTCTGTGCAGGATGCTCTTCCCGTGCACTGGTGCCTGCAGGACACAACCAACACACACAACCCACAGGCTCTGCCTCACTGAGTCTCACAAAGCCCTTTCCAGCCCAAAACTCCTCTCTGTTGAGTCCCAAAGGCCTCCAGATGCCTTTTTTGTCCCAAAGTTCAAACAGAGACAGATGCCCCAAGTGACCTGTCCTGCTCTCAGGGCAATGTGAGCCTGGCACTGACACAAGCAGCTTCGGTGGAAATTGGTTCATGTGTTAGAAATGTGCCCAGGGCTGACCTGTAGCTTAATACATGGTGGTGCTTTGCTCTTCTGGGGCCTTATTCCAGAATCACTGCATTCATCATGACTCTTTCTATTAAATTCATGACTTTGAATTGGGCCTTATATTCATATTTTTAACCTAGAGCTCTTCGGCATTTTAAACAACATCATTATGTTTCTCATTTTGTTCCTTGATACTGGTGGAATTATTTCTGCTGAGCTGTGTCAAAAATGTATTAAAGCTCCCAGTTAATATACCTCTGCATCAAGGCTGCCTGGCTTAGGAGGTCACATGTATTCTTTCCTTGGAAAATAGTCTGGTAATGTAGTTCTTTATATTGAAAGGCTTCAGAAATTAATAACTGAGATTGTCTTGAGATTATGAATTTACAGAACACTTTTTTCCCCCTTTTGTTTGCAGAGATTGCCTGGGAGCTTGGGGGGGTTTCTTGGTGCAAATTTTAGAAAAAAAAGTGCTTGGTGGTGTTGTGAGTGGGTGATTTGGATCACTTAAAGAATCACTGTCAAAGGTATTAGCAAGGATGGGTTTAATATGATGTTGTAAAAGTGCAACAGAATGGTCTGGGTTGGAAGGGAACACACAGATCCTTTAGTTCCAACCCCCTGCCGTGGGGAGGGACAGTTTCCACTATCCCAGGTTGCTCAGAGCCCCAGCCAACCTGGCCTTGAACTCAGGGATGGCCTCATCCCAGGTGTGGGGCACCCACTTCTTCTATGCCAGTGCCTCACCACCCTCACAGGGAAGAATTCCTTCCCAGTACCTACACAGATATCAGAATATCCTTCCCAATATCCATTTCTTCCCAACATCCTCCCAATTTCTTCACAATATTCCCTAGGGAATGCGAAGTGTGAGTAGACACCTGTGTGTAAGAGACTGAATCCCAATGATCTACTGCTGGTAAAAGGTCTCTGACTTACAAGAAGTGGAGATGTTTCTGTCTCGTTCCCTGGTATAGTTACAGCTGCAGCGTCGTTGGTGAGTTGGGTCAGGGATTGCTTCTCACTATTAAGGTTTTCCTTTGACACTGAGGTCTATCTCTTCAAAAGCATTTAGATACTCAAGGGTGAATATGGATCCTTCCGGAAATAATTTAGGAGCTAAGTGCCATCGACTTCAGTGGGTTTAGAAAATGCCATCTTGCTCTTATTTCCTTGGGTTGAATTTTCAAAGACCTGACCCAGAGCAGTAGGTCCCATTTGACTTTTTATTGCCTGCCGTGATCCTTCAAGGTCATGTTTTAACAAAGATGCACAGCAGCAGGTAAAAGCTGCCTTTGGTAGCCCTTCTGCAGGTCCTTCCCCTGAGGCTGGCACAGGGAGCTCTGCAGCACAGGGCAGGCTTTGCTGGGATCTTTGCTGTGGCTTTGGAGCAAACCTGAGCCTGAAGAAAGTACATGCTCTGAAATCCCAAATATCTCAGCACTGCAGCAATAATTCACGTCTAATACAGTGCCACTTTTCTCATTTAAAAATGGGAAATCACATTGAATGTGAAAGCAATCTGCTCCCATCAGGATGCTAAATACTGTTTTGTAGCTGGATTAAATAAATCTTAATTAGGATGCTCAGTGTATATTTTCATTTATTGCCTTCCTTCCTCTCTTTTCCGCCTTTCCCCACATCCAAAGATCTGACTAGAATATAGAGAAAAATCGTAAAAATTAAAAACGTGAGGGGAAATACACAAAAACTAAACATGTGCATCTTTCCAGCAAGTGAAATATCAGGAGTCTGTTTTCCTCATAAATGTAGCACATTTATTGGTGTGTGTATGTTTGCACCTATGCATATATAAAAAAATATATAGAAACATTTCTATATAAAATACATATAGAAACATATAAAGAAAGGATTAACACATTAAAACATATTCTCTGCAGCTTATGGGGCAGAAAAATCTATGGAGCTTCAAATGACCATCTTCTGCAGTTCAATTTCCTTTGTAATGAAAACTAACACCACAGAAGTATGTACATTGTTCGATTTAATATGGTCAATGAAAATTTATATCCCTCCTCTTATTTTATTCTGAATTATATTATTGCAGAAAACGAGCAGAGCACATGTGATTCAAAGTGAAAATAATCAGTTTTCATTTCCCATTGGCCTAGGGATACGAATGAGCAAGCTTGGAAGAGAAATTTCTTTAGCAGAGCAATATTTTGTACAGAGGTTTTTTGGAGACCTGAGTCACTTAAAATGATTCCAGCAGAGTGTTGAGGGCTAATTTCCAAGTCAGAAGCATAAGTGGGTATTTACACTCCTGTAAGGAGTGCTGTTGTTCCCAGCAGTGAATGTGACATTTCAGCTGCACCAGCCCAAGCCACAAGTAGAGGGTTGTGTTCTTTGAATCCAAACAGACTCAGGTTTTGGATAAGCTGAAATGAAAAGTGTATTTTCATTCATGGCAAGCTCTTTTCACCCTTCCCCACAACAGGCACAGACACTGTACCCCCCAGATCTGTACTCTTTTACGAGAGGAAACACTGAGAAACCTGGCAGTGGCAGGGCTGAGAATAATCACGGGCAAAAGACCTGGCTCTTTTTCACCTCTATTTTTGTAGCTACAGAATGGGGGTGATGGGACTGCATTTCCCAGTGGAGGGAGGATTTGAAAACAAGGGAATTAAAAATGCATAATTACTTTTGTAATATGTGTAGATAAAATATTGCTGGTGGTTGAGTCACTTGTGGATGCACTGGATATTCCAGGGAATGTGGCTAGACCTAAGAAACTGACTGCCAACAAAGTCTTCATTGTGCATTTTATCTTCATGAGAGACATCCCAGCTGATTGTCTCTGCACAACTCTATATGTCTTCAGCCAGTGAGCTGAATCCAACCAAACTGACTAAAAGACTTGAGAAAAAAATGATATTAATTAAATGCAATATGGGATCTTCCTCCAGACATATGCTGTCTGCAGCCAGTGCATATGAATTAATCATGGACTATCTTGAATAAATGTTCTTAAGGGAAAAACTTGCTGAGCAAATGAGTCAAAATGATACGGATATCAGGATTCTTTCTGTTTGCTTCTCTGCTATTGTATGCTATAAATAAATTCATAATCTTTCATTAACTATTTAACAAGCTTTTTTTTTTTTTTTTGTATTTGCAACATTTTTCCATCTCTTCTTCTTATTCTGCCAAAAGTGGGTACAGGCAGCCTTTGACAGAGGCTAACCTGGAACCAGATATGATATATTTGGGCTACTAAGGCCAAAACAAGCAGTTGAATTTCTTGGCTGTACTACCCTGCATATCAGTCAACTCAGGCATTACTGTGCCGTGATCCATTATGCAACATAAACAAACAAAATATGTTTTCATTAAGGGCTTTGAAGTCCTTGATGAAAGGAATGATCTGAAAGAAGGTATTGTAGATTCTATAATGAAAAAATCAGGACACTTCATGTACACTAGTTTTCAGGAGTGTTGAAGTGCTAATTGAAGTTGCAGTGAAGATTTTTTTAAGCAAACCAAGGAATCACACGTTTATTTTCCCAACTGTACCAATTAGTGGTGTCTGGTTACACCTTTTTATTCCCCAAAATACTCTCTGTACTTTCCAGGAGAGTACAAGTCCCCCGTATCTTCTGTCCCATGTCTGCCTGCCTCAGGGGGATGGGGTTCCACAAACTGCAATCAATGCAGCCAGAAAGTTATTCAGGCCCCTCTAAAGAAAGGAACTGAATTTCAACACTTGATCAGAGTCTCTTAATCCCATCTGCCTACATTTACTAGATTTCCACTGAGTTCCTTAGTGCATGTTTTAGTTGCCCACATCTACTGCCCCTTTTTTATGCTCTGGGCATCCTTTCAAACTTTCAAGTACCCTTAAGGGCATCTTTCTTCTGTAGGTTCTGAGGGCAACTCAGAGAGCACCAGAAATCCAGCTTTAGGCAACTGGACCCCCGTCTGGGTCACCAACTGAGCTATAAATGCCTTGATGGTGGACATTAATGTGTTACTCCCTCTGTGTCCCTGTAGCACATGGAAGGCAGAGCTCTGGTGGTCCCCAAATTCAGAAAGCAGTCAAAACACTGCACAGCTAAACCCCTTCCACCTATGGAAATAGAAGCATGGTGTGGAAATTAGCATTCACAGTTACTGAAGACTATTTACATTTACAGTGAGTCCCACAGGTTTGCTACCACAGAAGTGTTTTGCTCCCTCAATGTTTATTAAATACATAGAGACCAACGAAAGAAATTGCAAATTAAGTTTGTAACGCAATTCTAATAAACATTTAACAACTCAGTTGTATAAATCATCCACCTACAATGCCAGAATAATGGATGCTATAAAGAATATGGAAGTACAATGAGAATAACAGGGTTTAGCTGGGCTGTTTTGTTCTTGCTGTGAACATGAACAGTGACTCACCCCTAATGCTATTTGTAATACATTTTTAAAATTTTGAGTCAAGCAGAGTGCCATCCACTTCTCCACTTGATCACATTGTCTGACTCTAACAGGAATTTGATTTGAATGTGTCTCTTAAGGCCAGGCTGCAAAAGTTTCATGTTTAAACCCTCTCTGTAGAGGAGTCTTTCACATCCTCTAAAATCACCCCTGCCATAATGCCCAAAGAAAATTGTCATCTGAAACCCGCAGAGCAGGACAGGAGCTATGGTTATTGCTGCTTCTGAATTGCCTACACAGCCAGGCTGTGCTAAAATAGCTCAGCATCTTTGCTGGATTTTGTCAGATGCATGTTATGAATGGATGATGTAGGTTTAAATCAGCCCCTGCCTTTTTGCCCAGGCCTCAGGCAGCAGGCAGTCACCTTATTGAGGTGTCCAGCACCCCAAAACCCACTCTCACTCACAAGTTCTTTAATAATGGCTGATTTGGTCTATTATACAATGGATTATTTATCTATAGACACAAAACTAACAGACATAAGACTTAAAACAGACTATTACTACACAGGGATAAGACAAAAAGGGAATACTAGTATAATACAAGTGGAGTTAAAAGTACCATTAAATTTACAGCTGGCTAAGAAATAGTATACCTTAGGATCCAATGTTTCTCACAGCCAGTTCTTGATGGAGTACACATGGAAAAATCCTTTCTCTCAATTCCCGGAAAAGTAACCTCGAGGTTGGGTCCAAGCTTCGGGGAGAAATCTCCTCACACATTCCCAAGGGGTGTGTAAGAGACTTCTGCCTCTGTGTTAATTCATGTGGGCTTTTATAGACACATCTTTTGGTCACCCATGTTTATTTTCTTTTATCTCTTCCCACATCTGCTCTCATACCAAGATGTGTGCTCGGGGCTTGGGCTCAGCCTCTCAGGAGCCTGGAGGTGACCTCCTGCTGGGCTCTGACTCCTCGCTGGGTTATTACTCTGGCCTGAGTTATCTCTTTCAAATGCCCCAGCCATGAGAGAGGGGTGACGTCCTGCCACAAGGCATCTGTTGTATATAACTTTTTTTATTATTTTTTAAGCTTTTTTTATTTTTACCTGTGGGTTTGTGGTTGGAGCTGCTATCGTGCTTCACCTATTTGTAGAGCTTTTAACAGGACCAGCCTCTAACCTGTCTGTGGCCCTTGCCTACCTCGGGCTGCCAACAAAACTGAAATAGAAATCTCTCCCTTAAAAAGGTCAGTCAAAAACAGGAAAAAAACCCTGAGTGCCAGCTCTTGCAGGGAGGGCAGGCAGGGCTTGGCTAACACAACAGATGCTTCACTACTCATTTCTAAAAAGGCTCGTGGTGCAGTTTATTTTACCCCAGAAGGAATCAGTTCAGCTAAGAAAGTCCTAATCTCAAAACAAAACCCTGATGGTGTTGCAGAGGATCCAGCAGAGAAAAGCACCTTGGAAGGAAATTAAATGCAACATAAAAGCTCCTGAAGCTTGATAGCACGTTTTAGGCTCACCGGAGATCAGTAAATAAATAAAAAAAAGAGAGGCGAAAAACAGATTGGAGAGGTGTTTATTTTCCTCAAGGAGAACTTGAACAGCCACTGGAGACCAGGGAAGAGTGTTAATGAAGCAAGTAGCATCAGGGGAGCTACTTGACTTAATACAGTCCTTTATTTTATTTATGGAGAACTGATTTTTCAATCAAAATGCCTGATGCCAGCTTACAAAAAGCATCCATGGGGGGAAGAGAAGAAAACTACAGGGACTCCCACCTTATCACAGGCTTTTTACTGATCTTTTAGTGATTTTATTAGAAATATGCTTGGGAAGCTCTGTCGGGGTTCAGCTCAGACATGGGCTACAGCTTTGAAAGCAAGGCTGGAAATTGCACAGTCCAACATGTGTGCAGTGTTCATAAGATCACGGGCAGCACTGCCACAGGAATTTCTCTTTGGGACAGTGGAAATTGGAAGAGGGAAAGAAAGCCATGGCTGCAGAACCATGGACTTTTTTTTTCTGTATTTGTCAACAAAACAAGCCAGGATGTTTTTCCTTTCCTAAAGACAAGTGACATGGCACATCTGCTCATTCCTCTCCTCCCAGGAGGAGGTAGCTTTGCTTTTACTACATCTTAGGTATAATCTCGGGCCCCTTTCACCTCTCCTTATCAGGTGTTTCCTAAGAGTAGTAATTAAATGGTAATTAAACCCCTGTCTTTGGCCACACAAAGTTTTGATGTAGCCACACAGAGTCAAGACTCCAGAAGAGAAATTATCAAAAAGGCTTTAATGCCCAGTGGGGTACCAGTGTGTGACTTGATGTTTCCTTGCTCAGAGCTGCTGTGGCACAAGGGCACAGCTGAGTGCCCTGAAAACCAAACAAAGGAAAATGTTTTGCCAAGGAACCTTTGCAAAAGGACAGATGGTCTGGAGCAAGTGGTTAACTGTAGAGAATTGATACAGCTCCCTTCATAATTGGCAATAAAACTCTATTTTACCTTTGGGGGACAAATTCTTGAAAGAAAGTACCTGATTTGATTTCCTAGCTGAAAAAAAAAAAAGAGTTTGTTTATCTGTCTAGGTAGTGCTACTGGTTGTGTCATTGTAAATAAGCTCTGGCATCCTTAAGAGACTCATGTGCACTGCGAATTTGAAAGAAAGGCCATTCCCAAAGCTCAAAACAATTGCCAGACTGACAGGTTAGGAGGGAAAGTGCTACAGGCCTTTCAGTCAGGTGAATCCTGAGAAGAAATGCCCCCAAAAAATCCAGGCAAAATCTCTCATTAGCTGATAAAAGATAGGAGGAAACTAACAAAAACATGGAGCCAACATCTAGGATTCACTGCATGCATTTACATATGGAATTTGATGTAAAAAGAAAAGACAAAGTTGATGAAAGTGAATAAAAACTGCAGCCTTACCCATGTAGGTGATCAATGAGGAAACTTGAAAGAATCATTTGGCCCTGAATGACCAAAGAGAAAGGTTTTATCAGCAGCCCTAAAACCCAGCTTTGTTAGAGAACACAAAGGGAAGGAGTGGTAAAGGAAAAACAAAGCACTGAACACACTGAAGCCAGGTGACATATTAAATCCACGTTTCTCTGTTCAAACAGAAGAAGATGTTAGTTGGAGGAGAATAAAACTTCTTGTTTCCTGAATCAATTGTTTGAGGTAACATGAACCCACAAGTCCTGTAGAAAACACGTTCAATTTAATCACTCATCTAAAAAATACATTACCCTGAAAACCTGGTGTGTTGGGAAGGAGGGAGATCAGGGAACTAGAAAGGTCAGTCCAGAGGAAAATAATTGGTTTCACAGTCAGAAAACAGGATTTATGTGTAGTGTTTGTCAGTGTGCCATCATCAAAAATAGGTGTTGTCACACAGGTTTTCACTGTTTGTTTGGTAATGCAGATATTTAACCAGCCAGTTAAGGAAAACCTGTTCTTTCCAATACCAGACTGTGATTTATTATCTGCATATATGTAGTGAAAACACAGAGTACATGACCACTGATGGAATGAACTGCCAGACTACTACCAAAATATCTGGTTTTCTCTCCTTGTATTTCATTTTGAATGCTTCAAACCAGTCTTCTTGCCTTCCCTTCCAAATCCCATTCATTTCTAACATCTTAGTGCAGGACCTGTGTCAGAAAATTCCTTTTCAGACCTAAGCACATCAGTTTTTCCTTCTTTCACCTCCCCCAGCTGAGCAAATGACATTTGTTCAGGCTGCTCCCCAGGTGAACCCAGGCATCTTTCCAAGCTGAAAGGCCAAAAGCTCACAGATGTCATATGTCTTTTCTGATATTTCCAAACAAAATGAATGTTCAGAAGTCATTTCCACTTCCCTTCCTGTATTTGTCTCCAAGTGCACTTCCCCCCCTCATTTCCACTCCTTTTTTTTTGTTTTGTCCACCTTTCCTTTTTTGCTTGCATGTGTTTCCATTTGCATGTTCTCCAAATGTATGCTGAGAATTTTATGGTGACTCCAAAAGACATATGAGAAAAATCAGGTATCACAGTGCTCAAGGGGCAAAAATACCAATATTACATATTGTAAAATATCTTCCAGACTCTACACCCTGGCTTGCCTCTGTGCTGGGGGCTGTGGAGCAGGACTTGAACTTCTAAAAACTTCAGAATGTGAATAAACTAGCAGAAAACTATTTCTGGGTTTGTTTTGGGTTGCGTTTTTTCTTTCTCTAATTTTTTTTCCTGTTCTTTTTTCTCTTTTTCTCCTTTTTTTCCTTGGTGGCCTAGTTTTCTGCCCAGCAAGTGGACAGAAAAGGCTCAGTGAAGGTCAGATGAGTACCAGAGCTGCTGCAAAGGTAGTTGAAAGAGAATAAAGTCAAAAGGAGGGAAGGGGGAAAGGGCAGGGAAATGGGACCACAGCAGGGATCTCTTAGATCACCCCTGGCATTCATTTGGCCAGGGTTACATGTCAAGACTACAAATTTGTAGCAATACTGAGTATTTTAAATCCTAGGAAATTATTTTCATCTCAGACTTCTCCATCTTACTAAAGTGTTTCATTATTCCTTCTGTAAAAGGACTAACTTAGGAATGTAATTTTAGTGATGACCATGAAAACAAGTTCTCTTGAGGGTTAAAGAAATATATTTTCCTCCTTCCCCCTCAAGTTTCACCAAGATTCCTCCTATTTTCACAGTGTCTCTCCACCTCTATTCCTATTCTGCTTGGTGTGCACAAGAACCAATCAAGGGGTCTATTAGAGGTGTGCACTGAAATAAATTAACAAACTTTTTTTGCTTCACACTGTTAGACAATTGTATCAAATTCCTTTTGGAAATCCCTGCTCAAGCAAAAGTTAGACAACTTCACCTATCAGTCCTTAGCAAGACACACCTGACTTTAATCCAGAAACCACTTTTGATGAACTGCTGTATTCTTGAACATTTTTATTTGACTATATCTTCAATATTTTTTCTGTCACCATTTGTTCCAACACTGAGTTAAATTAAACCCAAGAATGAGTAGTTATGTGAAGAGAAGTCATGTTTTTTTCATAAAGCTGGAAAAAAAATGTTTTGAGCACATCAGCCTCTTTTCTGCTCTGGGACAGAAGCAAAGGTCAAGCTAAGCACAGGTTAGAAACAACTTTTTTAGTCCCTGATTTGCCTTAATTACCTTGGGCAATTTGAGAAAATTTCCCTATTGAGGAGCAAGGAAAATATTACAAGTGTGAGAGATGCTCATGCTGTCAGTTCCCACAGGCCAGAGACTTTTAGTGCCCATGGAACAGAGAGGGGAACAAACCTCTGTCCAAAGCACCTACTCAGATGTCAGTGTAAGAAAAACTACGATTGAGATCAATATACAATCAAAGCAGAGTTTGGAGAGGTTATTCAGTGAAAATTATTTTGCAGTCATCAATCCCACTTTTAATGAAAACTGAAGAAGAACGACTTACGACATTCTCGGACCAGGCCCAGATTATTTCATTCTCTCGGCTCTACTGTCAGGCTGGATATTTCATACATTTGGAGGCACAGAAGGAAAATTGTTGGAAAATTCTCAAAATGGGAGACTCTGATCTTGAAGTAAATTTAAGATTAAGGTTTTCAGAATGTGTGAAGAAGTTGATTGTTGTGGTCTCATCCCAGAATTATCAAATACCATGTAAAGTTAATACTAAAGCTGGATGTTTGCCACTTGCAGGATAATAAAATCTGGCCTAAGAAGCTTCATAATCATTCCTATGCTTTTCCAAAAAAATCTACAAATAATTACCGCTAATACAGTGAGGGAGCGGCTGCTTTGTTTTTCAGAGACCTTGGGTAAAATGAGACTAAAGGATAAGAGTCTGTTTGTTGTGCTTGTCCTGCCCTAACATGTCACAGACAAACAAATCTGAATTCTCAGGTAATGCCCACTTGAGACTTTTACTGGCTTGAATGGATCCTGCATCAGTCACATTTTTATGAACTGTATCTGCTGCTCACCTCCGCCAAACAACAATTCTGCCATTAAACTTCGGTCCATTACTGCAGCCAGACCGAGTAATTAATGCAGAACTGATGAGGATCCAAGTCTAATAATACAACTAAACATAGCTTCATTGAATACTTTGCAGTTTTACCAAATGACACCTCTGGTGTCTTTGATAATGTGGAAACAAGAGGTAGGACTGGAAGATGATTTGTCCTGGATACGGGTGGTGTTGAAGGACGCTGAGCTCCAGCACAACTTTTTCATTGTATATCTCCAGCTTCTTATTTTTCTTATTGTAATTGACGAAACCAACAAGGGCTCGGGGTAATCATTGTGGCCATTTGTAGTAGTTTTGCTTACTTAATAGTACCACTTTATTTTTAAAAGAGTAAATTGCAGATCAAATCTCTCATTTAGCTTGGATCTAGTTGGGTTTTTTTATGAGAGACAAAGAAAGAAAGGTAAAACCTTACCAGGAACAGAAGCAGTATCACAGGATATTCTGAGTTGGAAGGGACCCACAAGGTTCGAGTCCAAGTCCTGGCCCTGCACAGGACAACCCCAGAAACCCCACCCTGTGCCTGAGAGTGTTGTCCAAATGCTCCTTGAGCTCTCTCAGGCTTGGGGCTGAGACCACTGCCCTGGAGAGCCTGTGCAGTGCCCAGCCACCCTCTGGGGGAAGAACCAGGGTGATACAAATGGTTTTCAGAAATACAAAGGAAAACTACTTGTCTGCTGGGCTCTTCTTCCTCCCAGTTCATTTGCAATATATAAAGTTGTCCCCTGGCACTCTGTAAATGCAGTCCAGGAACTTAAAACTAGCAGGTATGCAGACATCAGTAACATTGATAAGGCTCTTAGACTCCCAGAAGCTGTGTTGATTAGCTGGCGGGACCCTTTATCAAATTGTCACAATTAAGTGTTGTTTTAATAGTCCCCTTTTCCCATTTCATTCTTTCTCTTCCTCATTAACAATGTATGAGGCCTAATGCTAAAAGGGTAGCATTCCTTCCAGAGGGATTAGCAGTTTCTGCAGGGAATTGCCTGTTCTGCACACCCTTCCACTGTGCATTTATCACAGCCACCAGCTGAAACCTGCTCTTGGTTTGTGCATCCACTGAGGGCCAGCCCATGGAGATTGGCAGGATTCACAACAGTTCTCAAGTGTGAAGTGTGAGTTTGTTTGGTCTCAGACTGGTTCCCACCAACACCTGACTCCTGCCCAAATATGTTGGGAGCTGATGCAACAGCAAACTCACTGTGGCAGCTCTCAGTTATCTTTATTTTGGGTCGGCTGTGAGAAGTATTCAATTTTATTAAGATTCTTCTCTTTTACTGTTAAAAGAAAAAAAGCACATTTGTAAAAAGACGTTTCATTAAAACTAGAAATGGTTGAATACTTCCAGTTCAGAGAAAGAACTTGTATATTTTTAAACAGCAGTTTTATTTTAGCAGGAGGGATGTTTCTCAACATCAGTAAAAACCCAAGCCCTTGCCATCACATATTGAAAGGGTGTGACAGCCAAAAAACCCTTACATGAAACCTAAGTTTCATGTAGTGCTTTTTCCCTTTTAAAAACCTCAGGTGAAATCCACCTAAGCAGCTGCAAATCATTAAATATATCAGAAAACATTTCAAGAAATACGGTCAAAAAGAAGAAAATATAACTTTGAATGCATTAATGCTTTGACTTTCCGAGGTAAGTAAATCCTTAAGCAGCAGTGTTGCACACAAAGCTGCTATTCCAGCTCCTGCAAAACTTTACATTCAACCAGGACCATTCTGTGACAATGGTACAATAAGGAAATGTGTGTTGAATGTGTGCAGCATTATCAAAGCTTAATCATGAGGATTAGAAGGGATCCATGGAATCATCTACAGAAGCAGCAGCTGATGGACTGTGGCATGAAGGCTTGGAATGAAGTACAGAATATTTCAAATGCTGCTGTGAGGTGGAAGCATTTTCCCTTCGAAAGGCTGCTGTTGGAATGCAGTGCTGGATAATGATCCTTGAGCCATCACATCTCCTCTGTGGGCTGGTGGGGGGTTGGAACTGGATGAACTTTGAGGTCGCTTCCAACTCAAACCGTTCTGGGATTCACTGAAGCAGTTCTCCCACATTTCTGGGCAGAACCTGCCTATCTGTGTGCCAGCCTTGCCAGTCACATGGCATTGATTCCAAGCCACAGCACATTCCCAACTCTCTCCCAAAGTCATTCTGCACTGGTCTGGCAGTTCCATGTCCAGGGTCTTTGGGCATCTGCATGTCAAGTCACACTCAGCAAGGAGCTTAGTAGCCCTTTGTTGCTCTCAGGCCCATATGCCAATGACTTTCTCTGCAGTGTGAAGTCCCAAACTGTACTCTTCCAGCCCAAAACTCCAGTGGTGGTCTCATAAATGCCATACAGAAGAGAAAGATCAATTCCTTCCTGGAGTGATTCTGTGTTGTGATCCAAACAGCCAGGGTGCAGCTGGTCTTTGCTGGAGGGGCACACTCCTGACACTTATTCAGCTTTTCTCCAGGCCTTTTCTCATCCCTTGTCTGAAATATTGCAAGAAGTTATTCTATTCCAGAAGCAGGACTTTAAATTGAAGCTTTTGAGCCTCATGAGCTCCCTGTGAGCTCATTTCTCCAGCTTTCTTTTCCCCCTGGCTACCAGCACAGTGGCAGCTCTCCCAGTTGGGTGGGGTGTGGTCAGCACATCAGGAATGTGCTGCGTGAATAAATGTTCGCTATCACCACCCGAGGGTCACTTGCTGGATTTGGGATAGGTGCATTTCCCCTCCCTACTGCTCTGGACTACTGCTGTACATGGCATGAAACAATATCCAGACTTATCTCAGGAACTGCCAAACAGGCCCTGAGGGCAGAATTCCAGTGCTGCTTTAGAAGACAGCTCTAATCTCGGTGCAATCGTGTGTTGGACACATTCCCCACTGACTATGTCTTCTCCTCCAAGGAGTAGAATGAGAGCCTTTAAACAGTTTGGGAAGCTCTGAGAAGCAAATAACTTCAGAGATGGAAGAATATTGTTGGAAAGCATCACCAGATGCTTGCCTGGGTCTAAAATTATCCTGCAGACATCTGCTGCTAAGTGCTTCTACAAAGAGCACCCTGGCTTGGGCTGATCCTTCCTCTTGGCTGGCTTTTGAAGGGTCTCTGTGCTTCCATGTCCCATTACTGTTGTTCCAGAAGGACTCAGGATTTGCCCAGTTACTCTACTGCGGGTGCTGAACTGACTTGACTCAGAACAGAATTATGCCTGAAAACACCGTGCTGGCCTCTGAACGAAACCGCTTCAGAGGCTCCCCTGCTTTCCAGAGAAACATAACTGTTCTTTTTGGCCTAAAAAAGAACAAAAATGCTCCTTTTAGCTTAAAAAGATCTATCTCTGTGCCAAGAAAAGCTTTCTAAGCAGCGAATTTGAAAGGAAAAAAAAAGGAGAAAAGTTTAGCTTACTTACACACATGTCTCTGCTCCTGGCATTGCACCTTTATTCATGTATTCAGTTAATGATGGAGATATATACAAGCCATTTAGCAAGATGAAGTGGACATTTATTATTAATTGTTAAATTAATAAACCATAATCAGGCACAGACCCTGGGGCACA
Organism: Oriolus oriolus; assembly: GCA_013400235.1. Taxonomy (NCBI): domain Eukaryota; kingdom Metazoa; phylum Chordata; class Aves; order Passeriformes; family Corvidae; genus Oriolus; species Oriolus oriolus. The sequence continues at coordinate 111,662 of VXBT01010232.1, read as the reverse complement.
TACCACTTTGTCTGTGAAAACCCCTTATTATCATTTCCAGTACCACTTATTTTCATTTCCAGCAGTTTTAAGCTCTGTTTAGGACGTATTTAGAGCTTCTTTTGCTGTTACCTTAGGGGAACACACTCTATCACCAAAGTAATCAATAACTACAAGCTGATTTCTCCTCTACATACCCTGCTGCTAACACAGACATGAACCAGGGCTTGTCACAGTTTTAATAATTACAAAAATCCATACAGGTTTAGAAAAAATAGAATAATTAATATTCTAATTATTATTATCTTAATCACTATTATTCTAATAGTAATATTTCCAGCAGAAAAAAAGCTTTTAAGTTGGAAGATTTTAGAGTTCAATTTGTGTAGCTGAGCAAAAATTTAAACATAAAGCTAAATGAGTTGAACTCTAACACTTCTAATTTAAGATCAAGAAGTGAGCTGATTATGGTGTATAATTAAATATCATAATAAAGAGCAAATTAACTCTACTAGGGCTTTCCCCTGCCTTTTTTCATGTCAGTATTTCAAATGCAGCAACCAGAGAAATAACAGGAACCAGCAGCCACAAGTCAGAGCTTAGATATTGAAATTGTAAGTATGGCATAAGTTTATAACTAAGGAACAATTCTGTAAGAGTGATGTTGATTAAAAATCAACAAAGTTTTCCATTTACATCTTGTGATTACTTCAGATGGAGATGGAGTGTATTTCTCAGTTTTTTGTTTCAGAAAAACATAAGGCATTGGGAAAAGAAAAACCTGTGATTGTATGGGCTGTGAGATATATGAAGTCAGACAAAAAATCAGACTAAAAGTTATAAAAATTTGCTTATATTTTAATTAATCAATCTTAAAATGATGTAATAAAGCTAGCTTTTGGGGAGGTAATTTTTAAACATTTTTTTATTAATGGTCATCTTCCTAAAAGATAAAAAATTTTCTAAAGATCTGTTTGCTTTTTAACTGTGGAAAGAAGTAAGAGGATTTAACATTGGTTATTTAAGGAAATTTTTAAAAAATTGAGAAAACTGATCTTATTCCAATATTTTCTGCTACTATTTTTCTTCATTTTACAGAAATTTTTTCCAGAAAGTCTTGATGAAAGAAATGGCTTTTTCTATAGCTTCTCATTGCAAAGAAGGGATTGTTTTGTAATTGTGGTGCTGCTCCGATCCACAGGACACTTGAGACCTTGTGGATAAAATGTAGGCACTTAGTTTCTTTTTCCTAGACCCCCATCCAAGGCGGAGGTAATGACATTTATTTTCTCTCCCTCATTACCTTTCCTGGCTGATTAAATCTGATTCAAGAGCTCTTAACCAGATGCCTTCCCGTGTTACAGCCGAGCACTGATCTTGTAAGACAAAGTGTTGCACATTCTGTGCCAGGATTGTGGTGTGCAGGGAGGGGCCCTGATCTCCTCGGGCAGCTTCCAGTCCATGAGAACACAAAATAAAGGCTACCTGCTTAGGCAGCAGAATGCCTGCAAATTTTTCATTAATTTCCAACAGTTGTAATGGCCACAAGATAACATTAGGAAACCCACTTGATTATTTCTCAAGCCTCATATGAAAATGCCTTCTTAACATTTTGACAGAATGTGGTATTTTGCTAATGCTCAGTTTGTAAAATGTATTTGAAATGCCACTTTTTGCACACTGGTTTGGTTTTATTTTTGGTTTTTTTTTGGTTTTTTGTTTTTTTTTGTTTTTTTTTTTGTGAATCACAGCATAAAAATCAAGTGCAGAAGGAGAAAATGGAAGTCCTGCATGGGACTGTGGATAAAAGCAAGGCACCCTGCTGCTGAGCTGTTTGCCTGCTCAGGTGCTGGGTGTGTCAGCTCCCCAAAACACACAGGTCAGCAGAATGTGATAAATACAGAAAAGGAGGAAATGCTGTGATAAAAGTATGTGAGACAGGACAGATATGGAGCTGAGTTGCCTTATTTTTTCTCCTGATAGAGGAAATAAGAATAAGTTTTATATTTCAATTCGTATTTTCTTTGGGATAGACCCTGAAATCCGTGCTTGGTTTTGATTGAGGCATGAGAAAGGTTCTTAATTTGTTCACTGTAGAGTAAGTGACCACATCTGCAAATTTTTAGGTGTGAGTTGAGGTCCACAGAGAAATTCCACTATCAAAAGGTGTTCACAATTAAATACTGCATTTTTGTAAGAGAAGAAAACCCTTGAGTCATGGGTTTCATTCTCCACAATTGTTTGTCAAACTGGAAGTACCTCCACAATAACCTTTTGGATCTAAAACTGAACATATTCATTTGCTGCTTTGAAGTAAAAGGTTGTTTTAGTTGTTTTTTTTAAGAAAAGCTTGAAATAAAAAATTAATAATAAAAAATTTATAATGAAGGTGCATGTTTGCAGCTTAAGGGCGAGAAGCTGGTTTTCCACAAATATGTACCCACTCAGGTTTTCCAACCACAGATGTCAATAAAAAAACCCAATAAGCCCAAATCAAAANAAAAAAAAAAAAAGAGTGAAAATCTTTGACGTCTGCCTCTGGCTTTCTAGATGTAACTGAGGTGAGGATGACTGATTTCCTTTTAATCCATTTCACTGCTTATGTTCAGGATGGAGCAGATAAAGCAGGCATAAATCAACAACAGTAACCAGTTAATATCCCAGCAAACAAGATATTTATCCTTTTTTGCAAAGGCATTGATGATGAATTCCTGATAGTAATCCTTGAGTGTGAAAAGAAGGGCTGCCACAGGGATGAGTGGCTGCTGTAATGGGATGCCCACACTGGAAGTGCAGCTCCTAAAATTCCATACCTTGAGGACAGTTGTGCCACTTCTCACTGCAGCAACATCCAGGCATCCAAATTCCTCCACAAACGTGCAATTTTCTTTGTCAGTGATGGATCAAAGTAGAGATATGTTTGGAAGGTTTTAACAAGAACGAAGAGTGACACTGCCCTCCTCTTAAGAACTTAATCTAATTTCTGGTCTCCACCACACATGCATGTTTTACAGCTGTGTGAAAGATAATAAAAGTAATTTCTTGCCCATTTTACGTGCCATTTTTCAGAAAGTCAAGAAGGTGGCTTCAAAGTAACCATTAGTGTGGGTTGTTAAGTTTGCTGGATGGTAGCTTTGAGTATATCCTGTAATTTAGGATTTGTGCTGCTATAACTATTCATGCAAAAATAAAATAATAGGCACTCTGGAAAATTTTTAAAGGAAGTTTAGAGTTTAGAGTTTCTATCAGAAGCAGAGTGTGTGTTTGATAGTTATGGCAATAGAAGTAAAAGGTAAATTTGTGGATTAAGTTTTAAACAAGCTTCCAAAACAGATACTTAAGCCTCTTCCCCTTGTTACACGTTTTGCAGTATAGCAGTTGTAAAAGGCTTTCCCTCTTAATTGTTAAGTTTTTTAATTGAAAGATTCAGTAGGAACACAGTGACAAAAGGCCACAAAGACAAACACAGAAATCAAGTTATGCCATGATTTAACCTACAGTCTTGGTCACAGTCCTTCGCTGAATACTTATTGAATTACTTTCCCCTGCACTCCCTCTCCACAACGCCAGGAGACCTTATCAGATCTTATCTGAGAGAGCAAATCAGCTGAAAATGATACCAACTTTTCAGTAATAGTGATATTTTGAAGTCTGATAGTCTAAGGTGTAAATTAAAATGGATTTACGGGCTGTAACACAGTCATGAATTAGAGGCATTGACACACCTGCAAAACAAACCCAACTTCCCCACACATCCCCATGAGGGTTTGCCTTGCTTGCCTCACCTGTTTTGCCCAGACACGAGTGTTTGTAGAAGAGATATTTATTACCTTTTAAATCCTGCCTGGCTGGCTGGGGCTGTCCTCCTGAATTCCATGCTCATTGCCTCCAGCTACAGCTCTGACTAATGAGCACTCCCACAACTCAGACAAAACAGGACAGAGAATCAACTTAAATGTGCTGTTTTGGGCAATCAAAGAGCTAGACACGGCCATTAGACCCCCTCTAAATCCCCTCATCTCAAATTGGGACACATTCATATATTAATCCAAGACATTAAAAGGAAATCTGATGAATCAGACTGTGAGGGTCTCTCTTGCCGTTCCTGTGTATTCACCTGCTATGGACAAAAGCTGGAAAACTTGTCTTCCAAAATGGAAAAATTAATTCCCTTCCTAAAAAGAAAAAAGTTTCTTTAACTGTATAACCTATGTGAAAACTGTCCAGTAGAGAGAGGAGAAAGAGCATCAGAGGGCACACTGAAAATCAGCCCTGCACAGGTTTTTCCTTCCACCATCAGGAGCTGGGGTTGGTTTGCTCCAGACAGAACAACTCTGATTTGTGGTATTGACACCCACTCTGGGGAAATATAAAGAAATTCAAATGTCTTGCACTGAGGCATATAATCCTTGCCTGACTGCCTAAACTAAAGCAAACACAGAGCACAGCAATAATTCAAATACAGGGAAGTGAACCAGGTGGGAAGAATGCAAATGGTCTTTATGATCTTGTTTATCCGGCTATATGGAAGTAAGGTCTGGGTGTGATGTTTATCATCAGATCTAATATAGAGGTGTCAAATCTTGAGCAAGTGTTCTGCAAATCCTTTAAAGCTGTGCAATTATTCCTGACAGGATAGGCTGAAAAAGTCAGCCCTGCAGGGAGGCAGGAAAGGCTTAGGCAAAACAAGAGAAAGGAAAAAAACATTCTTGGAAGGTTTGCATGTGGGTGTTGTGGGTGTTCAGGTCTCTTAAATTGCATTAAACGGGGAGATTATGGGACAGCAAATCTGTCTTCAAGGAGAGATCTACGGAGTGCTGACTGGTTTAGTTCATTGTTGAAGATTACCACAGAATCCAGAGGCTTTTCTTCCCATTTGAGGTGACTTTATATAAAAAAGTAGAATTGTATTCTCCTTAATCACATTATATACAATAAACATTTAGCCTAACTTTCTGTACGTGCTGCTCGTTTTCCATCCAAAAATTTCATTCATTTAAAAGAGAATCTAGGAAAAAAAAAGGCCAGAACATTTATATTGCTTTAAATACTTCTTTTAAGTTGAGAATGTGGAAGATAAAAATGACATAATTATACAAATGTAAAAAAAAACCTAAATGTGTGTATTAGAAGCACACACCAATAGTCTTTAAATTTCTCAGTTCTCAACTCCATGAGGTGCAATGAATTGTACTTTCAGTGTACATATTGATTCAACACAACTCCACACAAACACACACCAAAACTGGCATTGGATTTAAGAAAATGAGGGATGTGGGATTTTGTAATTACTTTCTGTGTAATGAAAAGGGCTGGATCCGTGCTGATCCACTCTGTACATCTCTAAAGCAATTTTCAGCCACTTAATAAACTTCAGTGGGAGCCAGGCAGTCAGAACTTGCATTATTCTGCTCATGCCAGGGGCTGCATTTCACAAGATCTCACCCTTCCCCTCACATTTCTTGCTGCCTCTATTTCTGGAGCAGTTTCTCCTCAGTGACCAGCATGACCAGTGCCTCTCATCCCACCACTGAGCACCACTGGTAATTACATGCATTGAAAAGTTACCTCTGAGCCTGAATTCCTCCAGGTCAAGCAGTCCCAGCCCTCTCAGCCTCTCCGCAGTGAGAGATGCTCCAATCCCTAATACTGAAATTAAAAGTAAAGCCAAAATTTAGGATGTCCGTTACCAAAAACAGTAACACTTTTTCTTATAAACTGAAACAATAGTTTTCATAACCAGGTCCTCATGAGTTAAACAGTGAGATAATGACAGAGGCAGATCAACAGGAAGACATGGCAATACATTTCAGGGTAAGCTGCTATGCTCAGTGCTGGATAAAACTTGTCATTCAGTGAGGTGTGTGCAAATTCATGCATGCACAAGATGATAATGCGAGCTCTGCAATTATTACCGAGAATGAAAGGACTTTATCAGCAGATCTCAATGAGTGTGTTACAAAGAACTGGAATAATTTGTAAAACTGGGAACTGGGACATATAGCTGCAAAGTGACTGACAGTCATTCAGAAGGCCAGTGTCAGCCCTGGGAACAGAACCAAGGACATTCTAATCCCTGGACAGAAACACTACATGTTATCACTCTTTTCTCCCAAAATGTGGTTCTGTCAATGGGTCATTATCTTGAGCTAGGAGCATTGTTTTTGAGGTCTTTGTGCCCATTAATTTCTTGGTGTTCCTGTGAAACAGATGATTTTTATCCCCCCTGTGGTTCCTGCCACAAGCGCATCTGTGTGTGGGGACAGGCAGAAAAGTCCCCAGCGTACAGATCCCATTATCCAGCTACCAGAACGTGTAATGTTCTGCTCTCTGCAAATCACAATGGATTTGAATCAAAAACTCAGATATAGAAACCATCAATTCCCCAAATAGCTAATTATTTTTGAAAGGGATACGTTTCTATGCTGCTATTCTTTTTTTAAAGGCAAGTAGTGGGGAAACAGCTGTTTTGCACCCATGATACTTTGGAAATGCTCAGGATCAAAGATGACTGCTACTTGTTTAAGACACAATAGCTGCTCTTTCGGCTTCTAGGTAGCCAGCACACCAGGGCAATAAAGAGTGGGTTTGGGAATACTTTAAATTCTAGCAGATGCTAGAAACAATTCAGGAAACTGCTAATATCCAAAGACTAAGGGCACTTCAGCTGATCCTGGCCGCCTTCAGTACCAACATCCCAGCATGCAGTAATGAGTAGTGAAGTGTTAAGGAACCATTCTTGTTTCCAGCTGAGTAGTTCCTTGACTAAAGCTTCTTTCCTTCGGTCTTTGGAACCTTTGGAAAGAACTGAAAGTGCCAGGCAAGGTGAGATGGTGATATCCATCCAAGCTGCATCTGCATTTCTAATCACAGCGTTCTTTAACCTATGAACTGGTAAAGTCCTATTTCCTGTGGATTTCTATGGATCTTTCCAGGGAATTATAGGCTTGAGGCTAATATTAAAGCTGGATAATTACCATTGTACACTTACAGCTTTGTCAGATTTGCTGCCTACTTTTATTTTCTTTTACTCCGTGCTTTTTTTTTCCTTCCCTTCTTTCAGGTGAATTTATTCTCAGTTTTAAATGTGTTTCAGAAATATGGAAGCTTTCAACTTCTGGTATTAAAAAAGAAGCCTGAAAGCAACAGCAGTGGTGATAAATGGGGCTGTGGTGATAGCTGGGGCTGTGGATTACTGTGCTTACAGGGCTTTAATTATGCACCTCTGTGCTAGTGGAAAACTACAGCAAAACCTGCATGGAGGGTCAGTCTCAAGAATTTGTACAACATTCCTCTGTATGGTCCAGACATGGGCAAAATTACCTGCCCAGGGCACAAAGTAACACAGCAGTTTGCCCACAGACATCGCTTGGGATGGAACTTATCACTGAGTAAATGAGTCTTCACCTGGCCAGGTACATCCAGAGGAAAAGTTGGTCCTTTAAGGGGCATCACTGCTGCAAAGAATTTGAGAAAAGGCTTTGGTGGGAGGATGGGAGAGGAAGGAATTGATAATTTAAAAAATAACCCTGAAAAGTTTTGAGCTTCTGTTTCAGTGATACTGTTCTATGTAGGAGAAGACAGCTTTGCTTTAGGAGAAGGCAAACGAGGTTGAACCCTCATTCTGACACAGGTTCTTTCAGTGATGCTCTGCATATTTTGACCTGCTGAAATTTTGTCTTCAAAGCTGTTAACTCCTGAGCCTTAAACTCTGGGCTCTGGAAAGAAATACCTTTCAAGGGGTATTTTTGTTTGTTTGGTTTTGTTTTTGTTTTTGTTCTTTGGGGGTTTGTTTGTTTGTTGTTATTGGTTTTGTTGGTTTTGTTGTTTGTTTGTTTGTTTGTTTGTTTGTTTGGGGTTTTTGGGGGGGTTGCCCCTGGGAATGCCCCATTCCCTCTCAATTTACTGCATTTTACCACTGCCTAAACTAAAGGGGCTGCTGGGCTCTGAGCCTTGCCATCCTTCCCCATTCCTTGAGCTGCTGTTATCCTGCCACCAGACAGCTGGGAGTGACACCAGGAGCATTTCTGACAGCCCTGGACGGTCTCTGCTGCTGTGTACAACAGAGCCAACAGGGGCATAAAAGGAGCTGATGGACTGACGAGCTCTGCCCTTTCACGGAATGACACTCTGAAGCATCCCATCAAACTGGATTTAACAGCAGCAGCTCGATGTCACTCGCCTCGCCAGCGAATGAACCCTCCAGCCCTTGTGAGGGCTGCCAGGGACTGGGAGCAGGGACTGTCTTTTATTCAGGATGTGGTGACAGAGTCCTGATATGGAGTCTATAAAGTTGCGTCTTCAAATTTATGTTTTCCAGTGAAAGATTCCTTTCATGAGGGTTTCCAAGACTGAAAATGTGGGGGAAGTAAGTGAAATTGTTAACATAGCAGTAATTAAAAATACATGCAGCTCATAAAATCAAAACTAGGGATGAAATTATCAGTTGTTGTTATTTAAGGGAGCAACTAAATGGTTTTCTTGCATTTTTTGCAATATATTTTTTCTTGTATGTCAGAGAAAGCCTCTCAAAATACACCAAAAAAATTCCAACATGAAAGGGGGAAATTATATATAAAAACCTTAACTCCTACAGTAACTCCTCTCAAAAATAAACTGTTAGAGAAATGTGATAACTCGTATCATTAGCATAATAATTTCATGTTCTACAGGATAGAGAATAAGTCTATTAATAATTCTTAATAATTGTGTTTCTAAAAGTAAATTTTCAGAATATTAGAATAAAAAGGTTGAAGTTTGTTAAAATATAATTAAATATTAGGAGAACTTTGCATTTCAGGCAAATAGCCCTGGATTGAACAGAAGATGTGGAACAATGTTATCACCAGGGAACTGTTTGCTATTGTTTGAATAAAAGGTATTCTAATTCACTTGAAATAGACTAACAGTCAAGCACTATTAATTCTGTCCAGTGAGCAGGCTTAAAGCAGAACCACATAACAAAATGCAGTGATTCTCTGGGTCACAAAACACCATTATTTGTCTTAGTTTCCAAATATCTTTTACAAAAACCCCACTTTTAAAAAGAAATATAAATTTTTCTATTGAAAAAACCTGCATTTTGAAACTTTGCCTAGAACTGTAACTGATAGAAAACAGTGATGTAAACAGAATTTTAATAAAAGAATATTCTGAGGCCATGTGAGAGTAACTGGTGGTGACCAAATATTCTGGGCACGGTTAGAAAAGTGTGCTCAGAAACAAATGGAAGGAAAAATGATGGGTGAGGTGATCATGGTTCAGAAAATCTGATCTGAGTGCAAAGGTGAAGTGATACCATGAATTTGCACGGAAAGCAGATCAATCACTCTTCCTGAAAAGACAGCTGGATAACGTTTGCCAGACAAGCTTGTGGAAATTTACATTTGTCACCATTAAAACAACTTGGTTAAATGTCCTTGTAAATGTCTGCATCCTTTTCAGCACTGAAAATAACTGTAATTTCAGTCATGAGTATTTTTTCCTGAGTCGGTGTAAAGTTAACTGTGGTGAGTAAATAAACATTGCTGGTAGGAGCAGAGATACCAGAGGAGAACCACACACCACAGATTTCCCTTCCATTATCTCTACAATCTCATGACTAGGGGAAATCCAGAGACATAATCAGCTCATTTTGAAATATCCCACAGGAAAATAAAAAGAGCTTGAACTATATAAATTTTTCCTTTCACACTCTTCATTTGCTCTTTTTTTCAAGAATATTTTTGCTATTTCTTTAGAATTGTCTAATTGCACAATTTTATTTTGATATGAATGTAGATAAAACTCCCACAAAAAGCTGTTTCCTTCTCGGAGAACATTGCTTTAAAAGTCAATTATAATTCTGCAAACTCTAAGGAGTTTTCAGGACATTTCCAATGTTCTTTAGAAGTATTTTTTTCCCCAGAAATAAAGTAAAAACTAATCTATAATGCAGTTCCTTTGCTTGTTTTGAGCAGCTTCTCTACTTGCATTCCCTGTGTTTACTGCTAGACCAAATAGTGACACAGATTTTGAGACTTTGGTTTGCAGAGTACATGCCAGGTAAGAAATCTGTGATCTATTGAGTTGTGCCCTATAGTTCTGAATGCTCTGAAATAATGAGCTTTTAGAGATAAAGTTTCCCAGTGCTAAACAGAAAGGGTGAGTGATCCCACTGGTCTGTGCAAATGTCACTGCTTGAGCACCTCCAGAATGTCTCTAATTACTCACCAAGTGCCACGGAGGAGAATTTCTACTTCTCCTTTACCTGGGGTGAAGGCTATGACAATTCCTGACAATTTCTTTCAGTTCAGTCGACTTTTTTTCTTTAATATTATTCAAGTTAACATAAGACTCTGAGGAAAACTTCCAGCTTGTGATTTGCACTCACAGTAACATCTCCAACTCAGCATGAAACTGTACAGTATTTAAGGATACATGAGGCTGGACTCCTTTTAAATTGGTCTGGAGCCAATTTGTACAATTTCTTTTGTTTGTTTTTTTTTTTTACTCTTACTGCAACCTTGCCTTTTTCTTGTGTCATTTCCATCTGACTTAGCAAATGGCTCTGACTTGGTTTGGGATTGACCCTGAACTGTCCTCTTTACTCCCCATAGACTTTATTGTGGAGAACAGGTTGTTCTGGGATCCCTAAATAGTTTTAAAGAGGTTTCTGGGCATGGAAATAGTGTAAAATCATGTGGAAAGAATTATAAATACTTCTCTGTTAAATTCTCTTATTATATAGGTAAGGTTGCACTGCCTTTTCATGTCTTTATTTCTTCATGTTTCATCTTGATGGCTTCTACCTCTTTTCCCCCTTATCCTGACCACACTTACCACACTAGAGATTAAGGCTCAGATGGTGTGCAGGTACTGCATCTGTGGAATTGAGCACAGCAAAACATGGAAGCTCAAATCCAAATGGCCATTATGATGCTCATGTCCTTAATATTTCTTCACTTAAAAAACCCAAAAACTTCGTTGGGAATTCAGCTCATTCAACACTTTGGCTGCCAATTCTTGCTTTGGTTTTTTTGTCATTTTTTTCTCAGTGCACCAGCAATGAAACTATAATCACTGAGAATCTCCTCCTTCAGCTGAAAAGAAAGGACACAGAATCATATTGAACACATAAACCCAGAAATGTTGAAGCACAAGTGTTAAACTTGAGTAATCAAGGATGCTTTAAGTTTGGCTGAAAGTCTCCTAGTATTGTTATTGCTGTTACTACAATAATACACAATCATTAGAAATATATTATAATATAAATAATACATTGTGAGAATGATAAATCTCTTTTCTTCAAATGACAGTGTATTTGTCTGAACAGTTTAGGGGTTTCACCAGTATTTATAGAACACAGAAGACAAAAGGGGACGAGAATAAAAAGGGAAAATGTTTGGGGTTTGTTTTCAGGTCAAATTTAATACATTAAAAAATAAGGATAAATCAATCACTTTTCTCAGTGGTAAAAAGTGAACATATAAGTACCTTTTCAGAAGAAGAAATTACCAGGCAAACCCCACTGTATTCACAGATGAGGAACAACCTGCTAATCAAGACACAGATCCATATGATGTTTGTTGGAGCTCATTTTTAGCTCATTGAAATGACATTAACAGTCTTGGGGATGTGCCCTGGGTATGTTCTGCAATTTTCTTGCCACTCTGCCCCACCAGGCCTTCAAGGACAGCTTGGAAACCAAGGTGCCACGTGTGGGGCTGGCTGTGCCCAGTGTTGTGCCCCATCTCTGTGCACTGGGGATGTATCCACAGTGGAGTTTCCTGTGCCTGTGAATTTGGCACGTGGCAGATTTGCTGCTCATCCAGCATAATCTGGAGTGAACAGAAACTTTATTCATTTCTAAAGCTGCTCTTTGCTCCCATTGAAGTGAACAGTGGGAGTCTTGCTGGCTCCAGGACAGCAGCATTAATCTGAGGTTCTAAAAATTAAAGGACTTCACTTAGAAAATCTTCCCCTTGACATCCAAGAGTCCAGGTTTCCTGCCTTGGATTTATGGACTAAAGCATTTCAAGCACTTTCTCTCCTGTAGACCATTTCCTTCAGAATACAGCCAGGGCTAATCAGAGCCTGTGACAACACCTCTGCTCAAACGGCAGGGAGAAAAGCTGCCCAAAGTGTGTAAATACCATAGCTAAAAACATTTTCATTTGCCATATATCATGGAAAAAGCAATCTGATCCTGCCTGTCAGAGGAAATAAAATGCATTAGGAAACTGTAAAATCATTTGCCTTAAGTGGTTTGCCACTGTAATAGTGATGCAATTTTCTTTAATTCGATCACCAAACCGCTGCCTTAATCTCGCTCACCTCGGTGATACAGCACTTCTGCAGAGGACAGGTCAGAGCAGCCCGTGCCAGACTGGTCAAGACAATCAGATTATTATCAGATAATTAATTAATTGTTCTCTTCCTATCCTCTAGGAAGATAAACACTTTTCCTTCCTTTTACTGAATTCTTCTGGGGTTTTTTGCATTTTTTTTTTTCCAAACTGCAAACCAATTTACTCACCAAGCCACCATCCTGCAATTCCATTTCTAAAAGCTCTTTTAATTAGCACGAGGTCGGCCACGTCAGCCGCTTTCAACAATCCTTTTGCACATTGTGGAAGAAATAAGTAACTGATAAAACATAAAGGGTGTAGCCACGGGCAGTTTGAGTTTAGCTGGTTTTTTTTTTTAATACTTCTGAGCGATACAATGTACCTTATTTAACTTTTAAAATATTAACAGCTTTACATATATTTCCCAATGGCACTGTATCAAAAGTTACAGTCTACACTGGATATAGTCTAAATCCTTTTGATATCCCCACTCAAGCACATTGCAGCTGAATTTTAATGTCTGGGTTTGCTTTCCAAGGGAGTTTACAGGTGGTTTGTTGGCACGTGGAAGATCGACAGAGGCAATTAGGAGGCTGGATGAGAGCATTATTTCAACCCCTGATGGCTTTGTGAATGGATAGGCTGGTTCCTCTGGATCCTCAGCTGGCACCAGTGTCGCTTTGCTGATTTAATCTGGATAAAGTGCAGAGCCAGTTTGTCCTGCAGCGAATATGAAGAGGGAATGTGTAAAGACAGTAGCTGGCTGTGGTGGAGAGGAAACCTTTCCTCTGTGCTTGAACACACAGCCTCAAGCTGTGCCAGGAGAGGTTTAATTTGGATATTAGGAAAAAAATCTCCACTGGAAGGGTAGAACATGCTGCCCAAGGAAGTGGTGGAAACACTGTGACTGGAAGTGGCCAAAAAGTATGGAGAGGTGGCACAAAGGTGATGCCATGATGGTTTTTTGCTTTTTCTTTTATACCCCTTTTATACACTCTTTTATATAGCTTTTATGTATTCTTAGTGCTTTTAGCCCACATAGTTATAATTCTTTAAGTTTGATAACTTCCCTTAGACCCAATATTCCATTAAGCCAAGAGACCGAACATCCTGGAAACCCCAGGCACCGAGGGCCTCTCCAGAACACATTCTGTAAACAAAGCCAGGCCCAGCCAGGGGGAAGATTCCTCGCTGAGGGGTCTCGCTGGAGTCCCTCACTGGGCAATCTTTGATAGATGTGCTAGTTTTTGCAAGGCCTATAATTGTATGCACATTATATTGTAGTGGCCATTTTCTTCAGGGGGCATTTCGGGGTGCATTTCGGTGCACCTAAGGATCTTTAAATAAATACCAAGGTAAAACCATTTTTCCCTCTTAAATGTGTTCAGCTCTCTTAATTTTAAGACCAGGAAAAGGCATCAAAGGGACGTGTTTTAGTGCTGGGCCTTGCAGTGCTGCATTAGTGGTTGGACTTGATGATCTTAGAGGGCTTCTCCAACCTTAATGATTCTGTGATCCCATGATTCTATGGATGACAGGCTGGGATCCCACACCATAAGTGAGGAGGGACAAGCCCTCCACTGGTGCAGTCTTAGTGGAGAATGTACAGCAGTTTTGTGAAGTTTTGCTGTAAAATGGAAGACCTGTGCTTAAACTTGCAGATATTTAAGTCCAGATGGATTTTCTAATTCACATTCCTAATTTTAAATGCACTTTATTTTTCACTCATTTTAAACCAATGTAATTTCTCCTTCTTGATTTTCTCCCACTGGCTATACTTTGCAGCTGTATTTGCTTCTTGTCCTGAGTGTACTCTTCGATTGCCAAGGCTGCCATGCCCCCATGATTCACGGCTAATTTCACAAAAAACAGAGCTGAATAGGTTTTAACCCTGTGGCACATGAAAGTGAATAGAAAGGAAAACAGAGAAGGAAAAAATCCCCATCAGTTCCACCCTGAGACATCAGAGAGGCAAAGGATCAGGGAAATGCACATCACGGCCTTTCAGATAAAGAAACCCTGAAATTGCTGCTGTAGCTCCTCTGTTGTACCTTGGTTTTGTTCCTTCTGAACTGAAAAGCAGATACCACAAGAGGGAGAGACAGGGACAGTTTTCCACTTTTCTTTGTGCTTTTCCCTTCCTCTGCAGGTCTGACCTCGGGACTTAAAAATGACCTCAGGAAGCAAAGTCAGTTCTATGGATGGACTTGGCTGATGCAGAAGTCAAGAAGTAAATAGAGCAGCAGTTGCTGAGCTGAAGGAGATGCTGGAAATCCTCATACATTCATGTTCTTCTGCTCAGAGGAAGATTTCTTCTTTCATGGCTGCACCAACAGGTATACAGTTATTTGAGCTGGCTGAAAAAATTTATATTTGTAAATTTGGACAGATATTGAGTGGGTTTAGCTGCAGCAGTTTCATTTGAACTTCTTGCCCTCTACACTCATTTATATCCACATGTGCAAACTGGAGCACTAAATTTAATTTCATTTAATTTTTCCAATAAGTAGATAACCTAAACCCATTACATTTCAATTTGGCTTGTTTATTCATCTGTTTAAGATGCATGGAGATGACATACAAAGATAGTTAAGATTAATGAGTAGCTGATTAGTAGTTGAGTTTGCATATGGAAACAAAGCACCTGAAATAATTGCAGCAGGAAACTCATGACATTTATTTTAATTGGTATGGGGTGGTTTTGTTTGTTTTTGTAAGGACCAGATTTCTTACAAAGCCATTTCCCTTGAGCCACTGAAATAAAACACGGAAGTGACCTTAATCCAAGAGAATGTGGTAGACACAGAAGTCAGTAGTGATTCTGGTGAGTTTTTCACTTAAATTGTTAAAAAGGTAAACACCTATTAAAAAGGTCTTTATTTTTGAAAGCATATAAACATCAAGTCAGCTTTTGGTATCTTCTTATCTTTACTATCCTGAATTTTGGCCAGAGACAGATGTAAGCACAACAGCAGTCAAGAGGATCAGATAATTTTTTCAGCTGATGTGAATAAACATCAGGTCTTAAAGAAAAGCAAAGCAGAGCTTATTTAAATTAATGGATAACACTGAAATTTTACAAAATGGGTACAAGCTCACCAAGGAATAGCTTTAAGCTGATGAACAGAAGAAAGTTTACAAATGTCAGATGAGAATATTACAAAACCTGCAATTGGGAATAATGATCTGCAAAAAATAATCCTTAGGAGGAGATAGAATTTGAGAAAATGGTGATAGAACAGTCACCTGTGATACCAGCAAAATGGCTCAGTATCCTAAAAGGTGTCATCTAAGCAACCCCTGAGGGCCTTGGAAAGTGGGTCAGAGCCTAAAACACCCTTTCGTGTCACCCACGTTTCACTTGGCTGCTTTCCAGGATAAATGACTTTCGGATAAACCACTCCTTAATTTCCTCCCACCAAATGGTTGCATCTCTACTTTGTGAAGGTTCCTATGGATTCCTGTGGCTCTGTTGAGCAAAGAAGATCTTGGATTGACAGTTCCAAATTCTGCAGTTATGATGATTTATATGCATGAGAAAGAAAATCAGTGAGAAAGTCACTTCTTTTCCTGATGATTTTTAAATCTGTTCCTAAAAGCATTGCTGGCAGACACAGCCTGTCAGTGCTGGCCAGCTCAGAGACCACTCAGCCTGTGGATCATTTCTCACCTTTGCTGTTTGGGGTCTGTGTTCTGAGAGGCCCCTGGCCTCTGCACAATGAGAGAATTAGTAAATAGTTGGCTGGAAAACTATGAAATTTTTTTCCTTTCAATTCTTCTTCTTGGTTCTTGCAATGAAATATGATTCAGCATCCCATGGTGGTTTGATCCACGCATGAAGCCTCAGGATGGACTTAGTTCCTTTGCAATAGAGAGGTTCCCACTCTTACCTAGAACACAACAAACTGTGCTCACATCTGTAGTTTCACTTAATATAAATAAAAACTCTTGGAATTTACAGATTCCTCTCCCCTCCCCTCCCC